>CM050888.1:52375621-52975621 GCA_027725995.1 Rhynchospora tenuis
GAAGCACCGATGCGTGCTTCAAGTCACCGACACCTCCGTCGATGGAAGACGATTCGGATTTGCGAAGGGGGCCATGGACAGTGGAAGAGGATTTAATTCTCATGAATTACATCACCACTCATGGCGAGGGAAGATGGAATTCTCTTGCTCGTTGCGCAGGTACCGTATACATACCATCTCGTACCGACCAGTATATCACCGCAGACTATCGAAATTATCTGTCACTAATGATTTTGTTAGAATTTAATGCATGTGAGTCATGCAATAATTGGTTAGATTTCATTTCAAATAATTCACACTAGAAAGTCTTTCTCAATCAAGTTCCCATACACACTAGACTAGCTTTTTGTGCATGTGCGTATATTGACATAAGGAAAGAAAGAAGTTGGAAAACACAACCTATACAGTGAGAAAGCACTAGCCACAGATAAAAAGCCTATAAAACAACAAAAATGGTTTTGTCAGAATATATTCTCTTTTATTTTTTCTTCCTTTAGAAGACATTCTTTTCTATTATTGTACTACATATAATAGGTATGTATACTTGACAATTAAATTCATTTTTTATTTTTTCCATATAGGTCTGAAAAGAACTGGTAAGAGTTGTCGCCTCAGGTGGCTTAACTATCTCCGGCCCGACCTTCGCCGTGGCAACATCACCCCACAAGAGCAACTCCTCATACTTGAACTCCATTCGCGTTGGGGCAACCGGTAAATACAACACACTTTATCAGCTCCATAATTATTTGCTAGATACTATAGATAAGGTTTACATTAACATATTTAAGAAATATACTGTTTTGGAAGCATGTATCTGAATCGTGTTCTAAATTTTGGCAGCTGGTCAAAAATTGCGCAACACCTGCCGGGCAGAACTGATAACGAAATAAAAAATTATTGGAGGACCAGGGTGCAGAAGCATGCTAAGCAACTCAAGTGTGACGTGAACAGCCAACAGTTCAAGGATATCATGCGGTACCTCTGGATGCCTCGCTTAGTCGAGCGCATTCAGGCAGATGCCAGTTCCTCTGCTAAAATGGACCCACATGCCAGCGTACTGACAATGGATTCAGCGAATCATGAGTTTGAAAACATGAACCAGAACTTGAACCCTAGCCCTGAAATTTCAACAACAACTGGCTCATCAAGCGACTCAGTCGGGGTTCAATTATGGTCACCTCCGGTTTCAAATTCATGCCTCACAGATGGCTGTATTGGTCAGACAGTCGAACAGAACTACAGTTACAGCACCCAGGAAGCACAGTTTGCTGATAGTTGGTCGGATTCGTTTACAAGTTTGTGCAGTTATAATGATCTCGGCTTGCCAGATTTCGACATGGGAGGTTTGGGTGATAATTTTTGGAATGTGGAAGATATCTGGTTAAGTCAATAGATCTTATCAAAGGGTTTTGTAAAGAGTATACAGACACAGAAAAAAGTATAAATCAAAATAGGAGAAACGGGAGGGTGATCTGAAAATTAACTTGAAGAAAATTTTCTCTCGGTTTATATTTTTCTTTTTTTATTTTGGGAGGATGGGGAGCTGGGGAAGCCGGTTCCCCTTGTGAGATCATTAACGTCTTTTACTGAATTCTTTTGATTTAAATGTGTTTTTGATATGTGTAATAAATAGTCATGGAAAAGATAGATTGGGATAATTAATGGATGGTTCCACAAAACAGACAAAATTTTGGTCCAACATTTTTTCTGTTCTCATACGGCTATATTCTATGGTTCATGAGTCATGACAAGTATGACTACTGATGTAGACTGAAAAATTTACCAGTTATCCGAGACTACAACTTCTTTTTTAACAAGAAATCTCGATTCTTAATTAAGTTAAAATGTCAGAATATTATTTATATTTATAACTTAAATTTGTCTTGGTCCCAAAAAAAAAAAAAACTTGCGGTGCCCACAAAATTGTACGGACATCCTCTGGATAACTCAGATTCACCTTTTCCACATTGTTAATATTTGTTCATATATAAATTTTGTCCTTTTTTTCCAAAAAAAAAAGAAAGTGAATTAATATTCTTGGAGTGTTATGTTGACGCAATTGGTGGAGGTCTCTCTCAATCTTACTGTGTACATCATGATTGGGCGCATGTAAGCTGTCTTTATTGTTTTATATAGGCTAGTTGTTACTTGTAGGTAATGAAAAATAGCTACTTTTGCCTTTTCTACGTTAAAAGTTTGTTGTTTAATTTCTTGTGACAATATTATTAGGTAGCTTCACGATGTGAATTTGAGTTTACGAAAGCATAGTTTGCTATGAGATATTGATGGAAAAGCTTTCCACCCAAAGTATGTGTTTAATTTTAGCTTTTCAGGAGGTAGAGAAACGTCCATAAATAATTGCGAGTTGACACATAATAACTTTGTATGTAAAATACAAAAACGGCCTTCACACATCATGACTAGAAATTAATCTAATTAGAACAAATGAAATGAAAGAGATATATTAATTAGTTAAATGTTGAATAGTAAATCTAATATATGGTATATTTATTCAGAATTCTTTTTAAAGAAATATATTTATTCAGAATTGATCGATGTTTAATACTCTTAATCGCCGTGCTACTCTTTTGTTTTTCATCATATATGTATGTATGTATGCTACTATTAATCGTGACAATATGGATCCGATCAAATTCATTTTCAATCAACATTGAGTTGCATTCACTCTGTACTAAATCCATACGCTGACACCCATATATGCCTGTATGTGAGTGTACGCACAAACATATAGATAAAAATAAATTATGAGAAAATTTTAAAATAATAAGAGAGCGGTAATTAGTCATTGACAGAAGCAGCCATGAGGAAAAAATAATAATAATAATAATTGAATCCTCTAACTCAGAATAGACCACTATCCAGATCCAAACGCTAAGGAATAAGAAGTCCCATGAAGATGTCTTGAATATGATGTCGATCCGAATATATTTTTTGATGTGAACATTTTCAAGCATATCTCTGTTGAAGACCTTTTGTTTTCAACATTTCGAAAACTCAATACTGTCGTACCATTTATATGGTTGATGTTATGAAAAAAAGAGTTGTATTCATATAGCATTATCTACTACCAAATTTAAGATTTACGAGTTTAGTGTGGTTAAATTTTTAGAAAAGGTTTACAATATCTCCTCCTAATGCGTTCTTATGATTCCTCCGCTTTTAATATTTATTAATAATTTAATGCAATTTTAAGTTTCAAATCTAAAATAAAATTTTAAACTAGTACGTATCTGTGCAGGTAAGAATTTTGGAAGGCTTTTTTCTTTGTTCCAATGTGAATCCAGATATATAATAGGCCCACATAGTCAATTTTCAGAATTTCATGATAAGCGTGAAAATGAAATGACAGTGTCATTCTCATTTGAAGAGTTTTACGGAAAATGACATAAACCTCATCTAATTGTTATTAAATACATTAAATTCATATATTACGAATTCAAAATATAATAGAAGGTTAAAAAAACAAAGGGCACAGGTTATAGAAATATATTTTTTAAAAGAAAAACAGGGGTTGACCCCCTATCTTTATTATAATTAATTAAATAAATAAAAAAAATATTTACAATGGCTAAATTGAAAGGAGTCATAGAAATAAAGTTTATAATATTGCAAACTTTTCCCAAACAAGTCTTGCGGCTTACCTTGGTATACAAAATCAAATCAATATCTATTTCAAAAAGCTTTAAATCTTATCCCTCAAAAGGTCAAATACTAGGTATAGCTTAACTAAATGTCTTTCCGGACCATTACCTCTGATTTCTCCTTAAAGAAGCATTATTAGATTTCATTGAGGTCGGTGAATTGGCCAAGTACCACAGGAATGTCTCAAAAGGGCAGAAATATCAAACAATCATTAAATGTTTTCTGTAGTTTACCTCTTATCCGTCTAAAAAGTTAAAAGAAAAGCATAAGCATGTAATTGGGGCTGTTCGCTTTTTTTTTTTTTTAATTACTCCCTGATGTTAATTTGACGGTGACAAATCGCATGTCTGCGGGTGTTTAATTGATCTTTTTCACGGACGATGTACTTTTATATGTATTTTTTAAAACTTTCAAACTTATTTGATACCAATCGAAAAGTTAAATATGAACATATTAAAATTAATCTATAATAGTTAGTAAGATTCGTTCATCTATCAAATGATTTTCAAAGTTTATAAAAGTTATATATAAATTAATCACTCAAACTGATCAAAATGAAAAATTTAGATTCCACATTTAATTTTTATATTTTAAAACTAATAATGTAAATGAAAGCAGAGCATTTGAAGACAAAAATATGGGACACCAAAATCCTCATCGTATATTTTATTCATTATAAAAAGATCTAGAAATGCCAACTAATTCGCGACCAGTCAGCTTACTAGCACGACAAATCCAGTTTGACGAATCAAATAAAATTTAGAGAATCACAAATTTTCATGATTGAAACTAAATATTATGTCAAGACGTTCTTTAAATACTATAATTGTGAGTCCACCGCATCCTTCACATTTCTCATTAAAAAAAAAAATAACATATTTTATTAACTTTTAATTTTCACAAGCGCCTCCTCACCCAAATTTTATTTTATTTTTTTATTTTTTTCTGATATCTATCACCTTTATGATTCTAAATTCTGATATCTATCACAAGCGACTATATTTTTTCTGATAACAGCTCACAAATCACCATCCCTCTAAATTATGATTCTGCACTTAAGAGGGCGACTACGTTTTCTTTCTTGCTCTTCTAGGTTACCAAATTCCCTCCAACAAATATGAAGTATCTTGTGGTCGACCTTCGATTCGTCACAAATCCTGCCCAATTTGCATCACTGTAAGCCATTACGTTTTAAGTGTGGATATTTTTTAAACACAATACCTCTTCCGAGTGTGCCTTTCAAGTACTTGAGTATTCTCATCACTGCCTCCAAATGTTCTTTCTTGGGTAATGCCCTTCAAGCATGAACTGACTAACAACACTCACAACATATGTAATGTCAGCTCTAGTGTGAGATAAATATATTAGTTTTCCAACTAACCTTTGGTATCTCTCCTTGATAGTTGGTGCATGATCTAAGTAGGCATCTAATTTCAAGTTTTGGTGTCATTGGAGTATCCACGGGTTTACAATTTAACAAACCAATTTCTGCTAGAAGGTCAAGTATATATTTCCTCTGGGATAAATAAATGACATTCTTATTTTGCAACACCTCAATTCCCAAAAAAATATTTTAGCCCACCCAAATTTTTCATTTCAAATTCCTTAGACAAATTTTCTTCTAGATTCTTAATTTCACTATTTTCGTCACTCGTTATAATCATATAATCCACATAAATTATCAAAACTACAATTTTATCTTTGTCCTTTTTAAAGAATATTGTGTGGTTAGAGTTGCTTTGTGCATACCCGTATCTCTTCATGGTCTGACCGAAACTACCAAACCACGCTCTAAGTGATTGCTTTAATCCATACAATGTCTTTTTTAATCTGCACACCTTGTTTGAGTATGATCATAGATGAAATTTGGTTCACAAATTCTTTTAGGGGTTCAGTCAAACCTTTTGTTGTGGTATATTTTGCTATTATGTATCTTTCTTGACTTGTTCCATCCTCAGGTACATAATGTTTAGGTGGTTTCCCTCTATTAATCCTGGTTGGTTTCAAGGGAACTTACTTTGGATTATTCTCAAGAGATTCGGGCATGTGTGGTACATCTACATATTGTATTACCTCCTCTTCAAGTCTCTGTGAATTTTCAATTATGATTTCAGAATTACTTTCGTGCCCAAAGTACCCATCAAGACCTAGGTTAGATTCTTGGCTTTCAGCTAAAGGAAAATTATTTTTTCTTGTGTCATATCTAATTTCAAAAAAGAATTTTCATTTCCTTCTTGTGCCACACCCTTATTGTCCCTCTCTGTACTTCGAGAAGTTTTATTCTAAAAAAAAACTCAAGAAATTAAAATCCAATTCCTCTTGATTCTCCCCCTAAATTGGAATTTTATTTGTCTAATAGAAATAATCATGCTCAAGAAACGTTACATCCATTGAAATATAAAATTTTAACCGAGTTGTAACACGTATAACCTTTTTTATGTTGTCCAAATTCCAAGAAAATAATTTTTTTTGCCCTTGAGTCAAGTTTGGAGCGAAATACTTTTTGAACGTGAACATACACTGTGCACTCGAAATTTTAGGACTTAGGTTGGAAACTGTCACACCCCGGAAGCTAAGCGTGACGTCAGCTTCGCCACAGGAGTAATTAATACTCTTGTAAGGCTAACAGACAGACAGTAAAAATTTTTTTCAAATTTAATATTCCATTTTCTTAATTTCGGTCCCAGCAGATAACACACAAAGTCTAATTTATTGCAAGCACACAAGTTACAATACAGTAATGTATAAGCCCGGCTTATTTCTTACCTCTAACCCTATGACTTGTCAGTTATTTTATTATACAAAAGATTGTTCTAACTGACGGTCCAAACCATCTATCCTAACATCGGGCTTAATTTACAATATTTTATAAATATTTACACAGAAAGGCTTACAAAATAAAAACCATAAAAACTAACAAACTCGCAACACCAGACAGACACTACCCCAAGACACAGAGACAAGCCATCCTACAGCTCATCATATTTCCTCTTTCGCGTCTTGTTGTGATGGATCCCACTCGGATACAACTCCGTCAGGCGGAGCACCATCACCAGATAACTCAAAATAAACATAAGCAAAAATTTCTAGCAGGTCATGAAAGCTGAGCAAGATAACGACATTGCACCGGAAACTGGGCACGTACACTTCTAACCTCACAAAAGAACACTCGATAGTAGCTACAGCACGCGGCCTAAAAAGTCTCTGGCGCGCCTGGAACTCCCGTCCAACGAGGCACATGCAAAACAAACACAAACGGAATAAAAATAAATTCTCAGTGCGGGTTTTAGTTCCAGTACGCGGATCTTAATACAAATCCGTGCATCAGACTAAATCCCGATGAATAATAATGTCATTTTCACAGATATACAGATTTATACCATAGGTATCAGTCGGAACGGTTCATTCTGCCATATGACATGCAACAACAGAAATGAATCACAAATATAAGCATTTATCATACAGATAAAACTTATACACTCAAGTTCTCATGGCCCGACAGATACAGAGAGAACTCTTCCCATAACCAAAGGTTAAACCATTTGGTACAGACCAGACAAAGAGAATAAAATCCATATATAATAGCGCTAATAACCTGGCCGAGTCGGTGGCCAAACCGATAATCACCGGAGAGTGCAAGAGTTTATAATTCATAATTATGCTTATCTGATTTCAGAGTTTAGAAATGGTTCAAATCCAAGTCTGATTCTTCTATCAAAATATAATCAAGTGATAAGAAGATTACGGAAACCATTCCAGTCATTTTTAACGGTCTGACGTTTCTTCAGTATCAAACGGATTTCAGATTCAGACTGTACAATAATCATTTTCAAAACGGAGATATAATCAAAATGCAGTTGTTTGTTTATTTTGGGCTTATATTTCTACATGAAAATAGAGTGTAATGTCAATGATCATTCAACAATGCATGAAATTAAAAGTACCGAATTTCGAATTTTAATTAAGAAACCGCGTATCCGCACCTTCACACTCTTCCTGTGCGTGCGAGTGGCTAGTTGTTCCTGTTTACAAGTAATTAAATCAAGATCCGTTAATATTTATTTAACGGGTTTCTATAATCCACTTGGCAGAACTAACAAAAAGTCTGGTTCACTTAACAAAAACCTGACTAACGGTAACAGTTCCAAGTTCCTTAGCAGAAGTCATCTTATTAAACGTTTTAATTATTATTCCAATCATCAGAATATAATTATTTTATTATTTCCTAATATCGAAGTCAGAAATCAGAAATCAGAAATCAGAGTCAGATTTTCTTTTCAGAAATAATAGAGATATTCATTAAACTCGGAGAAAATCAGAAATTTCTTTTATTATTTTACGGGATCAGAGTGTCTTAGTATTTGCCACAGTATCCGTTCAGTTAAGTCAGACGTTTCATCATTTTCCTAAAAATCCGTCAATCGAACGTTAGATTAAGTACATTGTTATCAAATTATTTAATCTAACAATAATCAAGCTCAACAGGATTATATTAGCCCACTTAATCGTTAATTAAGTCTTAATCCGAAACTTAATTAAATTATAGTCCAAATCATAATTATTTACATAAGCCCACAGTTACAATTAATTCTCAGCCGACAGAAATTCCGAAAAGCCCACACACATCTTTTTTTTTTTCTCAACTAAGCCCACAAATCCAGCCCAAAACCGAAAATCCAGCGACAGCCCACCAGCGAACAGGTCGGACTCAGTTGACCTGACCCAGTCGACCGAGTCGAACCGTATCGAGTCCGACAGAAACCAAAATCCCATCCGATAACCTCCTTTTTCACAAAAGCCCACAAAGATTTCAAAGCCCTCAAATCTTTCATATAAGCCCACAGAAATTCATAATTAGTCTCTTTGTTACCATTCAGTCCTCAAATATTTTTATTTAGGTCCTCGAAATTTTGCAACTATGTCCAACAAAATTACAAAATTGCAAATATCTTCCCATAATACTTATAGCTTATACCAGAATCGATTTATGTGTACCAGTAACTGGTACCATAGGTCTAACAACTCAGATTAATCATTTCCCACAGAATACAAGTGCCAACAGTGCCAAAAATGCATTCATGCACTTAATTATGCATCTATATGCCCACGGATTTGCACTAATACACACAATAATCAAATATATGTGACCATCCCTCTAATTTCATGAAAATCATATAACATGTACCCAAATTATGCATCCTGTCCACATCAAATTCCTACCCAACCAACAGAGATGCCATTCATGCACACTATCTCTTAATATATGATTCTAATCAGCCAAATATGAACCAAAATACACATATTTATGCACAACTCAACAAATATGTTGATATAACCCCTAAAACATCAATAGTTCTAATTTTATTCATGTATATCATGTCTAGCATAAGAAATATGCACGTTTTGCTCTTCAAAAGGATGCTGCAACTCATATATGCACTATATGACATGTGTACATCTAATTACAACCAAATAACACTCCACAGAAACAAATTAGCACCCCACAGAAGCTAAGTAGCATCCAACAGAACAAGTTAGTGCCTAAACAGTTCAATTAACACTAAGCTATCACAACCAAAGTGAACATTGTTCGAAATCCTCAAGCAACAGTTAGTAATTAATAGTTCATATTCTAACAGTAAACACAAAGTATCAAATTAAGCCAAGAATCAATAGGAAGGAATATACCTCTCTCCTGGTCCTTCACAAATCGCCTCAAGAACTCAAGAACAACTAGTGCTAAGATCAAAGTGAGGGTTATCAGGAATAAAGCCAATTCCATGCACTACTGTATAGATAAGCAAAAACCCTAGAAATTAGATCGAGTCTAATTTACCAAAATTCCATCAAATTAACAGTGAAAACCGAGAATTAGGGATAGGCGATTACCTCCTCTGGCCTCCTCCTCCCTCTTTTTCTCTTCTTTCAGCCCCAAGAAAAATTCCGAAATCCGAACCCTAATATAAACAACTTACCTTCGTGGAGAAGAAGAGAAAGAGAGGCGGTTCAAGGCTCAGATGGAGATGATGCCACGTCGTTCAATTTTCCCACAATCAATAGAAACCATCCAACACACAGAGAAGCAGACAGAAGGAGTCGTCGCACAAGACAGCAGCGTGAAGATGTATGAGGTGTAGCAGAGGTGGCATGCTCTACACGGGGCACCTCAGAGGCGACCTCTTCGCCAGCTAATCCCATCGAGACATCAAGTACAGAGCATGAGTTCGAGTAAACTCGAAGCAAAAGAGAGGAGAAGAGAGAAACAAGTCGAACGGAGGAGACAAGGCAGAAGGAGAAGGCTCCTCGTTGAAGAGTTTTATTAGAAAATAGTCAGGATCTTTTGTGGCTGAAACTATGTAGCCTTAGATGTAATAAACCACTGACAATCATTTTGTAAATTAGCTATTTCCTTTAACTAATTATCCAACTCATTTCTAGAAGTCAGAAAATTATGGCAAATATACAGAAATACTCAGAAAATTATAACGAACATTTTCATGTTCTCAGATCAGATATCCCGTCAGATTTTACTGTTACTTTAATTTCTTTCTTAACTATATCAGTAATTAACTAATACAGATGACTTGGAACTTTAATTACTGACTAATCAGACAATATTGTTACAGAAACTGAATTCATTTTCATGTGTTCTGAAAAAACTTGAAGTGGTGTTTTGAAATCATTTACCCAAATGGGCGTACTGATATCTGAATCATTATTGTTAGCCAACTTGTATGTTCAACAATTTTGATAATAGAGCTCTTTCTTGTACATAAACTTACAAATATAGTGTCTGATTGTTGAAATTGTGATTTGTCAATGCTGACTAATGTGTTAAAAAATAATGTTTTTGCAAACCATATTTTGATGTAGTATTCTAAAAATAGTTTTCTTTTTTAAGGATACATATTAAAATCCCTACAAATTTTTTTTTGTCCTTACAAGTAATAACTTAAAGAAGTTAATCTTTTTTTTTTAAACCAGTATGAGTGGTATAATAGATTTTTTTGGGGATCAAGTCTAACCTGGTCGATGATAACAAATCAATGCTTTGATTGACGCCAAAACCCATTACGTCTTCGGTAATTCCTATATATCGATTTACGTGGTTGATAAGGACAATCCCTAAGATTCATCATCCCCATCATCCTCATCTCTGAGATGTTGGGTAATTAATGAGGACACATTTAAGTTTTTTTTTTTATTTTTTGAGCGTAATTTATCTTTTCATGTTTTTGGTTATCTGCTTTCTATCTTTTCTGTATCTGATCCCTCTATTTTTCTCCCTTCTATCAATTTTGTTTATGGTCCCATTTTTTTAGAACATTTGTATCTAAAAACTAGAACAATTAGATTTTTTTTTCAGAATAATTAATTTTTTTCAGGACAATTAAAATTATTTGCTGGAACAAGTGTTCATTTTAACTATCACAATTGTTCATATTAACTTAGCGCAATTGTTCATTTTATTATAAAAGGTACTACAATAACATAAAATGATAGATTATTTCGAATGTTGTCACTTGTGATATATTCGGCCACACATAATTAGAAACCCTGACCCCTTTTTTTTTTTGCAAGTTCAGATGCTCGTGCTGCATATGCTACAAGAAAAGTAAACTATTTTTTTCTTTTGAGGTTTGGACAGCTTGACGTAAATTTCTTAGACGAGACTTTTGATTTAATTTTTTATTTTTTATTTTTTATTTATTTGCAAATTTGCTCCTTCCACGAGGATCGTATGGTTGTTCTTTTTTTTTTTTTTTTTTTTAGGTTTGAGTGAAAGCTCGTAGGCAGGATGATCATATGGTTTAAACTGAAAAGAAAAGGCACTATAGGCTTCTTTGAACGGTTCAAAGGTACTATGGTATTCCAATAGTAAAAGTGCAATGGTGGATAAATAGTGATAGCAAAATATATAGGCGTTTGAAAAGCATTATTCTTATACGAATTAAAAGTGAACTAATTATTTAGTAAAATACTAGTGAGAATAGTAGAATTATTGATTGTATAATTACGACAATAATAATAACGATGATAATGACAAAATTATTGTTAAAACTAAAGACGGTGATGGTAATAATAATAATTACAATATAAATATTTATATCAATAATAAAACGTAAATACAAAATTTGCATATGACGACATTTAAATCCATAATATTATATAGCATCAGTAAAATAACGTGAATTAACCAATAAAAAAATTAAACATATGAACGAATTATATTTTATATGGTGACAACGACAACAATAATAGTTTGTGCCATCATCATATGATTTTGTGACAACAATAATATGGTGTCATCATGATCATAAATAACAAATATATATTCAAGTAAAGAAAAAAAACGATTTTGTGCCAACGGATGCCCATTTTTTATTTCTGACTAAATTAATAAATTTGAACTGTTAGATGCATTTTATCCATCTTAAATATATCCATGTAAAAAATGATTTATTTTTTTTTCTATTCATTAATTGATTTCTAAAAAAATAAAATTGGACCTATTTGTGTTTTGTTTATTAACAACTGATTCATTTTTATAGCTCATATTGCTGCCAAATAATGATTCACATGACATGATGCATATTTTGTGGGGTATTGTACGATAAAATCATTTACTCAAACCATTGACATTCGATTGATACTCAATATGTAAAAGATATCCAAATAGGCAAATAAAGTTAAATATCACAAATGCAATATCTAAAACATGTCGGCCAATTCCGTACTGTCAAACCGTTAAAACGTTAGCACTCCAGATGCTCTATAAATTTTAGAGCAATTTTACTTCAATTAAAAAATGGAATAACTACCCGAAGGTATCAACTCCGTATAAAAAATGGACATGTCCAGTAAAAATTAGCTGTCAAGCACAACGGGCCAACGGCGCAAAATGCGGAGTGCGTCGGAAATATGACACATGTCAGTCAAAAAATGTGGTCCCCAGTGACACATGTCGTCAATGAATCGGGTCCCACGTAGAAGCGGCAGCTGTACATTTGGTCTTCGGTCTTCGCGTAGGCCGCGGGGGGTCAAACAACTTAGTCAACGAGACGAGATAGCAATTTAATATAATTTAATTGCCCTCGTGCGGCTTTCTTCTAAAATTAATCCCTTCTTTAAAACGCGTTTAAGGGATAATTACTTGTTACGTAAGCCGAATAGGCCGCACCTTTGTATCTTTTGACCGTCTTAATCCTTCTTTAAATTTAAATATTATTCTTATTCCCCACAACCTCATCCCAAAAACATCTTTATTAATTTTGACTAAACATCTAAAAAAAATAAATTACTATTACAATTTAAATGTGCATTGGCTCAATATTATCGACATAATAGTCAAAATATACAATTTGGTAGATCCAAAAATTGCGATGGAAGAATCAACATGCTTATTTAATTACCGTTAAAATATATTTTGACTTGGCCAAAATCAAATGACAAAGTGTCAAACATTATGTTTTAACTGACATAAGACAGTGCGCATCAAATAATAAAAATTGTATATCAACAATATAGATTGTGTAGCGGCATAATAGACATGTTTTTATTTAGATACATGAAAAGTTTATGGAGATAATTAGAAGGTGTGAGCTTATAGGATCGTATATGGGACCCGATTTAACTAATTATAATTACTTGCACTAATCAAGCCGCTAAGTGAACAAGCTCAGTCTAGGGCTGCTAGCTTAGGCTTGTAGATCATAATTTCTAATTAATCAGTCCAATAAAGTTGATATTTTATATCTTCTATTCTCCTTGAGCAGTTGACGGGTCTATTCAAAGCAAAATCCTTCAAGCAATTTCGTGCGCCTTTTCTAATAAGATATTCTATTCAATGTGCCAATATAATCTCAGCACTTGTTGCGATTAGACAGTTCCAGTTATGGATTTTCTGCTTATACTTCATAACTATCCTTAATTTTTTTAAAACTTGTTTGGGTATCACTTGCAAAAAAAAAATTATTCCCTCGAAATTCCATAACATCTTAACAAAATCATTTTAGTTATTATGGTACCCAACTATTCACCATCCTACAATGAAAAACATCAAAATAATAGATGCCAACCAAATTCAAATTGTCAAACAACAGAATAATGCTTTTTTAAGTATATAAAAATAGCATTTTAATCTCTAGCGATTCATAAATATGTAATATGTGTAAATTTAACAAAGGAGGAATGATCATAATATATATATACTTAACAGTATAACTAATAATCTACATATACTTTGGGAATAATTTATTTTGCTAGTTGTAAGCTTTTTTTTAAAAAAAAAAAAAAAAACCTGTATCGGTATCTAAACTTTTATTTGCATCAGCTTAACCTCGAACTTTAAAAGAAAATGACCAAGTCTATTCTGAAGGACTCGTGCTAATTTTTTACAAGAAAATATTCAATGGCTAACAAAATTTATTTAAAAAAAATTTAAGAAGTTGGTGCAAATAAAAGTTCAAGAACCGACTTGATTTTTCAAAAATAATATTATTGACCAAATATGGAAAAATGATGATATTAAAAATATAATTAAATTTTATTTCAATCCAAAATTTAGAAAACAAATGGAAACTATTAAAAAGAAACGCCCACATTTGCCGCTAGAATTTCATACACATCGAACATAAGTACATCATTAAAGAAAGTAAGGGCCTGACCCTTATTTTTCTACCAAAAAGAAAAACATAAGTATATCATTTCTATTAAAAGAATTTGATTTTAAGAAAACTCATATGCATAAAATATATTTATATGACCTGATATATGCTGCGCAACGTGACAGACTGACAGTCATGCATCATCATCCAAGGGCCTAACTCTCTTATCATCTATCCCATCACTTGGTACAAAGTACAAACTCTTCCAAATAGCACGTTTACAATATTAGGGAAAAACAACTCATTTGGAGTGAATTTCCGATTGTTTCTCCATAAATCCAAAACGTACGAGTACAAGTCACCATCGGTAAATATTCCTTAACATTGCTTGCAATTATGAAGTTCTTAATAGCCATTCAACCAGTTAATGGATACAGTTTTCATAAGAAGTCCTGAGATTTTGAACTCGTGATATGGTGATTTACGAATGATATGTTTCGTATCACACGAACCTCATTGTTAAGGTGATGAAGTGATGATGTATAATGACGGTCGTTTGTGTTTTTTTTTTTTGGATGCGTTTGGTTGTGAAATAGAAAAAAAAAATACGACTCATTAACTTACTAAATACTAGTGGAACAAAATACTATAAGGTAGAAGAATTTATGTCACTAAGAAATATGACACAAGTTAAATTAATTAGCCGCAACTGAATAAATTTAAAAAAAAAATAAACATCCATGAACAAAAAAAAAAAAAAAAAAAAAAAAGAGAAGAAAACCTACTTTCTTATATGCATCTTTTATTTTGTTGAAATTCTTGCACAATTTTCTTTACTTTTCTTATTCCACAACCAAATCAAACATCCATTACATAACTTGCCATGACATTATATCATTTTAAAAATTGTTTCTTTATTTATTTCACAACTAAACGCTTTCTATATCAATAGTGTTCAAAAGTTGTCTTTGCGTATTATTGAGTTGGATTGATATTTTCAATATTTAAAGTAAATAACAAACATATTAATAATATTATTATTATTTAAAAAAATAATCCTCAATTCCAAATATCCTGCATATAGCGAGCCTTGCACAAAAAAAAAAAAAAAAAAAAGGAAGCAAGTTATTTGCTCCAGTGTTCTTCACAAATTTGACATTGCAAAATTAGCATTCCATACAAGCTGTTTCGTTAAAATTTTATTTTCTAGTATAAGTCAAATAAAAATCTATATGGAAGAGAAAATTTCCACACGGTAAATAATTTTTTTTTTTTTTTAAGTTTACTCGTCTAAAAGTAAAAAAATATATGGTGGTCTGCGCGGTGTAATTTCCCTTGTTCCCATGATCCCATCTCCATGCCAGTTTGTCCTTAGTTTGTGAAAAGTAATATTTTGTATATGCAATAATGGTTGCCGCTTTTGCCAAAAGACACCAGAAATATGTCTTAAAAAAATGCACTCGGTCTCATGGGATTGCACCGCTAAAAATCAAAATAATTTGAATAATGATAACAATAAATGAATTATGTAAATAGTATTGGAAAAGAACACCAAGCTGTTATTAAAAAAAATTATAGATGAAAAAAAGGCTCGAACATTTATTTATACTATAGGACTAATCGAGCTTTGCTCAATACATAAATTTTTATTTTATCCTTATAATTAAGTTATATACAAAACGAAGATAATTAAATTAGTACGGTGGGGCTTGATTGATGAAAAAAAAAACACATGAGGATGAGGCAGTGCTATTGGAGGAGGAGAAGAAAAAAAAAAGTGGAGATGAGCAACACAAAAAAGAGATGGAGATAAGGTGAAAATGAAAATAAGAAGGGGTCACAAAAATCAGAAACAAAACAATGCGCTGTCACATTATTGTCTACCGATGAATCGGATCAGTTAATGAGCAATAATACACGGTACACAAATAGTTATAAAGTATCATGTCATAGAAATTGAAAAAAAAATGCTATGTCACAATGCTTGAAGTGTTGGGATACATTTAACTAAACAATACCGACACCCACACATCTTATTTATAATAATTTTGATTTTGATTTGATTTGATTTGATGTATGTTTCGAACTGTCCACTTTATTGTAATTATTTTCAAGTGAGAGAATATCAGCCAAAGTCTACTTTGAATTTTGATCTATAATTTTTAATCCAATATCCTTAATAATAAGACAATCTGCAAGAAAAAAAAAAATACACTGAGTCATATTTTGGAAAGCAGAAATTGTTCAGAATTTCATCAACACAAATTAACATAAGGGAAAAAAAATAACGTAAAATTATTTTATGCCAAAATAGATCAGAATAAAACTAGTCTTAATTAATCTTAAAGCCACTTCAACCCATGAATTTCGCTCCCTTCCACGTACCTCATTAGATCATTAAAAAAAGTTTAATGTTCTTTGAGTTTGCAAAATACAAATGTTTGTTGGATGTTACTGTTTTAGTGATGCACACACATTACTAGATGCACAAGTAGAAGCTTGTTGCTGTTGCCTGAAAGATTGTACAAGTCAGGGAGAAGTTGCATTCCCTACCAAATAGCATAACAACTTAGCTTGATGGAGTTCCTTTAATTTTGGAGCACCAAAGTACACACTTTATAAGAAAGGAAGCTTGGGTTGGGTAGGGCATTGCACCAATTATTGCTTTAGTAATGGCAAGCGATTGAAGCCAAACATTTCAGTGGTTGTGCTTAGTTGTGCTTTAATTGAGAGGAATGGTCTCCCACTAGGAGTCTGTTTGAAAGGAAAGAAGCAAAATATTCCTTTGATGGAATTAAAGGCTCGGGCTTAAATTGAGGTGGTTTTGATTTGGATGGTGTTCCAATTTCTTGGCAGTTATAGAAGCCGGTGCAACTTTAGCAAGTTATCTAAATTAAATGCTTCACCCATACATTGTTTGTTGAATTGTTGGATTTCATGTTTTATCTTTCATGAATTGTAACTTTTTGAGTATTCCCATCAGCGGTATGGCAAGCTTTTTACCTATTGCAAGTTAATTGCTGGTGGCTTAAGGAAAACAGGATTGAAGAATGCTCAAATGTGACTAGAATTGTTTAAAATGCTCCACAGAATCTCAAATTGAGCTTAAATTTACATAAGGACTAACTATAAATATAATTCAATAATTAAAATATGTAAAATCTGGATATTATTAGATACCATGTTTGGAGTTCAAATGTTAATTTTTGTGATCTATAGACTTCACATGAGAATAGAATTGTTTAAAATGCTCAGCAGGTGTTCAAAATGTAATTTATATGTATCGAGTATCTTTTGGTGTCATATGTGAAGTTCAAATGTTAATTTTTGTGATCTACAAAACTTCAAATGTGGCTCAAATTGTTTAAAATGTTCAACATGTATCTAAATCAAGTTTTAAATTTATTTTAGAAGCACTAAATGCAATTAAAATTTATATATGCATCAAGTAGATATGCGATTAAGTCATTCATTTATTCGAATATGTAAGATCCTAATGTTATTTTAAATCATACATGAAGCATAAATATTAATTTTTATGATCGTGTTATTTTTAAATATAACTAGTATCACTCAAAATGCTTAGTAGATTCTCAAAGGTAGTTTTATGTGCACTTTGCATGCACTAAATGGAAGGAATAAAGTCTTCATATTATTAGGGATCCCTTATTTTTGTAAATGATATTTTTTGTGATTTAAAAAACATTTGTGCCATTAGTAAAGTTGTAGATCTAGGCCCAGTAATATGCTTAATTGGTGATAAGGACGCAGTATTGTACGATTATATCTGTTTGAACCAATTATGTCAAATTACTTGTTCCCCGTTAGGATAAGATAGAAGCAGCACATAACAATCTGGGCTGATATCGTTAGTCTAATAAGCATTATTGACTTATTGTTTATAATAATTGAACGGAGCATAACTTATAAATTGGGCCGCGAGTTGCAACATACAAGAATATATTGGGCTTCTCAGCAGTTATTTAACGGATCCATTAAATGTTTCTTTCGCTGAGACTGTGAGATATCAACGAATTTAGACCCGAAACCCGGATCCGCCAACTCATGCCTCTCCTTCAGCACATTTGCACGGCCGAGATTTGTTCCGTAAATCAGTTTTATGCAATTTTTTCCCTGCTCTTGGCATACCACATCAGTAATCAAAATCTCGACGCTTACTTCCCTAGTCAATGGCGGTTCCACGATCCTATTGGATGATCTTTCTGGATTTATCAATCCGGTTGTAGCCCATTGTAACCTCTCCACAAGTTCCTCGTACTTCTACTTAGCATCTATCATCAATTTAAAGTAGCAAGTCATTTCCCTCTCTTTAAACTAACTTGTTACACGAAACATCAAAACGACTCGTTACAGATAAACTCTATGCATCATTTTCTCTTTATTGTTTTAATTAGTTTTCGTTTCTTTCGTCTCGAAGTTCTTTCTTCTTCTTCTACGATTCTGCGCATTTTTTTTTCCTTCTAATGCCCGCTATGATTGCTAGACGTCTCCGGCGGTGTACACAACTAGCCGCCTTATTCCCAAAATGCCCCCAGAACCGCCTCTTCTCTTCCTTCGCCTCCTCCGCCCCATCCCTTCCCTCATCTCGCGTTCTCTCTCCGTCGTATTCCTCACAACTCACAAGGGGCATATATGTAATTTTCCCCAAACACTTTTTCTCTACCTCCACAGACTCCGTCCCTTCGACCTCCGACAAATCCACCTTCGAGCGCCTGTGCATCCATGGCGCAACTCAGACTCAAACCAAACCGATGGGATTGGAAATGGACCGTGTTGTGTGTGACAACAAAGAACATGGCGAGAAATTGGAGAGCGATTCGGTCAGGGAAGCAGAGAGTAATTCGGTCAAGGAGAAAGATGTCGAAATGGAGATGTCTGGACTGGAGAAGGAGGCCTGGTGGTTGCTTAATCGATCGGTGGTTAATTACTGCGGCAGCCCAGTCGGGACGGTTGCGGCTAATGATCCAGGATTGTGTAATCAGATGCAGAATTATGATCAAGTTTTTATTAGGGATTTTGTGCCTTCTGCCATTGCCTTTCTTCTCAAAGGGGAAGGGGAGATAGTGCGCAATTTTCTTCTTCACACCCTGCAATTACAGGTATTTAGGACAAGGTCCTCTCCCAATTAAAATTCAAATTGTTTTGATTTTTATAATAACCAAGAATGGAATAAACCTGTGTGTTAACTACAGGCATTCCTGGCTGGTAGCATATAAGAGCATGTTTATAAGTACCTAATGCGTTGTAGGTGATATCTTGCCAGGCTAGAATTTTATTTGTATATAATAACAACTGATACCTGAATATCATCATAAGAAAGCAAATTGGCAATGTAAGTTCAGTCCATGAAGGAATTTAGAAGAGTATGTTCATATCAGTGCAGGACCAGTATGTATTTGATGCCTTAAATAGAATACCGGTAGCAATCTGCTTGGTATAGCATACCTATAAGTCTATTCCCAATCATGCATATATATATTTATTCATTACATGTAAGAAAGTACCTGTAAGCCCAATTTTTTTTTTATTTGTGAAAAGTGAAAAGTGAATATAATGATAAGAATATAAATTGTCAATGCCAATTCACAAAGATATTTAGTAGTCAGTTCATACTAGTGCTGAACCAGTATGTGTTTGATGCCTTTTATGAATACAACCCTATATCAATTGGTAAAACATAGATTTACCAGTAATCCTTCCAGTACTGTCTCTTAAACAGAAAAAAATATCCAATCCTCGGTAAGGTTATAATGTACCATTCAATCTGCTGGAGACTTAATGTGCTACTTTACAATGAATGGTGATCCAGAGTTGGGAGAAGACGGTGGATTGCTACAGCCCGGGCCAGGGGCTGATGCCAGCCAGCTTCAAGGTGAGAACTGTGCCGTTGGATGGAAACAGTGAGGCCTTTGAAGAGGTTCTTGACCCTGATTTTGGTGAATCTGCAATTGGTCGTGTTGCACCTGTTGATTCTGGTAAGTTCATATTGTATATCCTTTGTAGACAGACCAACAAATTGCTTTTCTGAGCGTCAAGAATTGCAATAGCAATGATCCTGTTCACATGCTCATGCTTTGTGTTTAGGAACAAAGAGTGATTTTCAGATGTTGTGTTCATGTTGGTTCTTGAAGTTAGGAAACCATTTAGCAATTTAAAAATCTTATCTGACACAGAATTATGGATATTGTGCTTCAATATAAGAACTAAGGTGCAATTTTCAAATTATAATGGAGCCAACATCAATTTTGGATATGTTATGTATGAGAATTTTGCTGGGATTTTTGTGATCTGGTAAATGGAATGGACCAACAAAGAAAACAAATGAACGTTGTAGAGATTATGGAGCAAGGAACGCTTAAAATTTGTCCCCTTTCACCCCTTCCCTCCTTTTACCACTTCTTCAACCATCATAGAACAGACCATAAGTATTTGTCATCTTGTAGGGCATTTACTGTTATGGACGACGTGCAATTCATTTGTTAACTTTACCTTTAACTATAACGATGGCAACGACATCTCTTTTTTGCAACTTTAACCTATTTATATTCTTTTCCAATAATACTCCTGCTATATTGAGAAACAACACTCTTTAATAATCCACTGGACCAACATGTCTGTTAACAATCGATGCTTCTCCCATGTCTATATTGGTTCTTGATGTTGGTAAATATTTAACATACAAAATTATTTCCTCGCATAAAATTTCATATAGTAATCTTCTATATAGGTCCAACTTCATCATTAGATCTCAAGTATTCAAGTAATGAACACAGGCATATACCATCAAATTTGGAGATCTCTTAGAGAAAAAAATTAGCTACACGGTAAATAGGATGAAGCTAAGAAGGATAAAAGTTAGGAGTGTAAAGTTGCAATTGTTATCTATTATTAGGATAATTTAGGTAAATTACTTAAATGTACATTTGCCTTTAGATGATTAGGCCTTGCCGCATGGCAACCTGATGGACCACACTTTTGAGTTAACATTGGTTTAATAATAATGATGATGAAAATAACATTGTATATAATAATTTTGAGAGCAAAGTGAAAACTTTGTCTTTTTTTTCATATAAAATACAATTTTTGAGAGTCACATACTGCACTGTTTATATTGAGGCAGTGGATTATTGACACCCTAATTTATTTGGCACCTGCAATATCTCATTAAATGATTAACAAAATAAAAATATATAATTGTATAATGTTTTGTTTAATTTTGGCAATGTGGGAATAGTTTGACAATCGGTCAAACACCAGAGAAATATTGAACCATCAATTTTGCAAATCGCTTGATGGATGGTCAGCTGATTCTCAAATGTCAAAAATTTATGTATGTGATCAGGTGTCATGGATGTGAGATAAATTTGGCGTCAGTATACTATTCCTTAAAAGTAGTAGTGATAGTCCGATTATATAAACATTCATGAGAGGTATGAAATTATTCGGAAGATTTTGCCCTCGTATCAAATTAAGGATATTTCATTTCCAGTTAACGTTTGCTTTCTCATACAAAAGAAAAATAGTTAACACAAAGGGATTTTTTGTACTTTCTACTGTAGATTAGTATGCAGCTAACGGCCATTTAATACAATTGGTGTCTTGTTAGGGCTTTGGTGGATAATTCTGCTAAGAGCTTATGGGAAGATAACAGGAGATTATGCATTGCAAGAGAGGATTGATGTACAGACCGGCATTAGACTGATACTAAACCTGTGCTTGTCAGATGGATTTGACATGTTTCCGACTCTTCTAGTCACCGATGGTTCGTGCATGATTGACCGTAGAATGGGCATTCATGGCCACCCACTCGAAATCCAAGTAATGCACATGTTACTTATCTTTTTGTAGTGTTAGTATAGGTTTTTTCTTTTTGTTTTGCTGGAAACTAGTCAATTGTTAATTTATAACTTTCTTTTTGCAAAAGTAAACAAGGAAGTGATAAAAGATGACTAATTAAGACAAAATTTGTGAAGGCATTAATAAAAGAAAACTATTTATGAATTGTTGATTTTAAAGGCAAAAGTACCTTGGAATAGTACCTTGAAATCTTAAAGGCAAAAGGTATTTTCTTTGTTGATTTTTAAAAGGTTGTACACCATGCTTTATCAAATAAGTTTAGACTAAAATCAGGTGCATGAACATGCCAACATTTTGGCGATCAACATCTATTACCATCAAAACAGGTGTTATACAATAAAATACCAAACAAAATAATATAAATAAATTCTCTTGATCAGGCTCTGTTCTACTCAGCACTGCGCTGTGCACGAGAAATGATTACGATCAATGATGGCTCGCAAAACCTGGTGCGAGCCGTAAGCAACAGGTTGACTGCACTCTCTTTCCACATTCGGCAGTACTATTGGGTCGACATGCGCAAAATTAACGAGATATACCGGTATAAAACTGAGGAGTATTCTCACGATGCCATCAACAAGTTCAACATCTATCCTGACCAGATTCCTTCCTGGCTTGTCAACTGGATTCCTGAGATAGGCGGATACTTAATTGGGAATGTGCAGCCGGCGCATATGGATTTTAGGTTCTTTTCTCTAGGCAATCTGTGGGCTATTGTCTCATCTTTAACAACTCAGCGTCAGGCTGAGGGGATATTGAATTTGATTGATGAAAAGTGGGATGACTTGGTGGCAAATATGCCACTTAAGATTTGTTATCCAGCATTGGAGTATGATGAATGGCGCATTATTACTGGAAGTGACCCAAAGAATACGTGAGTTTTTGCTATTATACCTAATCTTTTGGTATTACTTTTGTTAAATTTAGATGTTCTAGTTCTACCTAGGATTCTACATACCATGACAAGTTTGGTTTGCTTCTTACTTGTTCTGTGATGTTTTTAGTCTGGGAATGATTGAAATTCAGGCTAAACAGTCATGATGTTTTTTTTTTTATTTTTTTTTTGAGAAATTTGGTGGGAGCTACCAAGTGAAACAGTTATGAAGTTACAATTGACAATCCTGCAAGATCTACACTAATGCTCATCTCCTTTAAACTGAAGATAAAATGTTTTCATGAGTATGTTGATTGTTTGAACTTAATTTTTTTCTAACACAAGGCTAATATATGCAGCTCTTGGTCATACCACAATGGAGGTTCATGGCCAACCTTATTATGGCAGGTAAGTTTTCATGACATCCTCCCTCTTTTAAAATTTCAGATCTTAACTTCCAACCTTTTTTAATAAGGTTAATTTTTTTTGTTTAATTTCAGTTCACACTAGCATGCATCAAAATGGGCCGGCAAGACCTGGCCCATAGGGCTTTAGAAGTGGCTGAAAAGCGTCTTTCAAATGACAAATGGCCAGAATACTATGATACCCGTAGTGGCCGTTTCATTGGTAAACAGTCCCATTTGTACCAGACATGGACAATAGCTGGATTTTTGGTGTCCAAAATGCTTTTACGAAACCCTGAATTAGCTTCCATTTTGACATGTGAAGAAGACCTTGAGCTTCTAGAGGGTTGCGCTTGTGGCCTTAGTAAGAGTGCACGTACCAAATGTTCACGCAAGGCCGCCCGGTTTCAGGTCCTCGTTTGATGACACCATCTTTTAGGAGTATTGTCTCAAAAGAGGAAGGGGCATATATTTGTAAATATCACATGTGAAATTCCCTCTGTTGTTTGTTGGGAATATTTTGGTGGCTATTTCATCTCTGTAGATTGGCTTCTTTTATCCAACTATCATCAAGTCGATGATAGACAGGATTAAGAAGATTCATGCTATTTTAGGCGTGGCATGAATATGTATAGATATATTACATTAATTGGGTTCCAGCCTTTTTATGCATTAAGGACAAGGTACAAGGGAGTTTCTGTTCTTCATTACAAATATACTAATGGGTCAGCCAAAATGCCTTCTTGTGGCGGAAGTCTACTACCCAAATAAATATTTTTTCTATTTATTCTTATAATTTTTTTTTATTTGATTGTGTTCAGTGATTTCAGATATGCAACCCTGATAAAGGATTAATCCTCATCTAGACCTTAGCATGCTTTTCTTTTCTTTGCACGAACCTTTAAACTAAATTTATAACGGTTCGGTCAAATATGCTCTCGACTGTCCAAAGTTTAAATTTAAACTCTCATAAATTGGATGATGCGCTAGTACCTGCAATAAAAATTTGATATGATTTAAGCAGTACAAGTTGCGTTTCAACCCTTTTATGATTAGCTTTGAGAACTGAATACTGCAATCAAGGACAGGCTAAATCCAAAAGCAATTAAGGTTGCAGGTGGGTCTACGACGCAAAAGCCCTCTGAATTTATGCTTCTTTTGTGCAAAGCTCTGTTTTGCACATACGGAGTTCTGCTATAGTCTCCCAACTGGCAACCAAGCGGGGCATTGATGATAGGATATAAAGTCCCACTCTGGCGTGATTTTGCTGAGATCCTTATTGATTATCTCATCTTTATTAGATATCCATTTGTATTGTATTTTTATTCAATATATATATATATATAATATTTAGACAATTTAAAAACTAAATCTGGGTATATTCTTCATTAGACAGATAGGACGTACTGAAATTTGATTGGTCGTTCCTAAAAAAAAAATACTGATAGGATTTAACAGTAAAAAGTTGTAAATATATTATGCTTATCTCTTAGATCCTCACCTATTAAATGACACTAGACTACTTTTGACCAACTTTTAGAATGCTTAGAACCCCTAAATACCCTCGAGTCCTCACCTTCGAAAATTTTAAAATTATTTGATGGGGAATTTACAATGGCCAAACTTGAAAATCATTCTATTAAAATCATAAACTAAGATATCAAATGAATATATCGTACAACATATGTTTATTAGATACATAGTGCATCATCATCGAGTGGAAAACCAACACTTGCAAAGATTCGAATTCGTATGTTAAATTACGCGTCTTCTCATTTGGGCTGTAAACTCGACAGACTAATTTTGTGAGCTTCTACAACAAGTCCAAGAGAGAAATATATGATGGGGTTGGAATTCACTGATAATTAACTTGACATTTTTTATAATATTATTATAAATAAAAAAAGCTTATAGACAAAAGTATTGGTTATGTATGTATCAAAATTTTATGTAGTTTGAAATTCACTCGATATTCTGTCAAAGATTATTAAATCAAATCAGCTACAAAATTC
Source organism: Rhynchospora tenuis (assembly GCA_027725995.1). Classification (NCBI taxonomy): domain Eukaryota; kingdom Viridiplantae; phylum Streptophyta; class Magnoliopsida; order Poales; family Cyperaceae; genus Rhynchospora; species Rhynchospora tenuis. Next base: position 52,401,060 of record CM050888.1, read on the forward strand.
GAGTATTTTGCGGACGGTGAAGCTTGAACAATATTTCACCAAGTAATACATGATCAATTAGATCACATTTCTAATGTTTAAATTCGAGTATGCATTGATATGGATGGCTATCGGATAAGATAAAGGGTCCGTTACTTGATTTGTTCTTCATTATGTTTAAAATTAGGATATCCCAAAATGATTTTATTTCGTTTTAAGGAAAAAAAAATACAATTAAGTTTTCCAATTTTAAATATCTATGATAAGTCTTCTAGCCATTTTTTAATAAAATCGATTTCTTTCCGACTTTAAATATCTACAAGGAGTCTTCCAGCCATGTTTTAACAAAATCAATTTATTTGCTATGGTTAAATTTGGTTTATAATACTAATATGTTTTACTTTTGAAAGTTTGCACAAAATGGAATTAATAAAACTTTACAAATACATTAAAATCATCCATTATTCCTCGTGCAATTTGAATTTATTACCTCTAATTTTTTTTGAGGGCCATTTATTACCACTAATTTAAATTTTGGAATTTTAACTCAAAAAATAATTGAGCTACATGATGAGCAGAAGGAAAAATCATGCATGTATTTGACGCATGATTGCATTTCACAACATATTTGGCGCTGTCAGTGCCAGCGATGACAATGCAACACACAAAGTCGCCACTCGTGGGAGTGCCACATTTTGCCATTTACACTGCCTCTGCCAATGTGTGGGACTGAATACTACTGATTCCTGGCCATTGAATGCAGCGATAGAGATCAGTAGCATCTTTTTCCCTCTTGAATGGATGTATGTTTGCACCCAGCTACCCAAAAAACAGCTGTGACTCAGACCGCTTCAACCATGATAGCTTTTATTTAATGCTTTTCATCCAAAAGAAGGGAAGCATTAAAGGAGGCAATCCCCTCAAATGAAACCACCACTATTGCCTCAGTCTGATAATAGTAGCGTATGGAAACTTGCCCTTGTGCTGTGCCTACCTACTGGTTGTAATGTCATACGAATAGATACATAAATAAATGTACCTGTCCATTGGGGGAGTATAAATGTAGTTTGAGACATTCAGAATATTTTGCTTTATGATAGAAGGGTAACGACAAATTCAAATCATCTGGAGGGAAATTGCCAAGAAATGCTCTAATTCAATGTATCATATATTTTTTGAAGTTTGATCAGACATTCAGAATATTTAGCTATATGATAGCAGGGTAACGACAGATCCAAATCATCTGGAGGGCAATTGCCAAGATATACTCTAATTCAATGTGTCATATTTTTGTTGGAATTATATTATTTTACAAAATGGATTACAACTATTTATATTATTTTAGAATTACCTTTAAATAGAAACTATCACCGGATACTCTCTCTCTCTCTCTCTTCTTGACAAAACTATGATGCTTAGAACCAATCCAAATAATGTTCTAGCTCTATACTATATTACCACACGATTGACCATATTTGTCAGTTCCATAAAAGAACCGAGCAAGGACAAAGCTTAGTGGTCTCCCTAAAGAAAGGAAAAATGAACCAGCGAGTCCACATCCTTTGTTATTTCTTATCAATTGTACTGATATGCAATTAATACTGGTCCTGTGGCTGTGTGTTACATGGAAGAAAAATAAAGCAATAACTTGAGCTATGCAATTATTGCTTCTGAAATATTCGATTTGTATATGATCTAGATACATATTAACCATCTTACTCGACATCAACGGTCAACGGATACTGAATCGAAATGCATTATAGAAAGCATGTTTTTACTAAATGTTAATCAACGTAACAAGAATCAAAATGATCACTTGCCTCGGAGATAAATATTTTTAGCATCTTTAACATAATGCAACTAAATTTTAATGTTATTAATATTATTTTACATAGAAATCATAGAGAGGTGAGAAAGGAAATTAAGGGATCACGTGATGGGTGGTTTGCTTAATTCTGGGTTGTTCCTCCAAATTTGGAAGTCCTAAAGTTTGAAACTTTATCCAAAGGGAAATGGTGACTTATAATTATTGGCTTTGAGAATGTTGAAGATCATTAAAAATAAAATCATAATTAATTTAAATCTCTCATTATAAGCGCAATCTATATAGTGCACATGTCATACTTGTAACAAATAATTATACACAGTATATATTATAGTACTGTTCTTCAAATGATTTAAAATTTTCACGGGGCATGAAATGAATGGTCCACGATGTATCTAAGAAAATTTTAGTTTGCACTAATTTTATGGGTAGTTTATTTAAATAGGTTCAACGCTATATTCATAATTCTTTTTTTACTTTTTAGTTTATTAAAATTGATTTAAAAAGTATTCAAACTAGCTGGGGTTGTACTGCGAGATTCGCTTCGATAAAAGAAAATAATTCGTTGATGCAAAACTAATTTATTGAAACGTGACAATTTCTTAAAAACTATGCATTAAGAATAAATATCTTTTTTGATGCGCTAAAGGCGTGTAAATAACACCAATTAGCTATCTAGAAATCAATGCAAAACCAAATACAAATTATAAACCCTTCCAAATATATGCCCTACATATTCCGAAGAACTTCTCTAATTAATATAGTACTATGTGGTATTTCACCCTCATTTGATTCTTATTGCAAAATAAATTACACAATTGCAACTACGGTTATTATAGAGGGTAACTCAAAGAAAAGGAGAGTTTGGAAAGCATGAACGCCAATCATACCTTATACATAGCCTTTAGGCTCTACTCTACACTCTGTACTCCCTTAAAAGTTAAAACTACCACCGTAACCATGTGCTCTGCATTCTGCAATAATATCTCCTCATGCAGTTATGGCATGCAACAGTACCTTTCTAACATCTTTTCCTTGCAATAGGCGCTATTTCTTCCTCTCTTTCCATACTAAGGTTTGTGCCGTAGGCCAAGTTAATGCTAAAGGAGGGAGTAGGTTGCTACAATTGATGTGTTTCAAGGATAGTTTTCCTAAGGCACAGTACAATTTTCAAGTGGAGTACCCTGCACCAGCTATTTGCATGGCATATGACCTTATTGATGCACTGATTGCTATAGTTTTCTTTGCTGTTTCACGCATGATTTGATAATTGGGAAAGCAGTGTGGTAGTTACCAATAGTATTGCACTTAATGGAAACTAACATGTACTCGGTACAAGGAAAAAAAAAATTAAACTTTCAAAGGACATATATGAAAAGAAACTTACACAAAGTTACTATATACTTGTAATATTTCGTACCACAATAATACTTCTAGCCAGCCATAGTATATTAAATATATGAAAATAATGCGTATACGTGTGCGTATGCATGTAGACGTATCAGATACGTGCTTGAATTTACTGCGTCAGACAGACCAATGAATGACATGACGATTAAACTAACAAGAAAACATCAATATTCCTGTGCGCACTATTGGGAGAACCTTTATTCTGGAGCAGAACAGTAGAAAAGATAGAAGAGTTTGGTTTGAACTTTAAAGGCCTATCTATTAGAGAAGCCCAGCAGATTGCACATATTCTTTACCACAACATCCAGGTGAAGGTACAAAAACAACCCAATTGGCAGCAACCAATTGAACTTTTCAAGAGAAGCCAGCACACATTGCACATTTCCTCAAACTCTATTCTCTTCCTCAATCAAAGCTTTCAACTGTTTACTAGCAGAAAGCATGTGCCAGAAAGTATATAGCTTTTTGCCTTTACAATGACCAATTCTAGTACATTACACGCGCCAAAAAGATTAGGAATTCCGTTATACTTGACGTCCACGTACCCTAAAACTGTTGTTCAAGTTTATTAATTTGTGGTCATTATTGAAGAGTGAAGAGATACATAATAACTCACATGTTGTTAAGACAATTGACTCTGGTTTTGTTTGACATAGAGCATATATATATATATCATACAACGAATTAATTAGCATTGAACTTCCTTGTACACGTATCAGTAATGAACTGTTTCTAAAAATCGATTACAACTTCCAACCATTTTGTTTTAAGAGCCTAAATAAGGCATGTGGATAGAATAAAAATTAGGGAAGAGAAAATTAGATATTATTGATTCCCTGACAAAATATACAAATCGTTTTAACCCGTGTTTACTTGAGACATCTTAAAGAAGACTTGCATTTTCTTCGGCTATTGTGGGCAATTAGTGAATATTAGATTTTACAATTAATGTTTATGAAAAGTATAACAATGGGGGAATTAAAAATTTATTACAAGATGCTAACTATATTGTTAGTAGCTCTAATCAGTATTTATAGATTTTGCTGTCATAAGTCAGACAAGATCATGAGAAAAATATAGCTGCATTCCAAAAATATTATATTAATTCTTCTAATATCTCTTAGACCAACATACAGTGAGTAGGACCGTTTAATCCAAACACGCTCTCTATGGTCCCATTCAGTAACCGCATCATTTTGTCCCAAGAAGAATATTTCACTGTCACAACCTTTTCCACTCAAACATCCAAAAGTTACATTTCTAAAGAAATTAAAAAATAAAAAATAAATAGATAATAAAACTTCACTACAAATATTTTGACAACAATTTCAAATATTAAACATCCTAAAATACATTCATCTTGTACAACATGTGTAGATATTTCAAAAGCTATGATTAGAACCAGCTCAGGAGGGATAGACAGAGTAGGAAAGGTAAAAAACTATAGAAAAAAAGAAAATAAAAAGAAAGAAAAGTAGGTCTTACAAGGTCAAGAAAAGGTCTTACAAGGTCAAGAAAGAAATGTAAACTAAAAAAAAAAAAAATTAAAAAATTTTGTGAAGAAAAAGCTCAGTTAGGATAGCGTCATGTGAAATCTAAGAAAATTTTAAAACAGTTGAAAAGCTCAATAATTTTCCATCATTCATGAGACTCCAATAAGTTCTTTCGGAATTCAGATTTTGCAGCGCCTGCTTCGAGTGCATAATAACTTCCTACAAATAGCATTGAGAGAAAAAAAAAAAAAAGACTCAGTAAATATTGAAAAAAAAATTAAGAGCCTAAGAGAACAGAATCTTTTGGCCAAATTAGAAATGTCATCATGTATATATATACAATTATGCTTTGTTGTTAGATTCCATGTGACATATACTTGTAAGGTTTGACAATATTGCTGGACTATTTTGAGCACAAAAACCACTCATTCACATCGTTTCAGATGCGCATATGATCAGTCTAGGATCATACATAGTTTTGGAACTCCTTTTGTTAGATGAAAACAAAGATATGCAAGTGATACAAATACAATAGACAAGGTCGCAAGGACATGGTAATAGTTCTTTCTTCTACTTTTTTCCCTTTTCTATATTTGCACTTACTAGGTAACTGAAGAACTCCAGGAAGACTTGCATGTTTACCATCCGTCGTGCTTAAGGCCTGGGAGAGTCAGAGGGAGAGAGAGCAAACAAAGAGCAAAGAGATAGTAAGATACAAGCCGTTGTGTACAAAGGATGTAACACTTATATAGAGTTCTTGGAAATATATAAGGTTTTACGAGAGAGAAGCAACAAAAATGGACTTCACATCAAGAGAGAAAAAGTCAAAGAGAGAGAGTAGAGAGAGAAAATTAGGGATCAAGCACAAGCTCACCTTGTAGAGAGAGAGGCGCGGGAGTAAAAGCCAAGAGATTTGGAGTCAGGGCAGCAGTTGGGAAATCTTTTAAGGGGAATGGTGAGTAGTTGTGGCCTCTTACTGCGTTTGGAGAGGCACTGGTTACTGGTATATATAATAGTAGAGACTATGGCTATAGACTTGTTGGATAGATTAATTAAGTTGAAAATGTTTTGCTTCTAAACTGGTTTCTGGTGTCAAACACGTGTAGCGGTGTGTCATGTGTGATCTTATTTGGGTTCAGCTTCTCTCGTTTCTGTACGGATTCAAATCATCCGATTTAGTTTGAACGGTCCAGATTCGGAACATCTTTGTACACTGGATAGTTTGAGGAGCTCTTTGGTTGCCCACGATCCGTGAACTATTCTGAAATTTAAAATAAGATTCAGGGGCTCTTTGTGTACTTTTGGACTTGGTGAAGTTCAAATGGAATCGGCGCTCGAGTGTGAACTGTGAATTCACTCTTATTACTATCTAGGAGTGCCTGGAATGAAAGAGATTGTTCTGCTGAGAATTAATATATTTCATATTTATATTTTTTTTGACATTAGTAGTTTTTTTTTTATCTTATAAAAGATTAAAGGACTGATTAGTTATAATTAGGCAACTAGAAGTTCTTAACCAATTAATTGATTTTTATAAGTTCAAGTGTAAAAAAAAGTTAAGGGTCAATCAAATTTTTTAGAAAGTTTAGGATCTAAATCTAACCCATTTTTCTTTCCTTTTTTTGCATGAAGTAGGAACATTTGTTTGGTAGCTTAATTAATCTATAAACATTTATAATGTTATAGTATTCTGTTTTGTTTTTAATCTCCTACACAGAAACCGTACAAAGAAATTTGTAGGCTTGCATTACTCTTTTAATAATAAGATTCACAGTTTAATTGCACTTTATGATGATTGTTATTTTTAAGTATAATGCGAAAGATATTATAATTGCTGGCATCTAAATTAATTTTGGCATAGAATGATAGCAATGCTCTCTTGATAAAATGTCGGACTCCATAACCCTAATTCAAAATGAGAAAAAGGATTATGGTTGGTACTTGGCACTCCATAGATATTAAATAACAAAGCCAGTCGCTCGTAATAATATAATTAAATTAGGAAGAATGAAGTACTAGAAAAGTGAGGTTGCAAATTAAAATTTGAAAGAAAATCGGCCCCCTAATTCTGCATCACTGCTCAATTGGCATTGAAGTTGCTCAGTATTACTTACAGAAATTTGGAAAAATAATTAGGATTTAGAAGATACGAATCCAATTGAAAAACTAAAAATACTTTTCTTGACTAGAGGATAAAAAAAAAAAGAAAAAAAAAAAGCAAGACTAGAGAGAACGATTGCTCCTCTCAAAATTAATAGCAGTATTTTTTTCCCAATAAGTACAAATTCCAATTTCACTCCGTTTCACCTTTTCACAACAAAATCATCACAGATTGACCCTCATAATTTGCGGGCAACAAAATAATATTGCATGGTCTAGTTTAGTGTTTAAATTAATAGTTGGAAGGGATTAAAAATTATAGTTAGGTATCTCAAAAGAGCCAAGTTACAAGCACAATGTTTCTAAATTGCAGTGCACAATGATAGAATAGAAGCTGGGCCGACGTGGCAACGAAATCGATGGTTCGTTCACGAAATTTGATGTCATTTATTATGTGACTCTGTCCTATTAAAATCCTTGCTTTTTGTAGATGCATATTCTGCATGGGTATTAAAGCAAGCGTGAAGCCGCTTATAGGAAGCAAGCATTAACTTTTCTAATCTCCATTACAATGGAAAAATGGATAATCGAGGTGCTACGTACATATAGTTTCCATTAATAGAACAAAAAAGAAAAAAAAAATGAGGCGTGATGATAATTGTTGATATTTTTTTTGTCCATCTAATTGCGAATTATATGTATCACGTCATTCAAAATTTTTTTTCTTGTGTTAACAATTAAGTGTTAAACATGTATGATATTAATAGATGAATGAAAGACGAACATAGTGTCATAACTGCATGTATAGAAAAAATCTTCTGAGAAAACTTAACAAATTCATGTTGCAACTGTATGACATAATAGTTATTAAAAATATAGATAAATTTGTTTAGAACTATTTGTACTCGAGTTAAGTATTACCTCACAACCATATATATATATATAAAATGTTTGCTTTAATATTATGATTTTATTTTTTTAAAACTCTACCTAATAGTAATGGCACAACTTAACAAAATTGAACATCAATAGAAAAAAGAATTATTATAGAAAATTATTTAGGAGGAACACAAAACCAATAATCTTTGTAATTACTTTTATCTTGTGCCAAAATTTTCATTTGCTCTATCAAAAGGAACAGCAGGGAGTTAACGTTGCGGAAACGACAAAGAACAGGTATGTCCGGTTCAATGCACTGGAGGGAATCAATGAGGGAACAAGTGCCACGGTCTCCTAGAATTAACTGATTAGTCAAAACCAAAGGAGCCACAAAACGAAATGGCTGACCTCTCGATCCTTGGCGAACCTCTCTCCTTTTGCCTAAATCACGTAAAAGATTCATAAATAAAGTATAAACTTTTCTTTACATTCTTTCTTGGTAGCTGCATTATTTGCAATATTAATTCTCTTTCTTTTCGCGTGTGATAGCTGGATGAGATGCATTCATTAATAATATTCAATTTTATAAAATGCGGTGCAAATCTTAGTTACGCTACGCGTTCAAGAACATGCATCGTATATATCAATTAAAATTTTTAAATCGTCTCATTAAAATATGAAATGATTTTTTTTTTCTGGGCAATTGTGATATTTATTAAAAAAAATTTCCATGTAGTATCTTAGTTCTTACCAACATTGCTACTATCATATCGAATTGATTCATAATATATCGTTGAGATTAGTTGAGTACATAACTCATCATGAACAAAATTTCACTAAGCTGAATCCTGAAGTATATATAATTTCTTTTTTTGTCCAAACCAATTGAAGACCCCAGTCGCTATCAAATTATATGATTTATCACCCCTCGATTATTGAAATTTTCAATTAGGACTTAGTACAAAAACTATAAAAAAATAGGAACATTTTCAAAACATTTAACTAAATAGTAACTCCATTAAGTTACCAAGTTCATTCAATGTATATTGAGTTTTATTTTTATTAAAATGGTATATGAAGTCGTCAGTATATGGGGGGAAAGTTGGAAAAGCTAACGCCATTAAATGTATATTAATGTCTTCTCATTAATTTCAGCAATGCGACATGTCATTGTTAGATAGGCCAACGTCACTGGTATGCTGAAAAATTTCTGCCCATTGATGACCGTTAGATTTAATGTCGATTTACAATCATCATAAATACATTAACTAATTTTTTTTATTTTTAACATGAACTTTTATCATTTATCTGATACTATATTCTTTGACCTAATATATAACTTTTCTAACTAATGATATTCCTTTATTTTTGCTGCAGTACGCATCCCCCTTTTTATACAGCACATGACAAAAGAATCCAATTTGAATGCACGCCTGTAGAAAATCAAAATCACAACAACCCTAGCAATAAAAGCCACAGTAATTGCTACTGTGCACTCTAACATGTGCAGTGGCTTTATCAACGCATGATCCGAGTCAGCTTTCTCCTACAAGGAGACGCTACTTTTTTTTCTCTCTCTCACTCTAAGCCAAGAGGCCCAAGACCCAAGAGATTGTCAAGTTCTGATATCTATTAAAATCTTGCTAGATTTGGAAGGTATTTCACGGGGAAACAATATCCTTATGAAGAATAAAAGGGACAAAATTTGATAAAGACATCTCATAAGGTAAACTAACAAGACCATCATTGTTAGTTGTCTTTGTTTCTTACTTTCATTTAAGGTCCATATTAAAATAAATGAAATAAATAATTTTAATAGTTTTATGATTCGATTGTGTTGTTCTCTTTTTGTTTGCACTCGCCAGTGCGGATGCCGTACATGCACCTATTTAAGATTTTTGGACCAACTATCATCACGTCTCCTGTTGGATCGACTACAAGTGAGGTTATACGCACCAGGCCTAGTTAATATTGCTAACAATATAGCAAAGACACCATAAAATATAAGTTTTTTGACTTAAATACTTTAAGTATGGAAAATATAGAAACAATTATCTCTACTACTTATAAATGCATCTAAAAAAGAGTAAACATTTCATATAAAAAGAGTAAATAATTCTTATATCAATTATGGACTATTAATTTGCGTAATTTGATATGATCAATGGTCTAGATTTTAATTTCAGATTAAAAGAGCAAGATTTATTATTAAAAAATATTAAGGTACTACCAAATTAGCTATTTATTAAAAAAAAGACTAATAAATTATCGATTTTACTATATCTTTATTGCCTATAACATGTAAAGTTCTATACGAAACAAAAATAATATCAATATTTTATTACACGGCTTAATTTTGCATTGCAATAGTTAATTCTTTCGCCTAATGGTTCAGAAAAGAAAACTTCTTTCCCCTATCGTATTGTTATTGTAAGTTCAATTCTTAAATATTCAACCGATGCAGGAAGCACGGTTATATAACTTGAGCCCAATTTTATTCCGACTTCTCTGCGAAGTCGAATTTATTTTTGTTGTTGTTTTCATTTTTTTAATGGAAGTGCGCCACTAAATTGACACTTCCTAGCAGATTGCAACAGTGACCTTTAGCTGACCACTGACCACATCGCATAAAAGGGATGGGCTTGTGAGTTTATCTTATTTTAAAAGTAAACAATATTATAAGTTTTCAGTAAAACTACCTATTCAGTAAAAACAACATTAACAATATCTGGAAATCTTTCTTTGATGGCAGCTTTGATCCCACTCCCAATTGAAGCCGGCCCCACGTATTTCACCAAGCAATCCTCACCATCCACAGAAAGCACCTCAACACTTCCACCATAATTTTTTATAGCAGGCCTTAGTATATCCAGATGGTTGTTCACAGCCTATAGATCATGTAAAACCCAAATTTCGAATTATACAAAATGCAATGAAGGTGAACAATGATAACTTCAAAGAAGGCCTATGGTGACTATTTCCAATGCAATTAATTTGATTAACTGCCTAACACAATATAATAATATTAGTTTCTATGTTGGTGGTAGACTATACATCAATGATTGGTTACTCAACTTTGATTTGTACAAATGGAGCTATTGAACTTTTATTCTAACCAATCAAGTTGCTCCATCTCTCATGAATACTTCTCTCCAACTTCTTACTTTACAGTTATTCAGGATGGCTGATCCTTTTTTCTCCTGTTTCTCCTTCCCATTTGTTCATTGGCAATGGCCCATTACCCAATAACTCCTCTCTCCCACCACGTCTCCATTACTGGGTGAAAGAAAAAATGTGGGGAAAACATTAACTGGGAAGGATAAAAATGGACAGAGCTGGTAATTTGGTTTGCTTAATAGAAGGAGAACTTGCAAAGAGATGAAGCGACTTATTAATGAAGTTGCTGTTCTACTCCCGTGGAAAACAAAGTTGAGTACCAATTCGTGGCATTGGGTCTAGTTTAGTTACTTCTGAATAAATTTATCAAATATTATACCAGAAATGCAGAAAAATAATTATGAAAGAGAAAAAAGACACAGTAATATCTATTTTTCAATCCAGTATTGGGAACTGTAGGTTGTAAGGCTCAGTTCACTGGCAAATAAAACCTCAGAAAGTGTAAACTGAGTTGTTGGAGGTTTGAAAATGGTGAGGTGGGTTTGCAACTATGCTCCTACTGTCATACAATATATCTAGGGTTAATTTTAGGATAAGAAATAGTAATTGATTAGCAAAAATAAAGTACAGAGAAGTTCTATAGTTAAGTGGGCCCATGCTATAAGAGAAACATCTCCTAGTGCTGTACCAGCAATGGTACAACTAAAGTCTTTAAGGTTGGCATAGACAAGGATAACTGGTAAGTAACCTCAGCTGTAGTCTCCGTCGGTAACTCATCATTTACTTGTCGGATGTCTTTGACAGCATCACCAAACTTCTCTTTAAGCACACGTTCGATGCCCATCTTCATAGTTGTTGTAGAGCTGGGGCAGCTGCCACATGCTCCTGTTTTTATTATTAAATAGATGTTACCAATTATTTTGCTGCTTGTCTTGCTGAACTGTTGTACTATATTCAGAGGCAAAGCACAATGCTCATAACTTAAAATTTCTCTTTTTATTCTTTACTACATGAGCGGAGGCATGAGACTTTTTGGTGAGGGTGATATAATTCTGTAGATTAGAAACCATAATTCCTCTGATCCATTATTTTTAGAAGTATATGGTCACAGTGACCCGCAAACTTGGTATGTAAATATGCCCCTAGTTTTGTCAAGTACACTTAACATAATACTGACCTGGACTTCTATAAGAAAAAGAGTGCCTTTAAATAGGAGCACTGTTTAAAAGAGAAATATCCATCAAAAACATACTTTTCTTTCTTAATAATCTAAGTTCTTCATTATAGGGTAAGGTTTGGCATCAGAAGATGTTATAATTCCCCCTTATTTCTAAACCCAAAAGCTCTCAGTGGCTCATCTTTCTAGGGAATATCCCCTAAAATGACCAGCACCCCCTTGTTCTTACTCATCTGATTTGTGTTTGAAGGAATATATAAAATGCACCCTTTATACACTAGGAACATGGAAAAGAGACTATAGAAGTATTTATTTAACTAATTCCTTTATTGAGCAAAGATAAGTTAATGTAAGCATATTGTATACCGACCTTACAAATTCTGCTTCTCCAAGTGTAAGTTTAATCATATTCAAAGCACCGACATATAATATAATAAAGAAGTGGTCGTGTAAAAATGCAAGTAAACATAGCTCAGTACAGCAAATTTCCAAATTTGACATGGAATGCTTATATACACTAATAAGTAATAAATAAATAACAAAAAACAAAGCCAATATGAGATTAAACTTTACCAAAAGTTCAATTCAGATCTTGTTCAAGTACCATTATAAAATTAAAAGGTACAGTCTGGTTAGGCCGTTGACATGATAACAGATTAACAGTAACAACAGCATGTTCTCAGAGAATCTGGCACATTCTTATACTGTAACCAGTACAGCCCATTAAATAAAACATCACCATAACACTGATAATAGACCAGAAGTGCTACTATGTTTAACCTAATACAATACAAAAGCATCTGGTAGCGTGTTTTAGATTTTCAAATAACACAATTGTTTTCCATACAATTAAATTATGTTAGCCTACTATACTCACCATACCACACCTAGAAGAAAACAAAAAACAAAATTCAATTTAATTACAATTTTTCAAACCAAACAGACCTTGGAGCTGGAGGGAGATGACGCCATCCTCAACTGATACCACATCAACATTCCCTCCATCAGAGATCAGATAAGGTCTGACGTCATCCAACACCCGATCCACGTTCTCCACGGTCAGCTCGTACACCTTCGCTGAGTACAACCCCTGCGTAGGGGCCCCACTCTCCGACGATCCCTCAAATGGACTCGTCGGAGCAGCGACGGGATCAGGAGAGGCGGAGGCGACAGTACGGAGCGCAGATCTCGCAATTCTACGATGAGGTCTGTGCAGAGAGTAGTACGATCGAGAGAAGCCCGAGGGAAGAAGGTGGGGGACACGTGGCAGTGATGTGGAGAGGTTGGAAGGTATGAGAGATGAACACTCCATTGCTTGGAGTTGGAGAAATTGCGCGTGCGTCAGAGAGTTGGATTGGATTTGGGCAACTTGTGTTGTATGGTCAGAAGTGGGGTTTTGTTTTGTGGAGGCCTAGTGTTATTGGTATTGGGATGGGCTACAAATACAATTGAGGAGTGTTGGGTTGATTTCATATGGCCCGCAAAAAATGAATGTGTCCGGTTTTGTTTTCCGAAAATTGTTAGAACTTGACAGGTATTAAGTATTTGGGTATAACTGTGTCTGTATACGAGTGAAATTTACCCCAAGTTCCCAACAGGCAACAGACCTGAACAAGAGGTTCTCGTTAGGTCCTCAATTTTATTAATTGAATATATTTATATGGTATTTTAGTATGGTAATTACTACTCTCCATCCTTCTAATTACCATCTACACCATCCACAGACTTCAAACAGGCCAGATTGGGCCCAACTACTGGCCCAGTCTATTTATATTCCTCTAAACCTCTTCTCTCTCCAAACCCAAACCCTAGCCGCACCATCTGGTTTCTCTTTTCACCCGCCTTCGACCTCTCCGTGTCCGGCGGTGGTGAGAAGTGCGAGGCGGATCTCTCTGGCGATGTGGGGTGGAGGGTTCGCGATGGTTAAGAGAGGTCAGAGGAGCGTCACACCTTTGGCGATACCTAAATTGATGGATCTTCTCGAGGTTTGTCCTTGGTTCTGTCATTTTGTTTTATTTATTGTTTTGAACCCTGAATTCGCTAAATTTCGAGATGCTTAGGAAAAAATGTTGGTGATTTGAACTTAGAAAAAGCTTCAGGAGGTGCTTCATGAATAAATGTGGGAGTGAGCTTTGGGATCAAGGTTAATTTAGGATGTAATGGTGAATTTCTTAGAACGGTTCATGTAAAACCTTCGTAGGTTTTGAAAATCGATAGTTTTGCTTATTTGTGTTTCAAAATTAGTGCAGTTTGGAGGTATCACAAGGACAAACTGTAAATGGGGACGTATCGGCCATGTTTAATTTGTTGGATTTTATTTCAAATTTCAAATTTTGGATAACTCATTTTGTTGGATTTTGTTGCTTAATTTCAGATTCAAGGGAGACATGAAGCATATTTCGATTGAATTTGTAGAAATTGAGGCACAAGAAGCAGGTGTTAAGTTTGCGATAATAAATTATTAGAAAGTAAATTAATGTTGATAGTGGGTGTTATTATTAATGGATGTTATTGTTAATAGAATTGTTCGGTTTGTTACAATAATGGATATTATTCTTAATAATTGATCTTGCATGGTTATTAAAACGTATTTGATCACAACTAAAACTGAACACATAAACAATGTTAATTGATCCCTTAACTAGTTTAATTGAACACAAAAACTATGAAATCAAATTTCTACTGCAACTAACTGAACACATAAACACTTTAAATTAATCCCTTAACGTGTTTAACTGAGCACAAAAACCACAAAATTAAAATTTTGTTGCAACTAACTGGACACATAAAACTTTAAATTCATCCCTTAACGCGTTTAACTGAACACAAAAATGCGAAAATTCAATTTTGAGATGCAACTAACTGAACACATAAATACTTTAAGTTCATCCCTTAACGTGTTTAACTGATAAAAAAAAATACGAAAATTCGACTTTAAGATGCATCTAACTGAACACTTAAAAACTTTAACTCATCCCTTGATGCATCTAACTGAACAGAAAAATCTGTCTATTTGATGACGTCAGCGCAAAAAAAAAATTCAAAATTTTTTTTTCGAAAAAAAATTGATGGCGTCATCACGCGAAAAATGATGGCTGAAGCCCAATTTGGCCTGTTGAAGCCTGTTGGATGGTATTGGATGGTAAATTGATGGATGGTGTATATAATTTCTGTTTTAGTATTGTATATTTGTATATATAATTGTTTAAAAAATGCTAACTCAAATTCTATAAATATATGACCATTATTTTATTGTTGATCTCTATGGATTATATTTTATACTTTCCATGCATTTGAAAAGAAAATTTTATTTTGCTGACCTTCGTTAGAAAACTTTATGACTCCGCCTTTACAATTACTCTGTATCACCCATTCATTTATTAATATAATATTACGTGTAACAATAAACAGTATTCGGTTTGAAAGACCAGACATGAACTATATTAAAAATTTTAAGTAGACTAACAGAAAAAAGGTAACTTAATATAGAGGTTCTTTTCTCTACGTGTCAAGTGTCAAACCACCTCATCAGTGACTGGACTAATAGGGACAGTGTTTGTTAATAGATATTAGTGTAAATATTATATTCCACGAATACACTTTTTGTTACCAGTGGAAATCTTTATCAATGCAATTGACCAGGAAATACACTCAGTTATAAGATTCCTCGAGTATACGCGTTAATTAAGATAAGATCTTCCGTAGAATATACGCTTATTCTGTTGCATACTTGCATTGCATCTTGGAGTCTTGGACCGAATTTGGAGATGTTGAGAAATTCTCAGTTTTTTCTCATGTTTGTGTACTGAATAACATGCATGTATGACGTTGACGCTGGCAATACTAATAATTAAATCCTAAGAGCCGCAATGTATTTCTTGTTAAGTAGTGGTATACCACACGTGGTACACCGGTACAAAGCAAAACTAAAAGCCGCAATGTTTGAAAACAATATTCCACAGGTCAAATGGCGAATCATAAACATTCAATCAAATTTATTTTATGAGTGATGTATTTACATACAACATTCATATTTTCTATATATATCATAAAGAAAAGTAGTAAAAATAATGGAAATGAATGTGTTCAAACAAGTTTTTAAACAATTATTAATTAATTAATTTTGGATTAAATAAGCACGGAATTTACATATTTAATATGCAAACACATCACTTCTTAATTAGATAGATTTTAACAATTTTAATTCATTATTTGAACTATCAAAAGCACTGTAGCACATTCACTATCCAATTAATTTTAATTTTAAATTCTTCGTTTTGTTTTTTTATTCTTAGTGTTAATTTATGTTAGGAACTCAAGTCCTTGTGCAATTTTAATTTTTATTAACATTTAATAAGCAATTAACATGCACGATTAACGGATCTAGTTATTCAAGTAGTTAATACATAAAAGAGAAGGTGTAGGAGATTATACCTCTTCTAGTATCGTAACTAGAAGGCTCGACCTTTTGCTTAGGAGTCGATGGATACGCACCTTTGCTGCCTCTAGTCCACCTAGAAGATTAACCAAAGCCTATAAATAAGTGCTAGTTTGTTTTGAGACGATAGCTAATTCCCTTTTGATTTTTCTTCACGCGATTAACTATTTTTCTTGGAAGAAAAAATAACGCTCAACACATGAGCTATATAGAGAGAGATGGAGGCGCCTAGGGCAGAAAATATTCTACTCTTTTATTTCTTCCGCAAAGGAATAAGAAGAGAGAGGCAAAAGATCTAGGGCTCGGTGTTTCCATAAACAACGTTGCCATATTTTTTTATTTCTAAACCTTGCTCTCTTTCCATAATTTTGTCTTGACAAAAATATCCCTTCATTGCCGAAATTTTGTGTATGATTATAGGCTATATAACATATTATATTAGCCTATTAATCAACTCCATTAATTAATCTCAAATAAGGCTTTTAAATAACTAATTAAATAAAAGGCCAATTAGCTCAATATAATAAATATACGTTGAACGAATTTCATTATTAACTTATTAATAATTATTTTGGAATTAGCATATGCATTATATTATTTCTATATGATCCATTTGAGTTAATTAATCATAATGGTTCATAACGATACATAATTAATTAATCAACTTATCATATTTTCGCAGTACTCGCTGCTGCGAATGAACAAATAATGCACATATGGTTAAAGTGTTGGAGTTATGTCCTAGAAGTCAATATTTAATGACTTAATTATTTAGTTTATGTTATTGATGATATTTGATCATTTGTTCCTGGATTTTATTATTGACAGTTCATTCATGTTGAGGATCTGAATTGTAGATCACTGTATTTCATTTAATAGTAAATGACAATAATAAATCAAAACTGTCCATAGTCTTGATAATTAACAAGGAACATTAATTATCATATAAGACTAGTATGCAAGTTAAGCGATGATTAAGTTATACAAATCATAAGTAAGGAGTTACTAACTTAATTGCATATGTATATGTTACTAGAACATAGTACAGGACATGACCCCGATGAAATAAATATATGGATTGTGTTAAGTGTCATTATTTATTTTATCAGTGTTTGATTCCAAGTTTGAGATGGTTCAGTTTTTCCACATGAGGATTGGTTCTATAAATATCGTCTACCGCTGATTCCTGATAAGGGCTGCTATACGGACTTTATTTATGTTCACTTGAATTGTGTGGGGAAAAACTGTTTATCAAGACAACCGTATGTCCCTCATTAGTTCAACTGATGAGCGATGATATCTACTGGGCTCCTTGATGGAGATGGATTGCTTGCTAGCAACTTGTGCAATCATCTCTAGATCAAGAAACGTATAATCTGCAAGAATGACACATTCCTATCTTGGATTATACAAGGATATCATGTGACATAGGAATCAAAACAATAAGAAACTTATTTCTTATGCAGGATTAAATGATTGTATTAGTACATTATTCATTTATGCGAATTGGGAATTATAACGTGTTGCTAGATACCGCTTATGATTATTGGAAATAAATAGCGATTTATTTTCATAGCCATCATAGCATAAATCCTCAAAGGGTCACACAAATAGGAGTTTAACCATACGTGCATTATTTGTTTATTTGTAGTAGCGAGTACTGCGAAAATATGATAAGTTGATTAATTAATTGTATACCGTTATGAACCGTTATAATTAATTAACTCAAATGGATCATATAGAAACAATATAATGCATATGCTAATTCCAAATTAATTATTAATATGTTAATAATTAAATTCGTTCAACATATATTTATTATTCAACATATATTTATTATACTGAGCTAGTCGGTCTTTTATTAAATCAGTTAATTAAAAGCCTGATTTGAGATTAATTAATGGAGTTGATTAATAGACTAATATAATATGTTATATAGCCTATAATCATACACAAAAATTTCACCAATGAAGGGATAATTTTGTTAAGACAAAATTATGGAAAGAGAGGAAGGTTTAGAAATAACAAAATATGGCAACGTTGTTTATGGAAACACTGAGCCCTAGATCTTTTGCCTCTCTCTTCTTATTCCCTTGCGCAAGAAATAAATGGGCAGAAAATTTTTTCCCTAGGCGCCTCCATCTCTCTCTCAATAGCTCATGTGTTGAGCGTTAATTTTTCTTCCAAAAAAAATAGTTAATCGCGCGAAGAAAAATCAAAAGGGAATTAGCTATCGTCTCAAAACAAGCTAGCACTTGTTTATAGACTTTGGTTAATCTTCTAGGTGGACTAGAGGCAGCGAAGGTGCGCATCCATCGACTCCTAAGCAAAGGTCGAGCCTTCTAGTTACTATACTAGAAGAGGTATAATATCCTACACGTTCTCTTTTATATATTAACTGCTTGAATAACTAGATCCGTTAATCGTGCATCTTAATTGCTTATTAAATGTTAATAAAAATTAAAATTGCACAAGGACGTGAGTTCCTAACAGTGGTATCAGAGCGCTGGTCGTTTTTAAAATCGAGATATTAGTAATTAATTAAGTTAATTAGTGATGTGCATGCTTGCTGTTCTGGAAAAAGCTGTTTTTCTGTTTTATTGCTTGTTTTTCATAATGTAAAGCTTTCTGAAAAAAATTTATTTTTTATAGAGGTTGTATATCTTTGAGTCGTGATTCTTTTGGCGCTGGTTTCACTATTTTCTAAGCAGTTATGAATTTTTAGTGATTTAAACGGTGACGGTGCGCAGATCTGAAATTCTGCTGCACGGTTCTGTTTGTATGGCAAAAAGGACGTATTTTACAAAATAACTACCTGTATCTTTTTCTCTAGATTTATTCTAAATTTGATGCTCTTTCTGTATATGTGTAATTTGTTGCATATTTCGGATTTTTGGGACGTTCAAATGTGGAAAGAATCGAAGTCGTCAGATCTGTCTTGCTGAACAAGTTAGTTGTTTTTGGACAAAGTAAATTTATTGAAGGATTTTTTTATAAAAGTAATTAAATATAGTTGTTCTATTTCGAATTAGGATTCTGTGAAAATTAGTTTCATAATTTTTCAATAAATTTTGATGCTTCAACTGGGTCAAATAGTTTCGGTCATCAGTCTGTTTCAGAACAGGGCTTCTTGTTTATTTGCCTTTTAACTTGATGATCTTGAATATACCTTGGTATTTTTCTTTCCATGATTAGATAGACAACTGCATATGCTAGTTTTTCTGTGTAAATTATTTGCATGAAAATTGCATGTAAGATGATCCTACAGACCAAAAGATTGAGATGAAAAACAGAAAATCTGATATCGGTGCTTCACGCATGAAATCTGGATTTGTCTTTTTTGATTCTCCCTGATGGTAAGTGATCTCTTCTTGAATTTTTTACTGATAGTTAGACTCATGATGAGGAGTTTGCATGATTTATTTCATAATTTTTGGAGACCGAAAAATTTTAATTTTTCTCGAGTCCCATTTAATATTTTAATTAGTTAAAATATTATTTCTAATTAATCAATTGGTTGAAATGTTAATTAGAGTACTACTTAAATAACCTCGGTTTTCTGTTTTGGATTGTTAAATTAAATTTCAAAGGTTTAAACAAATAGTTGTAATGTTAAACTTCTTTGCATTTGGAAAAACGAGCGACAAGCATACACAAAGATTCTAATTAATGAAATTAATTAAGAACAAGTGAACCATGTATATTGTATATGTGCTAACTCGTTTTTGTAGGAGGATCATGGGTTTCGTATGGCTCAAGATTTCAATGCCTTGTGGTTTGTAATTGTATGCATGTGTGAATGTGTGTAATGCGGCCTTTGGTGCTATTAATTAATTTTGATTAATTTTAATGTAACTTGTGAGGCTTGCATGCCCCAAAGGCCTAGAAAGGAATTAGGATTTTTCTACATGTATTTATTTCCATTAATTATAGGATAGGATCAATATAATTAGTGGGAGGGCTTGATTTAGATTAGTCTTGCTACATGGAGATGCAGCGAAGACTGATATGCAAGCTGGAGCCATACAAACCCACAACAATGCTTGTGTTTGAGATGCTAATTATGTGAATGTTTGTATGCTATGAATTGTCATAGGATAGGTATGGGTGTATGCTAACACGACCACCAAACAAGAGTCACATAATTGAATAGTCCCATTATTAATTTGATTAAGCCGACCGCCCTCCTTCTCTCTATCCCTTTCACGCCGTTTGTCTTCTCATGGCGCGGTCCGCCATAGCAGACGTCATGGTTGCCACTCGGAAGTCGGGGTACAAATAAGATTTGTTAGGAGCAAATAGAGAGAGGTTGCTTATCGATGGACCCAACAAGTTTTTTGGACATCGGGGCGAAGTTCGCGTTGCGAACCAAGAATCATAAAGTTGTATGATTGGTTGGAGAACCTACCTTGTTTAGTTAAGTAGGGTGACGTGCCATAGCAGGCTCTACTTGATGAAAATGGGGATCTTGGAAAACCAACTACATTTGGGACATTAAATAAATGTAGTGGGAGTTTTGCTTATCATTATAAATAAAACATTGCATAAACTAAAAGACCTTAAATTGAAATTGTTATAGATGTTAAATGTGTTAATTTCGTTGTGATCAATCTTTGAAAAGAACAAACTCGTTTATAAAGGTACTTACTTGGAGAAGTAGTACCGATTCCTAAGACAAGTTCTTAGAAGAGAAACTTGAGCATGTTAATTCTCAAATTCTTCCTCGACCTTCCAAATGAAGCATCGCGTGATGATTGATAGACTTTTGCGAAAAGTTCTTCAATAATAAAGCGGATGCCGATATCCACATTTTAAGATCTTTAGACCTTTGAATTAGAGAATTCACATGGACTAGATTGGCTCATATGCTTTCATCCACTTACTCAAGAAGGAGTTCTTAGAGAAAGTAGATGTTGACTTAATCATTTATGATCAAGTTATAGAGCATGAATTGAGCAAGAGAGACTTCTTTCAAGAAGGTACATGAATGTTCCATTGGCTTGCGAATCGAAAGGTTTGAGTAGCTAATTTGCAACTAGAGATATTGAGATCTCCAATATCAAGGATTGTTGTTATTGTCATGTAATCTCTCCCTAAGTGATGAAGGATATAATGTTACTTTTCGCACACTTGTTGTGCAAAAAGGTGATTGGTTAAGTGTTAAATGAATACTTGACTAAGGTATGAGCTGAAACTTCGAGACTCTCATGTGACTGTGTGTCACATGAGATGTTTCATTTGCCGTTTATGGAGGCATTTGAAAGGTTGTCCGAAGAACCATGATTATCGTGTTGGAAATGTTATAACCCTTCGAGAGTATTTGTCGTTCGAATTATCTCGCTCTCTCTAATTCAGACTAGTAACTTAGTACTAGTTCATGTGCTCGCATTTATTGAAATATGTAGACATTGAAGAATTAGATAAAGCTCGAGAGTAGTGAAGTAAACTCCGTATTGGAAATAGCTTGTTCGTCCAAGCCACTACCATTGGATACGTAGAGTTATCTTTACTGATAGTTTGTTTAGGAATCGTAGGTTGAATACCTCATTCCTTTATATCCCAAAACTTTATCTTCATTTCATATAGATGATGGATGATAATGTTTTTAAAAGACAAGCGATGTTCTTTTATTGTGGATTTGTTTATATGATTTTATGCATATTACTTGAATTTGCTTGAAATAGATAAACGAGTTTTGAATGACAGATAGGATACGTAAGACTTCACATAAAGTATTTGACTTTCATGTGAAAAAGCCGCTTAGTTACATACATAAACGAGAATCGCATTATGAGAGTCTACATAGTGTAGAGCTCGTGGATCAATTCGATTGCGAAATAATTGAGATATGCGGATCATGTTTGTCAGATAACAAAAGCGCCTTTGACCTATAAAGGTGGAAGGACGAGTAACTTGATTAGAACTTATACATGTCGATGTATATAGAACTATAAGTACTTGTGTAACGAAAGGTTATTGATACTTTACTACTTAACCAACGATTATAATAGATATTGACGTATCTATTTGATAAGGTATAAGTATGAAATCTTTTGAAAAGTTCAAAGGTGTTCAATAGTAAAGTTGAAGAAATCTTTCTACAAAAGGTATAAAGTCTTACAATGGATCATGGTAGATATCTGAGTCATATGATTTGATGTATTATCTAAAGAGTGTGAAATTGTTTCACAATTCACTCCATGAGGAACATTATTTTAGAATAGTTTGTCCAATAATGGAGGTATCGAACATCATTTGATATAGTTCGATCAGTAATAAATCGAATTGACTTAATCGACTCATATTAGGGATTTGTGTTTGAGGACAATATTATTTACACTGAATAATGTTCCATCGAAATCCATTAAGAAAGATATCTTACGAGATTTGATCTCTAAGTATATTGTTTCTCAAGATTTGGTGTTAAGGAGCTTATTTCAAGTTTGTTGATTGATAAGCTTAGATCCAAATAGGGCACTTAATGTTTTGTAGGATACCTTGAACAGACCGAAAGGTACTACTTATATGAACATGATAAAAATAAGGTAGTTGTTGCTCATCATGATGTAGTCTTGGAGAATAACTTTCTCAAGAAGAAGTAGTGGGAGTAAGGTGAGCATTAAAGGAGTTTATGCATCACTACAAGAAATACCTTATGGAAAACTTGTCACTCCATATATGGTGCTTAGTGGAAGTAGAGCAAAGTTTTATTCACAAACTGTTGTGAAAGGAAGTGCGCTCCTTCCAATGAGGACTCAAATGTCTCACGAGTTGATGATATTCGAGAATCTCAAGATATAAATGAGGATCAAGAACTTATTCTACAAACCGTTGTAGAAATAGTTTATGAATCTCAAGCACTAATCCTACAAAAGTCAACGAGAGTAACTGCCTAACCGAAAGGTGCATAGGCTTCACAATACTCTCATACTTGACATATGAGGATACGTTGACAAATAATGAAACGATGGAAGGACCCGATTCCACAAGTGTGGTTTAAGTCCATATGATCTTTAAATGTAATCCATATATACCAACAAGGTACAGACCTTGGTTGATGTTTATGAAGGAGTAATCCATCAAGAACATTTATATCTTTAATGAAAGATTGACATGGATGACAGGTCGACTATATACAAAGCACAGCTTCTTGCTTGTAGCTATGTCTAAGTCGATAGCTAGTTGACTGTATACAAAGCATAGCTCTTGGCTTGTAGCTATGTCTAAAGTCTATAAAGATCATTCTAGCAATTGTTATGTTTCATATAAATTGATATATAGAAATACACATCAAAAACCGCCTTCTTTGATTGAATGAAGGAAGAGGCTGTGTATACGATACAAACCGAAAGTTTTATGTTGATGTACTACTAGAAACATATGTATGCTTCAAGGATCCATTAATGGATTGAAGCTAGTATTGTGGAATAAACATTTTGACAAGAAATCCAAGGAGTTGAATTTCGTCAAAAGCATCTTGTATAGACAATAGATTCAGTGGGAGCATAATTGTGTTATTAATATTGTATAAGGTAACAAAATTAGGAATAATATTAAAGAAATGAATATTGTCAAAATCTCATTGAAGAATGTTTTCTTAATGAGAACTTGGGCAAGATCATCTAAATCCTAGGAAACAAAATCTATGGAGATAGATTATGATGGATGTTAGGTTTGAGCTAATGTGCATAAAATGATATAGTGTTGTAGAAACATAAATGGTGGACTCCAAGAAAGGATGTCTAACCACGTTATATGGCATACACTTGAGTTCGACTCGGTGTGTTGCGACTCAATTTGAGAAGAGTGCACGAAACAGTATGAGCATCCTTCTATTATGAGTTTCATTATGTAAGCCATATTTATGCACATGCCCCGATGTGTTGTACCCAAGGAGTATGACAAGCAGTTGTCAACTGGATACAAGGAAAAACACATTTTGACAATAATCGGGAATATCCTCGAGTATCTTATGAGAAAGAGAGATATTTTTTCATCAGTTAGGAGAAAAAAAAATAATAGCTCGTGTAAGTTGTTACACTGATTCTTATTTCAAAAGATTGATAAATCACAATCGAGCTACATATTTTGCTTAAAGGTGGTATTGTAAGTTTAGAAGGTGTTCTAAACAGGATATTACAACCGTTTCCGTCACCAAAGCGAAATGCATAGCAACTTGTTGTGTGGACTTTTTCGTCATTTCTCGAAGAATGATTGGATTTCCTCAAGAAAGGGAATAAGCCTTAGATTCACCCCTCACGAGTTTAAATTCAAGTGTAAAATGCTTCTCAACAACGAGAAAACATCAACGAGAATCTATTCTCATGAGGGTTTATTAATTTTGTGGATCCTTTCCTTCCAATAGGCGCAAGCCCCTATTGTTAATTACCCCGTGACGAATCACGAGAACCTCTGATTAAGGGATTCGAGAAATTATATATCGTAGGCTAGAAAAGTTATTGTCTCGATTTATTATTAAACTAAACTCAATTGATGTTACCAAACTTAGTTGACGGGGCACAATTGAGAATACCAACGATTTATTTCTTTTGGCTTAAATCGGACTCAATTAACGGTACCAAACCTAATTAACGGGACCTAATTGAGGACACTTAAAATACTTTATCTAAAACTAAATCTTGGTCATTTGGCGATTTATAAGACTAGGAGAGTTTGCTTTTGTAGTTCTTGGCCACTTGATAACTTGGAAGAACTAGGTCTTGGTCATTTGGTGACTTATAAGACTAGGAGGGCTTGATTTGATGGTTCTTGGCCATTTGGCGGCTTGGAAGAACTTGGTCTTGGTCATTTGGTGACTTATAAGACTAGGAGAGCTTGATTTGGTGATTCTTGGCTATTTGGTAGCTTGGAAGAACCGGGTCTTGGTCATTTAGTGACTTGTAAGACTTGGAGAATTTGATTTGGTGGTTCTTGGCTATTTGGTAGCTTGAAAGAACCGGGTCTTGGTCATTTGGTGACTCGTAAGACTTGGAGAGTTTGATTTGATTCTGACTTTGGGACACCGCGTCAGGCCTTTCAATTTCTAACGCCTCTCTTTGGACTTAAGTGGCTGCTTACTTTTCTTAGAAGAATTTTAAAGGGTTTTGAAATTCGCTTCTCACATCTTTGAATATATTTATTGAAAATACTTAGATGAAAACAGCTCCTTGGAACTTTTTTTTTTACCTCAAAATTTTATAGAAAATTTAATTAAGACTTATTGTGTTTAAAGTCTTTTATGAAAATTATTTTTTTTTTTATAGTGAAAGTACTTCCAGAATATAAAAGGCTAGTATTTTGAAATATTATTACATCAAAATATCATTAAATCTAGATTTTACAGATTTTTAGGATTTCGTAGATATTTTATTTGTATTTTTCTGAGTTTCCTACTAATTTTGGTGAATTTACTAAGTTTTGACAATTTATAAAATTTCATTTTTAAAGAAAATATTTTGAAAATAAAAAGGAGCATATTTTGACATAATTTTATACCAAAATATCAGTAAATCTAGATTCTACATATTTTTAGGATTTTATGGATATTTTATTTGGATTTTTCTGAGTTTCCTACTATTTTTAATGAATTTACGAAGTTTTGCTGAAATTCTAATTTTTTGATTGGTCCACGTCAGCGTAGGGTTTGATGCGTCAGCAGCGTCGAAATAACGCGTTCGAACGCGTTCTCTTCCGTCTGGATTTCGTGTGGCGAGTCTCTGACAAGTTTACGCGTCGTTTGGTCACACAGGATCCGAAAGATCTTGGCGCTGAGACCTCGTCGAAAGAAGGAAATTTACCACGCGATCCTTATACTAAGTTTATTCACAGAAAGATCCTTGACCGGAGCCTTTCCGGTGATTTAGGCCGTTGTTGGCGATGGGATTAGGTTCGTTAGACTCGTGGGACAATGTAGGTCACTGTGGTGGTCCCTGTTGAGACTGCGTCGCAGTCTCTTGACTGGAAAGAGGAATTCCTTTTCTGTTGTTTATGCAATTTGGCCCTCGAATTGTCGGATGACCTTACCACCGATAACCTGAGCCATCTTTGCCGTTATACTTGAACTCATTAGAGTCGTGAGAGAAAAGGGAAGAGGAAGGGACATTTAGTTAAGTTAGAACGTATTCAATTTTTTTGGAAATTAATCTTATTTCCTCCATGATCACCGGCTAGTTTCTCCGATGAAATTGTGGTGGCTGGGGTCGTTGAATCTCATGATTTCGGTTCTTATAGCACCATAACATTAAGGAGAGTGCATTTCTGTACTCAACAGCATGTACCTATTGGCTATTTAGTTCTTGCTTTCTTTTACAATTATAGCCAAGACAATAATCAGTTATATCAATATAACAACATGATCCATTTAAGTTAACCAATATTACAAATTAGTGATGCTGGTTCTCCTGTACCTATATCATTTGGGCTTTTGCTAAGGTTTCAAGGTACTTGCATTTGTCTATATTTGGCCCTATGTAATACCATGTTATTCGATTCCTCTATACTGATACTACAAATACTTATGTCACTTATTATTTCAGGGAATGCTCTGGCCATATAAGTAAGAGATACAGTTCCTTTTTTTTTTACAAATAAACCCAAATGACTTTCCTTATTGCAGAAAATTATCTATTTAGGATTATCAGCCATAAGGACAGCAACTACAATCATCAGATCAAGAAAGTGAGCATCAGAATGCACTTAGGTCTCTATCTTTCTAAAATGACATCTTGGTGTTTCATGGATTGCATACAGAAGCAATCGACAGTAAGTCAGTAACAGTTAAGTTACATTTTTTGTATTTGAATTTTTCTATCAGTCAGCCATAACAAGCAAGTTCTATAGCTCTTGTCATTTCACAAGAGAGGATAACAATTGAAATCGTCAGAATGCAAGAAACTGAGCAATAAAACTTCACTTTAGTCCTTTACCTTCTAATAATTGCCCATGAGAGTCATTTACTGTTAATACTTTATCTTTTACCAGTATTTAACATAAACTGATGTAAACTCAATTAAGCACGTAATAAACATGATTCAACATGTTCTCATATGCTTAATCTGAGCCACATTACTCGACTAAGGTCTCCAAAGCCAAGCTAAGGAGAAATCTTAGA
Source organism: Rhynchospora tenuis (assembly GCA_027725995.1). Classification (NCBI taxonomy): domain Eukaryota; kingdom Viridiplantae; phylum Streptophyta; class Magnoliopsida; order Poales; family Cyperaceae; genus Rhynchospora; species Rhynchospora tenuis. The sequence goes on from CM050888.1 coordinate 52,428,588, forward strand.
CAAGTTCATCTTAATCACATTTCTCATGCGCTAGGCGCAGTCAAGCTGTGATTAAGGTGCAATCAAATAATGATTCTTTCGTTAGATCTCTCATGCGCTAGGCGCAATCAGATCTAACTAGAAGTTCTTTGCCTATAATTCAAAGTAGCTAAATGATCACCTTCTTCATGCGCTAGGCGCAGTCAGAAGGCAATTTCCAGGAAAGGGAAGTTGAATACTTCACAAAGGCCCTCTAATTGATCTATTCACGCGTATTTTAATCAATTACGAGTTCAATTTAGGCTCAATTAATTGGTCAAGATCATCAAGCGCTAGGCGCTATTTGATCTGACCTTAAGATCGGAATCAATCACAAGAAAAAAAAACTGATAGTAATTGGGCATAAATTTGCATTCATTTACTAAATCAAAGAGAGATATAGAAAAGGAGATAATCGATACCAATTCAATCAAAGATTTGCTACTGAAACCAGACTTCAGAGAAAACCAGCTCAATTAAAATTTCAATGCAAGAACTCGATCTTTTTATTTCCAAAATTCCCAAATCTTAGTCACAAAGCTCCGAATTATACATACCTCTTGTCTTTTCAATGATCACAACTGCTCGAATTGTCTAGATTTTGTCTAATTCTTCTTTTTTTATAACGCCTAACAGTTGTTCGTGAAAATGCTTAACTGTTCCTTCAGTGTGTGTGTGTGTATGGGAGTTCCTAATTTCCTAAAGAAGCAGCTAAGTGCTCTATTGAAGAGAAATGGTAGATGAAGTTCAGTGGAAAAAGTGAAGTCTCTTGCTACTTCGGATTTGATGGTATATATAGGCCTCAAGGCCAGGTAGCTTCTTCGAGAAGGTTCTTGCTGCAACTGCATCTTCATCGTCCATTCTGAAGGCACACAGATCGTGGTTTGATCCAACGGCCGTGAGAAGGGCAATTTGTGCTTCTTTAAGATGGTCAACAGAGGAGCACGGCGGGTTGACCATGGCGGTTACATCGGTTAGGGGCACGACTTAATCTCTTCCTTTGTTTCACTGGTTTCATTGATTAGCTCTCATCCGACGGCCCTCGTTTTGCTGAGCTGTAGGTGCTTCTAGAAGGAAGTGGAACAAAGTCCGTTAGAGGTGGTCACGGCAACGCTCTTCTCTCCTTTGAATTTCACCTGTTTTCTGTTGGGGAAGGAGACCCTTTCACAATTTAATTTTCTCTAAGTCCGGTTCACCATGCACCGCGCATTGAGTCTTTTATTTCTTTGCTTCTCGGCTTGTACGCCAAGAGTACGCATCTTGTGCCTTAGTGCGGAGGGAGATTTGAACTCATGAGAAGTTTATTCTCCGTTTCCTTGAGGACTGGAGGGTCTCATTGAGGCGTTTAAACTGATATTTTGTGTTCTGTCCTCTTCTCTTTTTTTTTTTTTTGAATGCCTTTCTTCCTTTTGTCTATTTATTTTCATGTACCTCAGTAACTAGTTCACCTCAGCGGTTGATTAGGCATATTTAGAGACATTCTAATGGATTCTGCATGTTACTTTCTCTGAATATTCTCTAACTTCCTTTATTAATATACTTTCCATTATGCTATTTCATCTCCTTTTTTTTTTTTTTTTTTTTTACATATTTATCTCATTCCCAACATTTTACTTTTGTCATAAAGAAATCACCCTCAACAAATGCCCCCGCCGGAGAATATCATGATGTGTTTAATTTATAATATCCAGGAATGATATTCTTCGGTGTGTATACTTTTCTTGCTCCTCATTTAATCATTCTTTTCATTTCTCCACTAGACTTAGACAATATTGTCATGATCTGACCAACTTAGTACCTTTATCCACCGGTCAATATTGTCCCCTCTGTATTGTTGAGCTTAGTTATCAATTTGGACAAACGACAAAGGCTTCTTTCTATGCCAGCTTTTCCGTTTCCATTCGTACAGCCTTCTTTCAGAGCATTTTCACATTTGCTCTTGGTGTACACCTGTCAATGTCTTTAACTTATTGCTTTCATTTCCCGGTCCACAGAATAGTATGCATATTGGTCTACTGTTATCCGTTATCTTGAAGGCATCTCAGTGCATATTCTCTTGTAGGGACCCACTCCTCAGCGAGACGCATTATCAGGGTTGCGACACTCTTTGCTATCCCATTCTTTGCACAACATTTTACATGTTTCATCTTATTTTGTCTTTTGTTCACACAAGAAACCCTAAGCAGAGCCCTTTATATACCCTATCTTCCTCTCCAAATTTTATTCTCTTCGGCTGAGCCGTTTCTTTCTTTTGCTACAGCTGTGGTAAGCGGCTTCTACCATAATTTTCTCCTCTTTCTTAGTGCTTTCGTTCTATTTCAACCATCCTTCTGTGCATTTCCTTTGTTTGCTGCAACATTGCAAGCTTTATAAGAAAGCATTCTGGGGAATAAAGTTGTTTAATACCTTTCTCTCCTCTCTTTTTTTAATTAGCAACCCCGTAGGTGAAAATTAGCCTCCTTTTGGTTATTCTTCATGAGATCTGCTTTGTTTCTTTTCTTTTAATGGACACTGGGTACTTCAAATGATGTATCTCCATTTCTATTATGTTCTTTCTCTACTTCGCATGTGACTCTTGAGCCCGAGTTGCAACATTTGACTCACTATTTTCATTCGATAAACCTGGTTTCGTTCCCTTCTTGAAGGCTTGATCAGATCCAGTAACTCATGCTCTTCATTTTTATGTTCATGTTTTTCTTTTCTTGAGAGGGAGATAGAACTTGATGATCTCTCACAATGGTTGTTCTATTTAAAACCAGTCGGTTTTCTCTTTTTGTGGATTTGAACTTACCTTTGACTTGCAATTTTTGCAATGCTTTTGTTTTTTCATTCTGCTGGCACAAAAGTCTTTCTTTTTTTTGAACTGGTTCCGCCCGAATAGGCACGGTGACTTCCTTGTTTATCAGTATCTTTATTTCAATCATTCTTCTTGCTGAACACGCATTCTCCTTGTATTTCACTTGCTTGCTACAACGCTACAAGTTCTAGAGAAAGTATCTCGGGAGCATAAAGTTGTTCAACACCTTTATCTCGCCTCTTTTTTTTGTAATTAAGACCAGAAACAAGGGCTTTTTTTTTATTTCGTCTATTGTATTTTATTACATTTTTGAGGTTTGCATTATCTCATCTTCAATGGAGATTATTGCTCTGAAGGATGGATCTCCACCTCTGTTATTTCTTCCTTTCATTCATATGTGCCATTCAAGTTTCATTTTATTGAAGCTATAATGTCTGGCAAGATATCCTTATCCGCTAGATCTGACATTCCGAGTTTTGAATGGTTTTGTACAAAGATATCTCTCATGAGATTTAACAGCTTCAATTTCTTCATTCCATGTCTTGTCCTCTGAGAAGGAGATTTATCTTTATGATTTCTCAGAACAAAGATGTTTTATTACTATCATGTTGTCATCACAGAGATCTTCTTCTCTTTTTTTTTTTTTTTGAACCTGCATTGTACTGAGTCGGGCACAACAGCTTCTTTGTTTGCCAATATATGTTTTGTGCGTTTCTTCTCTCTTCTCTTTAAATCTAGCAATCACAGGATAAGAGAGTCTTTAACTCTGTACTCTTTTTTGCTGTGTTAGTATTCAATGTTTCCTTTAATTTCAGAAGAGTGCATATGCGTTTCTTATAACATCCTTCTCCTTAGCTCATTTCCTATAATTTATTTTGCACCCCATGTCTTGCTATAACACAGCAATTCTCTCTCACTGTATACTTTTGTTAATATCCTTTTAATCGATCGCCATTTTTGTTGACTATTTTTAGCAAAGTTGGGTGCTTGTTGCTGCTGACAGGAGCTTTCTGGAGACGTGTTTCATACTCTCTTTTGAGGTAAGTTACTCACCCTTCTCTGTTCATGAATGGGGTTCACTCGGCTAATCATGTAGCCACTGGTCTTATGTATGGATCAAGACCATTTGACTTGATGTGATAATTATTTGATCAACCAGTTGACTTGTGTATTTTTGCTTGGATTGAGACTGCCGGTTGACTTGTGTATTTTTGCTTGAATTGAGACTGCCGTTTGTGGTGGTTCATGAATGAACTTTGTTGAATTTGGCATTTGGAATAATGCGCTTGCTATCTGTTTCGTTCATGGACCCATGCTATTGTGTAAGATTGTACTCTTGACATTGGATAAACGGCTTTTGGCAATGTTTTATCATTGCCTTAAAACACAACTAATAGCTGGGCTTGTTGATCCATCTTGTGTTGTCTTACAGCCTCCTTTTGTCAAATAAATCAAATTATCATGTACACCACCTTTTATGTCCATCGGGTCATTGCTAGTAGTATCCTTTACTTGTCGGATTATGCCATTGGAGACTTGGTTTAGCCTTGACTGCGCATGGCGCATGATAGGATAAGTCATTCTCTTAGTTACTCACCTTTGTATTATCGTGAACACACATTTTTTTTTTAGGCTAAACATTGCATCCTGTCACATTATCAATGAGGCTACCTCGTGTGACATTTAAGATTTAGTTTGGTCTTGACTGCGCCTAGCGCATGATAGACTGACCGAATCTTTTGAATCATGCCCGACTGCGCCTAGCGCATGAGGGCTGGCTACATTCCTTTGGGGGATGCTTTCCCGGTAATATTTCCAACTGCGCCTAGCGCATGCGGGGTATGGTCGGGTGGTTTAATTATGCCTCTTTGCAATTTCGGCATGGGGTAGAATTAACCAATCACTTAGGGGCTGACACTCAATGAATGCAGTCGCACTCTCATTTCCTGGGGTTATAATTTTATTGAACCATTGCGATAAGTCGTTTCCTATTGTTCTTTGCCTTTTGTTATGTTGTCTAGTTATGGCGTCCTCATGGAAACCCTTTTGGGAACGTACACCTGACACACCCGAGCATGAACCATCGGACGCTTTCATTGCTGATTTTGTTCAGCGTTTGATGGACCGTGGCTCCTCCCAGAAGACAATTTCTAAGTGGCGAGCACGCCTATTAGAAGGTCGAAATGTTTTTGGAAATAGGGTCCCTCGTCATGAACTTACACAACACCCTTCAGACTCTGAACCTCTTGTGTTTCATCCAGAACAAGATCCTGAAGAATTAACCCAAAAAATTTGGTCTCAAGCTTTTGATTACCAACCTGATCGTGATTTTCGGAAGCGCATGTCTCGAGTTGATGATACTCAGATTATTGCTCTCCGTCCTCATAATTGGCGGGCACCCAACCCTTCTTTACGCTTGCCGGGTCCTCTCATGCTCGACTCGGAACTTTTCTTTGGTTGGTGTCCCAAGACTTTCTGTATTCGAGGTGGACTTCATTGGAGTGAGGGTCAGGTTGAGTGGACTCGCTATGTCCTTACTCATGAAAGAGAGCTCCTAGACGCTGCGCACATTTTTGCGCCAGTCTATCTAGCCTTGTTTAACTATACTAATAGCCAGGCCTTATTTCAAGGCTTTGTCACCAACTGGAACTATGTCACCAACACTTTATGGGTTGAGGACCGTGAAATGACCCCGACTCTCTTCGATATTCGAGAGTTAGGCGGGTTACCTGTTTTGGGCAGCTTTTATGAAGAGTGTTGTCCAACTGATGTTTATCTCTTTGGGACTCGTCCTGACGGGTCCTCATGGTTCCCTGAATCCCTTAGAAGAGTGTTTTGGATTTATTGTGAACTTCGCAAGAAAAGGCGCAACCGTGGCAGTCAAGTCTCTTTTTCTGCTTGGATTGCCTATTTTATGGACCGAGTTGATAGGAACAACTGCGCTTCCTTTGCTGATGTCACTGATCCCCTAGGTACAGGAGCAGACTCAATCCATGCTGATGGTATGGGACCCAACTTATCTGATCTCTCGTCGCGCCAAGAAAGTCGCGAAACCTTTTTGACGGCTTTCTTAGCTTGGTGGCTCTGTTACATAGTAGTTCCTTCTGACCCGCCTGATGTGATAAGGCCTGAAACTTTCATGATGGCTAACTTCTTGGCTCGTGGACGGCGGGTGTCACTGGCTGTTCCTACTTTGGCGAATATTTACCATTCTTTGAGGATTGTAGCTTCTGCTCATGACCCTTCTTACAGTCATGCAGTCGTTCCTTTCCATTGGATAAACGCGTGGATTCATCAGCATTGGCCTCAGTACTATACCCCCGCTATACCCCAGTCTCTGAGGAATTATCTCCCTGCCTTGTCTCATATTGCTGGCGCTGACGCGAGATCTCCAGCTCCCATAGACGCTCTTTTCACATTTATATGGAGTCGTCCTCCTGGGGGCGACCCACGTCCTCGAGTCTTGTCTCAGTCTGCTCCACGCTCCTCAGATTACGTGGTTGTCGATACTCCTCGTTCTCGTGTTGAGGATGCTTCTCCCTTATCCCTTGACTCGAACATGAACTATCGCAACGCCGAACATCTTATCAGTATCCGTGAGTGTTTTTTACCATCCCGGCGAGGCAACAAATTGACTTTTGATCCCTACTACCCTCAGCGTGTTGCCCACCAATTTGGGTACGACCAGGCTGTGGCGGATTCTTATATTTCTCTCGAAGGTCGTACCAAGGATTTGGAGTTTTTTATTGGTTGCTGGCGTTTCCTTCAGAGGTTGGCTACTGGAGTAAAGTTTCTTATCCCTAACCCTACTCGGCATGTTACCATTTCTGCTGGGTCTTATTGGAAACATCGTGAGATGACACAAGCTTTCCATGGTAGAAGCCATGCGGAGCTTAAAAGGTTTATCTTCCCTCGTGAGGAGCAACATGGTAGAGATTACACTCCAGCCACTGCTCCTAAAGCGATTCTTTCTCCTCCTGACTTTAGGGGATTTGATGGGGTAATAGTTCCCATGGACTCTCCGCCTCATCGGTCTCGAGCCTCTTCAGTTTCTTCTTCTTATCGTGGTAACTTTATTTCTTTCGCTCACCTTTTTAATTACTTAAATACGACTTGTTCCGCCATTTAATTGCCTTCTCTATTCCTTTATTCCTTTACTTATAGGAGGTTCAAGAGGGGAACCCAATACAGAGGCCTACTACACCACAACAGGTGCGGGAGCCTCCTCTTCTTCTTCAAGGGCTCCTCCTGCTCCTTCGGTTGAGTCTTTCCCTCATTCCAATAATGTCCCTGGGGAATCGGAGAAAATTGCGGCCCCTAGTTCAGAGGGAAATCTCGAAGCCGAACATGGGATGGAACCCATGGATGAAGATTTCTCAGTTGTGCCTCCCTCTGAGGAGATCGTTCAACCTGAACCTATAGAAGGGCCTGAACCTGGTGAAGAACCAGTAGAAGAATTTGATCAAGCAGAAGAGCCCGTGGAAGAGGTTGGGCTTGATTTCGGGCTTGCGGAGGAGCTCCTAGAAGATTTTGAGCCTGAACCTGAGCCCGAGGTAGATCCCGTTGATGAACATGAGGCCTTAATAGGAGAACCTATTCCTGTTATAAACTTGGAGGATGATGATTTCGTGCCCGAAAATGCTCCAATGGGCGGACATGTAGTTGATGAATTTATGGACCATGCTCCTCCTGATTTTATGATAGTAACTGTGGAGCATATGGCTAATGTTCTTCAAAGGTTATGGGAACTGAGCGAAGAGACCGGGGTCATATTTTTTCCTTATAACCCTGCTTGGTTGACAGGTGTTCCTCACGGAGTCCATATCCCTGCTTTGCGAGAGTTATTGCTCGATCATGTCTCTCCTTGTGCCAGAGAGTTGCGCCGCTTGACTCATGATTTTTCTCAGACGCACTATGATCACCTCTTATCCATTCAATCAGTGCGTGCCCATGAACGTTCCACAGTTGCCCGCTCTCTTGATAACTTGTTGTTCCAGCAGCATGAAACTGCTATGCGGATCTCATGGGTCAGGAGTCGTTTAGATTCTCTATGGGCTACTCGCGCAGGAGATGCGGCCCTTACTCTTATGGAAAACGAGTTATCCATGCTTCGTAATGCTGCTAGGAGTATCTCTACTCGTTTGGCGACTGCCTTAGAGGATTTTCATTCAACTTCAAGGAATTTTCATGGGGCGTTTGAGCAAGTAGAGCATTTCCACCACCAATTCAGCGTGCGCAAGCAAGTGGTGACTGACCACATTCACCAGATTTCTGTGAGACTGGGTGTTATTCGTGAGGCTTTTGCTCCTTAGGTCTCTCTAGGGGCTCTCAGAATTTAGGTGACCCATTGGGGCAGTGGAGTTAACACCTTGGTGATCCATGTTAACTCTTGTATCTTTTCTTTAGCATTCAGTGAAAGTAGTGGGGCTAGCCTCTTAGTGGTTTATGTTAGCTCTTGTATCTTTCTTTTATTTCATCTTGATGTCTTTGTTAATCTTTTGCGATATTTGTATGAATCTTTAATCCCTTAATGCTTTGAATGGATGATGTTTGTGCGTTTTCATAACATTTTGAATACTTCCATAATTGCTTTGTGTACTCTATTTGTTTTATGCCTTCTTCAGGTTGAGATATGGGGAGTCCAGCGGGTCCTTTGCCTCACGAGGGTGATGGTCCTTTTTATGATGATGAGGAGGACGATAGGTCCTCTTCGATGCTTCATGTTCAGACTATCAGGGCCAGTGATTTCATGCGCTCTCCTAGCCCCCCTGTGTTTGCGCCAGGTATTTATTGATTCTTCACCCACTTTGTTTGTATTTCTATATCCCTTTTGTACTTACTTCTTCACCATTTTGTTATTTATTAACTCTTCCCCCTTTTTTTTAGGTGTCACCATGGTGACTCTGAAGGACGCCTTGACTGCTCTCCGCATAGCTAGCCGTGACACTCCCGTCTTGCTCCCTAGGGTAGATCCTAAGCTATTTGATGGGATGCTTCTGGACATCCCTGCTAACCGTCATGTGGCTGCTCAGGTGACCCGACTCATCGGCGACTGCAATGGGATGCTGATTCCCCTCCATTGGTCTCATCTGGAGTTAGAGTACTCTACCATGAGGCGCCATCTCGCGTCTTGCCGGCGTACTCTTATGGAGGCTTTTGCCAGACTTGCTGATATTACTCTCAGTTACCACAGCCTTTGTGAGCGAGCTGACCACCGGACTGCTGAGTGGACGGTGGCCCGCCGTCTTGCTCCTTCTTCTTATCTCAGTAGTGTGGAGACTAGGCGTCTGGAGGCGACTATATCGTTCATACACCAGGAGATCCATGGTTGCCTTGGCCTTATGACTCAGTGGGACGATCTTTATGCAGATGCTCGTCGTCGATGCCATGACGCAGCTAGGGCTCTTAGCCACTTCAGCATTGATGAGGAGAGGCGTGCGTCTGATCTTCGGTCCACTTATGAGAAGATCATTCTCATTTTGGGGTTGGCCAGGGAGAAATCGGCTGCACACAGGAGGACCGCCGCAGTGATAGCGGGTGAGTGATCATGGGCTCGGATTTCTGGATGTTGAGCACATTATCTCATTTTGGGCTAAACACTTTTAGGTTTTGTGTTAGCCTTGTATCTTTAAACGTTGGATGTTTGATACTTGGATGTCTGGCATTGATATTTGGATTTTGGTACTTGGATGTTTGATGTTTGGATGTCTGGCATTGATATTTGGATATTTGGTACTCGGATGTTTGATGTTTGGATGTCTGATATTTGATGGGCTTGATTTATTTTGTGATTAATTTGCTTGTCTTGTTTGCATGTTCATGGACTTGCTTTATATCCCTTTATTGAATTCATGCCTGACCGAGTTTACGCGCTCGAGGCCTCTTTTGAATTTGTTCGCGAAGCGACAGGTAGCCTTATTTCCTCCCTACCTTCTTCCGCGTGTAGGTATTTTGGGCCACATTCGGTTTGCTTTATTTCGTAGGGTATAAGATACACACGAATCCATACCGTGATTTAGAATTGGGTACTTTGGCCCATGTCCATACTCCTTTGGGTTTAGATTCGCGTGGGCCTGTCATTACTTCAAATTCAAGTTTGAGACTTTGAGCTTTTCTGGCTTTCATACTTTCAGTTACGTATACGAGCGGTTTCTTTCTCACGATACACCGACTTCCCACTTCCATCCACCTCTTCATATCACACGTTTTCACCACTTACGAATAACGCCTTTTCACCCAATAGCCTATATAAGACCGGATTTTGCACTGTCTTTTCCATCCTATTCTCGCATTAAACCCGTTGCATCCTGATTATCTTTCTCATAATCTCTCTTTAACCATGTCCGCCCCTAAGCGCCCAAGAAACACCACTGAATCCTCTTCACCTCGAGTCAACCCCATGGTTCCAAACTGGTCCTTTGCCCCTGACAACCGTTACCTCTTTCGTGACGAGATAGCCTTCAATAGCTACCATCAAGATATGGGTCGTGATGACCGCCCAGTGGCTGAATGCTTCTTTTTCCGCCACCAAAGGCGTATCCCAGTAGAGCATATCAACCTTATACACAGTTGGCTTGACTCTTGGAGTCTTCGTGGGCTTGCTGACTTGGACAACCCCTATCACCCTCGAATCACACGCCTCTTCTATGCCAACCTCCGTCTTTCTTATGATCATTATGGTACCCCTCTAGCCATCTCCTATTTGTTTGGCCAGTATCTGACAATTACTGCAGAGAGTTTGGCTGAGTTCTTGCAAGCTTCTAACACACTTGCTGGCTCCACCACTTATGCTTTCCATCGTTGGCCTCGCGGCTTTGGCAACTATTCTGAGTGTTTGCGTTGGTTCAAGGCTGCCCCTGTTGGAGGTGATGTCGAAGTGGTTTCCACTGAACATCTTCCTGCCATTCATAGGTACTACCCTCTCATAATTTCTTTATTTATTTCATATTACCCGCTCTTCTTTTCTCGTCCATCCTTAATGATTTTTTCGTAGGTTTCTTTTCATGGTGATTATCGGCGTAATCTTTCCCCAAGGAGACTTATCCAATCACGCTTGTCCCGGGGATCTGTTTTACCTTCGTCACCTCATCCAAAAGCGTCATCCTATTAATCTGGGCCACATGATTATTTACTTCATGCACCAAGTGGCTATGGACTCTCACGGCCATCGAGCCTTGCCTTATGGCCATCTTATTGAGGCCTTGATGCGTCGTGCCCATATTCCTATTCCAGAGATGTTATGGGGAAATCGTATCTCTGAGGCTCACGTGGCTCATCCCCGCAATCTTCTTTCCTTATTTGACTCTACTGGATGGGTAGAGTCTTCCATGAACATGCTTGTTCCTGACCCCAATCGTCCAATTAATGAGTACATCTTGGCCCCAAATGCCGAGCCCAACCAGTATAGTCCCGTAAGGGTGATTTCTCCTCCTCTTGATGATGATTCTGTGGCCTTAGCCCTCGAGGCCCCTGCCCCTGTCTCTTTTCGGGCTTTTATCGACCAGCGTTTTGGAGAGTTAAACGCTCGCTTGGAAGCGATAGAGGGAATGCTTCAAGCCATCACCACTACTCTTGCTAATTTAGGTGGTAATGTTGCTGCTGCTGTTGTTCCAGAATAGGAGAATTTTCTTCTAATTCCTTGCGTCTCTTGTGCATGTATCTTTATGCTTTCTCTTAGTTTGTAATAGGCTTTCTCTTCTTTTGTTTGCTTGTTGTATCAGTCTTCTGAGACTTGTATCACTTTGTGGTTAATGAATGAATTTTCTTTTTCACTTTTCCTCTTATTTTATTTATATTTCCATCTTATTTTTCTTGTAAACCATATGGCTGCCCCAATATAAACGGGCTTGCCCCAGTGAATTCAATCCATTAATTCTGGCATGCGTGAGTTAAGGGACACGGTGTTGTTGTGGTGTGTGTGCCCTCAGATGACTTCATAGGGCGGTGCCTTGATGCCTTCAGTTGCCACGAAGGCTTCTTCATTAGGCATAGGTGTTTTAGAGAACCACAAAGGCTCTCTTCAACACGGCTTCGCTTTCTCTGGGACCCGAGGGTCCCTTCATTGACCGCGGATTTGTTAGGGTAAACTTTAACCTTTTGTGCATTTGGTGACCACACAGGTCTCCTCAACACGATTTTTCCTATCAGACTACTATATTTGGCCAGTGGATTTTGTGAAGTTGGGAGCTTTGGTGGAAGGATTGACTTATGGGGCCGTAAAGGCAAGTCACCCTTTTTCCTTACCCTCTCGTCCTTGCACTCACATCAGGTATAATCACTCATTGTAAGGGCTCTCAATCGGCATAGGCGCATTGACACGGCATTGACGTAGTGACCATGGGGTTTGAGGTTTAGGCCGATTTATTCCTTTAACATGCTTAAGACAGGGCTTATTGACTATGGCTCAAAGTTTTTGATGAACTTCTTTTGATGAGGTTAATCCATGGGGATTGGAGCTTCTCCTTCCGCCAACCAACCGCCCCTTGCGGAAGGTAGGAAGCTTTTTTTTTTTTTGGATGTTTTAAGGGATGTTTTTGGTTTTTGTTGAGGTTTATCGGCCTTATTGGAACTATGTTGAAAGCTTTATTGGTACCATGTTTTATAGACAATGGCCATTTTAGTGGGATTGGTAGATGGAGGTTAAGCTTCTCCTTCCGCCAACCAACCGCCCCTTGCGGAAGGTAGGAAGCTTAGGTTAGGTGATAGGTGATTTTGAGAGAAATTTTGGCTTTATTGGAGTTTAACGGCCTTATTGGAGTTTTATTGAAAACTTTATTAATGGCCATAGTGTTTTTTGGTATTTATTGAGTATGATTGGGATTTTTGGATTTATAAGGTTAGGTTTTGTAGTTTTTTTTTTATTTGTATGGTCTTCGTGAAAGGTAGATCTCATGCATAGTATTTCTTCAAGTACCGTCCGTTGATAGGTGGAATTGTGCATCTTCCTTCTTTATCCACGAGCTTGTAGGACCCTCCAGTGTAAACTTCTTTGATCACATAGGGTCCTTCCCAATTGGGTGAGAATTTCGGGCCATGGTGATGACCCAATATAGGTCTTCGCAAGATTAGCACCAAATCTCCTTCTTTAAAGGTGCGCGGCCTTACCATTTTGTTGTACGCTCTCTCCATTTGAGCCCGATACAATTCTAGGCTTTGTTGGGCCATTAACCTTTTCTCATCCAGCGCATCGAGTTCATCGAGCCTTAAACGCATTTGCTTGTCCAATGGTAGACCCGCGTACATGGCTACTCTCAAAGATGGCAGTTCTATCTCCAACGGTAAGACAGCTTCCGCCCCAAACGCCAAAGAGTAGGGAGTGGCTTGAGTTGGCGTGCGAAAGGTGGTGCGATAAGCCCATAATGCTTCTTGCAATTTCTCATCCCAACTTCTATGATTGTCTCCCACTATTTTTCTCAAGAGTTTGATTAAAACTTTATTGAAAGCTTCCGCCAATCCATTTGCTCTCGGGTTATAAATGGAGGAGTATTGCCACCTTATTTTGTGTTGTCTTGCAAAGGCACAAATCTCACCACTTTTGAAAGCGGTACCGTTGTCAGATATTATCTCCATCGGGGTGCCAAAGCGATATAGCACATGGTTCTTCAAAAACCGTATTATATCTTTACTTTTTACTTCTTTTAACGGCACAGCCTCGGCCCATTTTGAGAAGTAATCAGTGATTGCAAGGATAAACCTATGTCCCTTCGAACTTGGTGGATCAATTGGCCCTATTACATCCGTTCCCCATTTATTAAATGGCCATGAGGCCACCGTTGGGTGCAACGGGTTGGGGTGTTGGTGTATGAAGTCTCCGTTCACTTGACACATATGGCATCTTTTTGCATAATTCTCGCAGTCCGCGATCATTGTTGCCCAATAATATCCCATCCTTTTCATGTGGAGCCTCATTTTGGGACCCGACTGATGGGCCCCGTAAAATTCCGAGTGTACTTCTCTTATAATCTTTCGGGCTTCTTCTTGCGAAACACACCTTAACCACAACTGATCATATGAGCGTCTATATAGGGTGTCATTCACATAGACATAGCGAAGAACCCGCCGCTTCAATTGCTCTCTTTCCATTTTTCCACTGGGGAAGACTTGATGTTGGAAATAATCCACAAAGGGTTTTCTCCAATCTTCTTCATTATTTGCCTCTACTTCCATTACTTCATCGGGGTCTCTCATTTGGTCTTCCTCCCATTCTTCTAAACCCACATACAGATGAGCATTGGCTTCTCTTTCGATCTCCATGAGATAAGGTGCCAATGATCGGCGATTCCTTATCGTGATTTGAATTTCTTCATCATCTGGCTTACTCAATTGTGTAGCGACCCGAGCCAAGGCATCGGCCATGCCATTGGAAGCTCGAGATACTTTTTCCAAAGTGATCTTTGTGAATTTAGCCATCAATTCTTGAGCCCTTTCATGGTATTTCACTAGCTCGGGTTTCTTCACTTCAAATACCCCTTCAACCTGGTTGAGAATTAATTGAGAGTCTCCACACACTTTCATTTCTTTTATATCCATCTCAATGGCTAATTCCAATCCAGCAATCAATGCCTCATATTCGGCTTCATTATTCGTGCATGGTTCGGTCAACGCTATGGAATGACGAAGAATACCTCCTTGAGGTGTGATAAAAACTAGACCCACTTCCGCACGAATTCTGGGCATCTCAGGTCTCTTGGAAGGTTGAATGGCGGATGACCCATCAAAAAACATCACCCATCCTGATTCTTTTCCTTCAACACATAGGCTTTGCTCATCAGGAAATTCACACCTCAAAGGAGAATCATCTGGAATGGGGTGTGCGGCCAAAAAGTCGGCCATCGCTTGCCCTTTTATCGCCTTTTGAGGGGCGTAGGTAATGTCAAATTCCATTAGAGTAATGGCCCATCTTGCTAATCTCCCCGTTAGCATAGGTCTTGTCATTAGATATTTCAATGGATCCACTTTGGATATCAACGTGATCTTATGAGACAACATGTAATGTCTCAACTTCTTTGTGGCAAACACCAAGGCTAAACAATGCTTTTCAATGGGGCTATATGATTGCTCGGCCCCGACCAACATGCGGCTTAGATAATACAATGCATTCTCTTTGCCTTCTTCGTTTTCTTGAGCCAATAAGGCACCCAAAGATCCTTCCAATGCCGTGGTATAGAGGATCAACGGCTTTCCTTGGATAGGTGCAGCTAGGACGGGTGGTTTGAGAAGATATTCTTTGATATCATCAAAGGCTTTTTGGCACTTTTCATCCCACTTAAAAGGCACATCCTTTTTGGTCAAATGGGTGAATGGCTTGATTCTTCCCGAAAGGTTGGCAATGAACCTCCTGACATAGGCCAATTGCCCCTGTAGAGAGCGAAGTTGCTTAAGTGTCTTGGGAGGAGGCATTTCTCTAATTGCCTTGATTTTTGCAGGGTCGATTTCAATGCCCCTGTGTCTTACCACAAATCCTAAGAATTTTCCTGAGGATACCATAAATGCACACTTCAATGGATTTATTTTCAAGGAGTACTTTCTCAACCGCTCGAATACTATCCTTAGATACTCCAAATGTTCATCTATAGATCGAGCTTTCACGACCAAGTCGTCCACATAGCACTCAACTATTTTGTGGATTAGATCATCAAAAATTTTGGTCATTGCCCTTTGATAGGTGGCCTCCGCATTCTTTAATCCAAAAGGCATTACTTTGTAGCAAAAGATGCCTATTGGTGTGCGAAAAGATGTATGACGCTGATCTTCCTTGTCCATGGGAATTTGGTTATATCCCGAAGATCCGTCCATAAAAGAGTACACCACATAGGAAGAAGTGTAATCAATTATCAATTCTGTTACAGGTAGTGGAAAATTATCTTTCGGACACGCTTTGTTCAAATCCCGAAAATCCACACAAACTCGAATCTGCCCATTCTTCTTCTTTACTGGCACAATATTGGCCACCCAAACGGGATTCTCTTCCTCCCTAATAAAACCCGCGTTAATCAACTTCTTTACTTCTTCCACAACCTTTTCCTCGAGCTCGACCCGCATCCGTCTTGGGCCTTGCTTGACGGGTTTCACATTGGGATCAATCTTTAATTTGTGAGACGCTAAGGCAGGGTCAAGTCCCGGCATTTCTGTGTAATTCCATGCAAAACAATCTTTATACTCCATGAGAAGTACTTCTAATTGCTCTTGCTTTTCCAAAGGGAGTGAAGCACTTATAAAGGTGGGTCGAGGATCATCTACAGTGCCCAAATTTATCTCCAAAAGCTCATCAATTGTGTTTTGCCCGCCTTCTTCAAGTTCTTGAGGAGCATTCTTTGCGGCTTGAATGAATTCTTCTTCCTCGGGTTGAGTTTCCATAGGCGTTATGCCTACCATGTAACTTTCCACAACCTCAACCATCAAGACCTCTCCTTGAGAAACCTTGAAACCCAAACCTTTGGTGTTTTTCCATTTTCCGTCCACACCAATCACCCATCTTGACTTTCCATTCCACAACTCTTGAAAAGCTTTGGCTCTTTGTTTGGAAATGGGATCTAGACAACGAGATCGTTGGAAGAGAGGCATCAACTCTTTATTATAATAACCCATTACTTCAATTCTTTCATATTCATCCTCCCTTTCATCTAACCACTTCTCCCAATTATCGAGACATGCTGCCCCATCAGAAGGCTCTACACTTTCGGCCTTGTAAAACAAGATTCCTTTGTGCACCACTGTTTTCTTTTGTACCTTTTCTACCTTAGGAGGAACATAGAAGGTTTCCAATTCCTTCACTTGATTTACTTCCCTTGGGGTGAGTTCTTTGAAGTGACCCATGGGAATTTGCTCAATAGCCATTGAGTCTTCACTCCGATCACACACATAAATCAGATTTCTCTTTCGTTGGCCTTTGTTCTTAGACTCACTTGTAACATAGGAGTTTCTCCTTGGCCTTCTCTTTCCTTCTTCTTCATCAGATGACCCGACATAGATGGGGGTCTTAACAACACAAGAGACCTTGGGTTTACTCCTCAATCTTATATTCTCATCATCTTCATTTTCTTTCTCCGCCCGCCACTTGAGTCGAGGGGATGTACTCCTTTGTGAGGCGGGAGTGAAGAAACGATCTATTTCTTCCAACTCAACCTCATGCACTCCATAATATTGCGGGTCTCCTTTGATGGTCTTTTGTTCACCATCTTGAAGGTATTTCACACATTGGTGCAAGGTGGACGGCACGAGATGATTCTCATGTAACCAAGGTCGGCCCAACAAGGCTTTGTATGATGTATCGGCATCGATCACATAAAATTTCACAAGGGTTTGAAGCTCCCCGAATTTCATAGGGAGAGTCACTGACCCTAATGCCTTTTCTGAATTCTGGTTGAAGCCATGAATATAGACATTTTCATCACACAAACGCCTTCCTCCCAAGGCCAATTGATTTAATGATCGCAACGGCAAGATGTTGATGGAGGACCCGGGATCCACTAGCATGCGGCTCAGCTGGCTTCCATTTGTTTCTCCCGTAATGTAAAGTGGACTATTGTGCATAGCCGTGCCTATCATCATATCTTTATTTGTGAAAGTGATTTGGCTGGACGGTTCTACATAAAGTGTCTCCGTCATCTGCTTTTCAGCCAAATACACTTGGAACTTCTCGGGATGTTGCAATGCTTCCATCATTATATCCCTAAGTTCTTGTGACATCATGAGTGCCTCAAACACACTCATCAGAGCTGGTGTTCGCCTTAAGTGGGCCAGAATGTTGTATTCTCCCATGGCTCCTTTTGGTCGTTGACTTGGGCCCGCTTCACCATTAGCCTCTCGGGTTTGATCTTTATCCTTCTCTTTAGCTTTCTCATTTTCTTTTGGTGCTTGTCTCTCGGGCAAATTCGTTCCCGATCGCAAGTTCAAATGGCAGCCTTCTTCTTTGAACATGTCTTTTGAGAAAAGTCCCATATAAGGCGCTTCGTTTTCATCTTCTGAATCGTCATAGTAGTAAATTACAGAGTCTTCTTCCTTTTCTTTTTCTTCTTCTTTTTCATTTTCTTTTTCAATTTCTTTTTCTTTATCATTTTTTTCTTCATTTTTCTTTTCATCTTTCATTTTTTCCATTTCTTTTTCATTACAATTGGTTTTTGACACCTTTCTTACTTGAAAGTCCTCTTGATCAGACTCATCACTTACTATGACTATGATGTTACATTCAAAATCGCGCCTATCATTCTTTCTTTGAAACACCGCATTCACTTGAGCATGTGGGGCAGGTGTTTGTTTATAACTGTCAGACAACAACAATTCGCCTTCTTTAATCATTCTTTCGGCGATGTCCTTAAAGACATAACAATCCTCAATCGGGTGGCCCAATACCCGATGATAAGCACAGTATTTCGGGTCATCCACTTTATCTTGTTCGGCTGGTCTTTTACAAATGGGCAACTCAATAGCCTTTCCCGCTAACACTTGCTTGAACAAAGCCGCCGTTTTTTCCTTCTTAAAGGAATAAGGTCTTTTCAGGCGATCTTTCAGAGGAGTTTGGGATCGAGTATTACCACCACCATTGTTGCCATTACTTCTATTTCCCTTATAGCCGCTATTCTGACTTGTGGAGGCTTCATTTGCTCCCACTATTTTAATCGGGCCTTGACCTTTACTCCTTTGTTCACTTCTATTATATTGCACCTCCTTAGGAGGTCCAATATGCACTACTCTTGCCACGCGAGTGACGAGATCCTCATAGGTGTAAATATCACTCCCAGAGAGCGGTCTTCTTATCCAGTCATCTAGGTTTCTCACCAAAAATTCCACGGCCTCTCTTTCAGGCATTTGGTGAGTACATCTTATATTTAGGTTTCTCCACCTATTGATGTAATCGAGGGCCGCTTCTCCTTGTCTAGGTTTTTCACTTGCCAAATCGGCCATTGTGATCCTTTGTGTTACCATAGCGAACTTTGCCCTGAACAATTCTTCCATCTCATCCCATGACTCCACCGAATCATTTTCCAGCGAGGAGTACCATTCAAAAGCGGGACCCGTCAAACTTTGAGAGAATTGTTTCAATAGAAGAGCCTCGTCATGAGAGGTATTGCCGCATGCATTTCTAAACTGTACCAAATGTTGCTCGGGAGTGATATTTCTTTCACCTGATCCATCGAACAAATTAAACTTTGGCACTTGGTAATTTGACGGGTATTGCACCTGTTCATATCTCTTTGGATAAGGCCGACCACATTTCTTTCTAAAGTTAACCAAGTGCCTCGCACCCGAAGCTTGCAATTGTTGGCTTATCATCTCTTGGATGACTTGTTTAGTGGTCTCGGGCCTTTCTGCCACATTTCGGGATCCTGCCCCCGGGATTTCATCTTCATAGGATCCATATTTATTTTTACTTTTCCTCTCTTTGGAGAGTCTCTTCACTACTTTTTCATCTTCAGATGAGTCATACTTACTTTTGCTTTTCCTTCCTTTGGACGGTCTTCTTCTACTTCTTTCTTCTTCCTCGTCCGAAGAGTAGTATTTATTTCTACTTCTCCTTTCTTTGAGAGGCTTTCTTTTATTTCTTTCTTCTTCTTCATTCGAAGATTCATACTTACTTTTGCTTTTCTTTTCTTTAATAAATTTTCCTTTACATTTAGTGTCTTCTTCTGAGGAGGAAGGATACTCCTTATCAAGTTCTCCCAACAGGTTTTTCTTTTCTAGAAATTTGTACATCTTTTTGACAATATCCCTATCTTTCTCTCTTTCATTCATCAGTTGAGAGATCCTTCTTTCATTCTTTTCTAAGATACTCTTTAACCGTCCTTTTTCTCCTTCTGTCCAACGGCCTTCGTCATCACTATCATTTTGGTCAATCCTAATGACCTCTTCTCCTTCGTCCTCTTTGCGGTTGTGACAACTTGTTGAGGGGTCATCTTGTTTATTTTTGCTTTCCCTTCGATTTATAGGAATTTCTTCATCACTAATTGCATGCACGAATGCATGCATTTCAAACCTCTTGTCAACTCCAACCATATTGACACGGGCATGGATGGCCGGCCTTTTCTCTTGCCATACCATACGTCTCTTTTTGTGATGCGGCTCCTGATTAGCCACTTCAATTACTAAACGGGTTTTGTCTTTGGGAACCCACATTTTCTTAGGTCCCTTTCCTTTCCATATAGGCCCCAATCTCTCCTTAACCGGGGTTGTCGGTCTTTCTCCCAACCTTTCTCTCACAGGAGTAGATGCTCTTGCCTTCCTTTTTGGTCCTAGCCTTTCATGGACCGGGGTTCGCGGTAGTGAGAGTCTCTCTTTAACTGACACCCTTGTTTTAGGGCTTCTTCCCCTAAACTTTGCTTGATATTCGGCTGGAAATTCCTCCAATGCCTTGAGTTGGGCCTTGGGAGAGTTCTTCCTGACCAGACGGAGTGGTGCGAAAGGATTACTCACGGGGAGATTAGGCTTGACCTCTAATTCCCGTTGGTAGGCCCCTTGGATCTTTTTAAGGGTCCTCGCACTACTGGTAATTGGAACATATGTCTTTCTCACCGCTCTTTTCTTCTGAAGAGAGCGGCGATTGGGTTGATGCTTGCTAGGTGAAGCTACGTGAGCATGGTGGATTCCACTTTGTGGAACAAAGGCCCACTCATTTCCGTTACTGATTTCTTGCACCTCGGGCACGACTTCCTCAATGCCCCTGATGTCCTCATCTTCCCGAGCAATCTCTATTTGCCCGTCCTTGCCATGTACTAGAGGTACATAAGCAAATCCGAAAGGCATACCGCCGAACATGAACTGATTGTCGAAGCGAATGGGGACAGCGCCAATAGTGAATTTCCCACTAGGCTTGCTCATTTCGATGTTTGCGTTAAATGCCATCTTATTCCTACAACAACAAACAACTCAATGTTATTGTTAGTAGCGTTTATTTGAAGATTTAAGAAACAACTTATCTAGCCCATACACTATATTCCTCGAATCCCAAAGATGAGAGGAGAAAGATGTCCCACCGGGCGTGCCAGAGAATCTGTGTGGACTTTTTCGTCATTTCTCGAAGAATGATTGGATTTCCTCAAGAAAGGGAATAAGCCTTAGATTCACCCCTCACGAGTTTAAATTCAAGTGTAAAATGCTTCTCAACAACGAGAAAACATCAACGAGAATCTATTCTCATGTGGGTTTATTAATTTTGTGGATCCTTTCCTTCCAATAGGCGCAAGCCCCTATTGTTAATTACCCCGTGACGAATCACGAGAACCTCTGATTAAGGGATTCGAGAAATTATATATCGTAGGCTAGAAAAGTTATTGTCTCGATTTATTATTAAACTAAACTCAATTGATGTTACCAAACTTAGTTGACGGGGCACAATTGAGAATACCAACGATTTATTTCTTTTGGCTTAAATCGGACTCAATTAACGGTACCAAACCTAATTAACGGGACCTAATTGAGGACACTTAAAATACTTTATCTAAAACTAAATCTTGGTCATTTGGCGATTTATAAGACTAGGAGAGTTTGCTTTTGTAGTTCTTGGCCACTTGATAACTTGGAAGAACTAGGTCTTGGTCATTTGGTGACTTATAAGACTAGGAGGGCTTGATTTGATGGTTCTTGGCCATTTGGCGGCTTGGAAGAACTTGGTCTTGGTCATTTGGTGACTTATAAGACTAGGAGAGCTTGATTTGGTGATTCTTGGCTATTTGGTAGCTTGGAAGAACCGGGTCTTGGTCATTTAGTGACTTGTAAGACTTGGAGAATTTGATTTGGTGGTTCTTGGCTATTTGGTAGCTTGAAAGAACGGGTCTTGGTCATTTGGTGACTCGTAAGAC
The DNA here is from genome assembly GCA_027725995.1 of Rhynchospora tenuis. Lineage (NCBI taxonomy): Eukaryota > Viridiplantae > Streptophyta > Magnoliopsida > Poales > Cyperaceae > Rhynchospora > Rhynchospora tenuis. Next base: position 52,450,197 of record CM050888.1, read on the forward strand.
TTGGAGAGTTTGATTTGATTCTGACTTTGGGACACCGCGTCAGGCCTTTCAATTTCTAACGCCTCTCTTTGGACTTAAGTGGCTGCTTACTTTTCTTAGAAGAATTTTAAAGGGTTTTGAAATTCGCTTCTCACATCTTTGAATATATTTATTGAAAATACTTAGATGAAAACAGCTCCTTGGAACTTTTTTTTTTACCTCAAAATTTTATAGAAAATTTAATTAAGACTTATTGTGTTTAAAGTCTTTTATGAAAATTAATTTTTTTTTTTATAGTGAAAGTACTTCCAGAATATAAAAGGCTAGTATTTTGAAATATTATTACATCAAAATATCATTAAATCAAGATTTTACAGATTTTTAGGATTTCGTAGATATTTTATTTGTATTTTTCTGAGTTTCCTACTAATTTTGGTGAATTTACTAAGTTTTGACAATTTATAAAATTTCATTTTTAAAGAAAATATTTTGAAAATAAAAAGGATCATATTTTGACATAATTTTATACCAAAATATCAGTAAATCTAGATTCTACATATTTTTAGGATTTTATGGATATTTTATTTGGATTTTTCTGAGTTTCCTACTATTTTTAATGAATTTACGAAGTTTTGCTGAAATTCTAATTTTTTGATTGGTCCACGTCAGCGTAGGGTTTGATGCGTCAGCAGCGTCGAAATAACGCGTTCTCTTCCGTCTGGATTTCGTGTGGCGAGTCTCTGACAAGTTTACGCGTCGTTTGGTCACACAGGATCCGAAAGATCTTGGCGCTGAGACCTCGTCGAAAGAAGGAAATTTACCACGCGATCCTTATACTAAGTTTATTCACAGAAAGATCCTTGACCGGAGCCTTTCCGGTGATTTAGGCCGTTGTTGGCGATGGGATTAGGTTCGTTAGACTCGTGGGACAATGTAGGTCACTGTGGTGGTCCCTGTTGAGACTGCGTCGCAGTCTCTTGACTGGAAAGAGGAATTCCTTTTCTGTTGTTTATGCAATTTGGCCCTCGAATTGTCGGATGACCTTACCACCGATAACCTGAGCCATCTTTGCCGTTATACTTGAACTCATTAGAGTCGTGAGAGAAAAGGGAAGAGGAAGGGACATTTAGTTAAGTTAGAACGTATTCAATTTTTTTGGAAATTAATCTTATTTCCTCCATGATCACCGGCTAGTTTCTCCGATGAAATTGTGGTGGCTGGGGTCGTTGAATCTCATGATTTCGGTTCTTATAGCACCATAACATTAAGGAGAGTGCATTTCTGTACTCAACAGCATGTACCTATTGGCTATTTAGTTCTTGCTTTCTTTTACAATTATAGCCAAGACAATAATCAGTTATATCAATATAACAACATGATCCATTTAAGTTAACCAATATTACAAATTAGTGATGCTGGTTCTCCTGTACCTATATCATTTGGGCTTTTGCTAAGGTTTCAAGGTACTTGCATTTGTCTATATTTGGCCCTATGTAATACCATGTTATTCGATTCCTCTATACTGATACTACAAATACTTATGTCACTTATTATTTCAGGGAATGCTCTGGCCATATAAGTAAGAGATACAGTTCCTTTTTTTTTTACAAATAAACCCAAATGACTTTCCTTATTGCAGAAAATTATCTATTTAGGATTATCAGCCATAAGGACAGCAACTACAATCATCAGATCAAGAAAGTGAGCATCAGAATTCACTTAGGTCTCTATCTTTCTAAAATGACATCTTGGTGTTTCATGGATTGCATACAGAAGCAATCGACAGTAAGTCAGTAACAGTTAAGTTACATTTTTTGTATTTGAATTTTTCTATCAGTCAGCCATAACAAGCAAGTTCTATAGCTCTTGTCATTTCACAAGAGAGGATAACAATTGAAATCGTCAGAATGCAAGAAACTGAGCAATAAAACTTCACTTTAGTCCTTTACCTTCTAATAATTGCCCATGAGAGTCATTTACTGTTAATACTTTATCTTTTACCAGTATTTAACATAAACTGATGTAAACTCAATTAAGCACGTAATAAACATGATTCAACATGTTCTCATATGCTTAATCTGAGCCACATTACTCGACTAAGGTCTCCAAAGCCAAGCTAAGGAGAAATCTTAGACAAGTTCATCTTAATCACATTTCTCATGCGCTAGGCGCAGTCAAGCTGTGATTAAGGTGCAATCAAATAATGATTCTTTCGTTAGATCTCTCATGCGCTAGGCGCAATCAGATCTAACTAGAAGTTCTTTGCCTATAATTCAAAGTAGCTAAATGATCACCTTCTTCATGCGCTAGGCGCAGTCAGAAGGCAATTTCCAGGAAAGGGAAGTTGAATACTTCACAAAGGCCCTCTAATTGATCTATTCACGCGTATTTTAATCAATTACGAGTTCAATTTAGGCTCAATTAATTGGTCAAGATCATCAAGCGCTAGGCGCTATCTGATCTGACCTTAAGATCGGAATCAATCACAAGAAAAAAAAACTGATAGTAATTGGGCATAAATTTGCATTCATTTACTAAATCAAAGAGAGATATAGAAAAGGAGATAATCGATACCAATTCAATCAAAGATTTGCTACTGAAACCAGACTTCAGAGAAAACTAGCTCAATTAAAATTTCAATGCAAGAACTCGATCTTTTTATTTCCAAAATTCCCAAATCTTAGTCACAAAGCTCCGAATTATACATACCTCTTGTCTTTTCAATGATCACAACTGCTCGAATTGTCTAGATTTTGTCTAATTCTTCTTTTTTTATAACGCCTAACAGTTGTTCGTGAAAATGCTTAACTGTTCCTTCAGTGTGTGTGTGTGTATGGGAGTTCCTAATTTCCTAAAGAAGCAGCTAAGTGCTCTATTGAAGAGAAATGGTAGATGAAGTTCAATGGAAAAAGTGAAGTCCCTTGCTACTTCGGATTTGATGGTATATATAGGCCTCAAGGCCAGGTAGCTTCTTCGAGAAGGTTCTTGCTGCAACTGCATCTTCATCGTCCATTCTGAAGGCACACGGATCATGGTTTGATCCAACGGCCGTGAGAAGGGCAATTTGTGCTTCTTTAAGATGGTCAACAGAGGAGCACGGCGGGTTGACCATGGCGGTTACATCGGTTAGGGGCACGACTTAATCTCTTCCTTTGTTTCACGGGTTTCATTGATTAGCTCTCATCCGACGGCCCTCGTTTTGCTGAGCTGTAGGTGCTTCTAGAAGGAAGTGGAACAAAGTCCGTTAGAGGTGGTCACGGCAACACTCTTCTCTCCTTTGAATTTCACCTGTTTTCTGTTGGGGAAGGAGACCCTTTCACAATTTAATTTTCTCTAAGTCCGGTTCACCATGCACCGCGCATTGAGTCTTTTATTTCTTTGCTTCTCGGCTCGTACGCCAAGAGTACGCATCTTGTGCCTTAGTGCGGAGGGAGATTTGAACTCATGAGAAGTTTATTCTCCGTTTCCTTGAGGACTGGAGGGTCTCATTGAGGCGTTTAAACTGATATTTTGTGTTCTGTCCTCTTCTCTTTTTTTTTTTTTTTTTGAATGCCTTTCTTCCTTTTGTCTATTTATTTTCATGTACCTCAGTAACTAGTTCACCTCAGCGGTTGATTAGGCATATTTAGAGACATTCTAATGGATTCTGCATGTTACTTTCTCTGAATATTCTCTAACTTCCTTTATTAATATACTTTCCATTATGCTATTTCATCTCCTTTTTTTTTTTTTTACATATTTATCTCATTCCCAACATTTTACTTTTGTCATAAAGAAATCACCCTCAACACTTGTGAAGCAACGAAAGAGGATAGTTTGGATCGAAAGTTCTCAGTCAAGCTAATATGGTTCTATGCATCTCGAACCATAGCTTAGTCTCAAAGAACCCAATATCGTATTGAAAGTTCAAATATGATCTATGACAATATCACTTGATCGCATATGATGATGATCAAGAACATATACGTAAGAATATATATATGTATTAGGTCAAACAACATGGATAGTTTCGCGAACACAGCGGAGACTCTAACATAACCTCTACCTTAAGCAGTACACGAGATGAAATTGTTCATCCATACGTAATGGACGTATGAGTGGCTGGTTTTAAGTGTATTATTTTATGAGGTTTAAGATATGTATATATGTAGATATATGACATCGTTCTCAATTCTTCGTTGGCTAGAAGTCACTATTGATTGACTCTAGGCCAAGTGGGAGATTGTTGGAGTTATGTCCTAGAAGTCAATATTTAATGACTTAATTATTTAGTTTATGTTATTGATGATATTTGATCATTTGTTCCTGGATTTTATTATTGATAGTTCATTCATGTTGAGGATCTGAATTGTAGATCACTGTATTTCATTTAATAGTAAATGACAATAATAAATCGAAACTGTCCATAGTCTTGATAATTAACAAGGAACATTAATTATCATATAAGACTAGTATGCAAGTTAAGTGATGATTAAGTTCTACAAATCATAAGTAAGGAGTTACTAACTTAATTGCATATGTATATGTTACTAGAACATAGTACAGGACATGACCCCGATGAAATAAATATATGGATTGTGTTAAGTGTCATTATTTATTTTATCAGTGTTTGATTCCAAGTTTGAGATGGTTCAGTTTTTCCACATGAGGATTCGTTCTATAAATATCGTCTATCGCTGATTCCTGATAAGGGCTGCTATACGGACTTTGTTTATGTTCACTTGAATTGTGCGGGGAAAAACTGTTCATCAAGACAACTGTATGTCCCTCATTAGTTCAACTGATGAGCGATGATATCTACTGGGCCCCTTGATGGAGATGGATTGCTTGCTAGCAACTTGTGCAATCATCTCTAGATCAAGAAACGTATAATCTGCAAGAATGACACATTCCTATCTTGGATTATACAAGGATATCATGTGACATAGGAATCAAAACAATAAGAAACTCATTTCTTATGCAGGATTAAATGATTGTATTAGTACATTATTCATTTATGCGAATTGAGAATTATAACGTGTTGCTAGATACCGCTTATGATTATTGGAAATAAATAGCGATTTATTTTCATAGCCATCATAGCATAAATCCTCAAAGGGTCGCACAAATAGGAGTTTAACCATACGTGCATTATTTGTTTATTTGTAGTAGCGAGTACTGCGAAAATATGATAAGTTGATTAATTAATTGTATACCGTTATGAACCGTTATAATTAATTAACTCAAATGGATCATATAGAAACAATATAATGCATATGCTAATTCCAAATTAATTATTAATATGTTAATAATTAAATTCGTTCAACATATATTTATTATTCAACATATATTTATTATACTGAGCTAGTCGGTCTTTTATTAAATCAGTTAATTAAAAGCCTGATTTGAGATTAATTAATGGAGTTGATTAATAGGCTAATATAATATGTTATATAGCCTATAATCATACACAAAAATTTCAGTAATGAAGGGATAATTTTGTTAAGACAAAATTATGGAAAGAGAGCAAGGTTTAGAAATAACAAAATATGACAACGTTGTTTATGGAAACACTGAGCCCTAGATCTTTTATCTTTCTCTTCTTATTCCCTTGCGCAAGAAATAAATGGGCAGAAAATTTTTTCCCTAGGCGCCTCCATCTCTCTCTCAATAGCTCATGTGTTGAGCGTTAATTTTTCTTCCAAAAAAAATAGTTAATCGCGCGAAGAAAAATCAAAAGGGAATTAGCTATCGTCTCAAAACAAGCTAGCACTTGTTTATAGACTTTGGTTAATCTTCTAGGTGGACTAGAGGCAGCGAAGGTGCGCATCCATCGACTCCTAAGCAAAGGTCGAGCCTTCTAGTTACTATACTAGAAGAGGTATAATATCCTACACGTTCTCTTTTATATATTAACTGCTTGAATAACTAGATCCGTTAATCGTGCATCTTAATTGCTTATTAAATGTTAATAAAAATTAAAATTGCACAAGGACGTGAGTTCCTAACATAAAGTTCTATTTGTGTGACCCTTTGAGGATTTATGCTATGTTGGCTATAAAAATAAATCGCTATTTATTTCCAATAATCATAAGCGGTATCTAGCAACACGTTATGATTCCCAATTCACATAAATAAATAATGTACAAATACAATCATTTAATCCTACATAAGAAATGAGTATCTTATTGTTTTGATTCCTATGTCACATAATATCCTTGTATAATCCAAGATACGAATGTGTCATTCTTACAGATTATACGTTTCTTGATCTAGAGATGATTGCATAAGTTGCTAGCAAGCAATCCATCTCCATCAAGGGGCCCAGTAGATATCATCGCTCATCAGGTGAACTAATGAGGGACATACGGTTATCTTGATGAACAGTTTTTCCCCGCACAATTCAAGAGAACATAAATAAAGTCTGTATAGCAGTCCTTATCAGGAATCAGCGGTAGACGATATTTATAGAACCTATCCTCATGTGGAAAAACTGAACCATCTCAAACTTGAAATCAAACGCTGATAAAATAAATAATGACACTTAACACAATCCATATATTTATTTCATCGGGGTCATGTCCTGTACTATGTTCTAGTAACATATACATATGCAATTAAGTTAGTAACTCCTTACTTATGATTTGTAAAACTTAATCATCACTTAACTTGCATACTAGTCTTATATGATAATTAATGTTCCTTGTTAATTATCAAGACTATGGACAGTTTCGATTTATTATTAAATGAAATACAGTGATCCACAATTCAGATCCTCAACCTGAATGAACTGTCAATAATAAAATCTAGGAACAAATGATCAAATATCATCAATAACATAAACTAAGAAATTAAGTCATTAAATATTGACTTTTAGGACATAACTCCAACAATTTATTCAAATTTCAATTGATTATTGTATTCGTTTTTAAATATTCTTATTGGTAACGAGGATATAATTTTTTTTGTTAATTTAAGATAAGGAGATTAAATTTGTCATTTTAAAATATTAAAAAAATATTTTCATTCTGGTTTTCGCTGAGGATAATTTTAAATTTTGAAATTCACTTTTCTCCGTCCAATGAAATAGGAATACTTCAGTTAGTGCTGTTGCTTATCTGCTCTTATCCATTCGTTTTCACTTTTCATTTTCATCCCTAGTACTGTAGTAAGTAGTAACCAGTAACTAATAAGCGATAGAGGGGAAACCGAAAACTAATCAAGTACGGTGGTAATGATTTATACCATATAAATATTTGTTTCCTAGCTGGCAGCTGGTAAGCATATGGGAAACAAAGGGATAGCGGATTGGTGGCCAAGTTCCTTGCATGACAAAGAATCTACAAAGGGATCCAAATTTGACAAGGTCTAATGATTTGCTTACATGGAAACCCATAAAACAAGCCACCGGCCAACAAATTAACTATATTACCCTGTCACTTGGCAGTTGGCGATGGCTAGTGTAGGATGTTTTCTATTACGCACTTCAATCAAACTATTTATGTTGGGCACACAACTCATGACAATTTCTGCTAGCTGTAGATGAATCGCTACTTCAACAAATGTATCACTACATAATTACAAGAATAATATGAATATATTTCGTCTCATATGTCTCAACCAAATTTGTAAATTAATTTATAATTTTACCTCATTATTTGACACTTACGTTGTGATTTTTTGTTATTTTTGGATGACTTTATAAGAAGATAATGTACCGTTAAAAAGAAATACAATACGATAGGTATTTTAAAATTACTGTTATTATATCTTCTGCATCCAGAAAAGTACAATTTTATTTAAATTTTACTATAACAGTATTGAAAATCTTTTTTGCATCTTATACATATTTTCAATTAATTTGTTGAATTTGTTTTACATGTGGAAGTTACGGGGTTAAAATTCATCGAGAGTCTTTTTATAAATATTTTTAAAGTTAGAAATTTGAAATTTTTTTATTTAAAATAATTATCACAGCAACGGATAAGCTAATTCATGCTCCAAATGAATACACATTGCCTAGGAGGCATAGAAATCAAATCAAACTATCAGGGATGTACATATATATTTACCTATTCAACCAAATGAAGAAGAAAATAATATTTATCTGGAAATAAGACCTCTAATTATTTAAAAGGGCTAAAGCTTACGTGGCGACAGATTGATACATTACAACTGGGAATATCAACATCAAATGTTTTTGGGTTGAAGTCAAGATGATTGTCACCGTGATGAAAAAGCACAACAATCACAGACCAAACGGAGCATTTAAAAAAAAAATTTTCGGCCTAATAATATAAAATAAAATTTCTTTTTGTTTTCCCCACTTTTGTTTAAGGCCTTCTGTTATCCTGCCCTTTTGTGTCATGTATCATTATATTTCTTGGATATGATAAATAGCATCATACATGTACATGAAATGATAACTCCATACGTGCTAACTTTTGTTAAAAAGGCTTCGCATTCCTAAGAGACTTTATTATTTAATAAATTATGCAAAAAATATAAATTTTGATGTATAGAACATTTAAATCTCCAAAAATATATAAAAACGTCTTTTGACAAAGTTTCAAAATCTTATAATGTAGTTTTATATTAAAAACATCTATTTTGCCCATATCCGAATGTTGTGTTCTCCAGGTTAATCTTCTCTTATTCACAACAACAAAACATCTTTATTCCCTCGGTTATCCATATTTTTTATGCTGGCAAGTAGAAAGACAATTTTAAGGTTTTATATCTAGTTCAAACTACAAAAATATCGTGCCTAGATTTGATTTTAAAAAATGTGCCTATTCACCTTCCGAATCCAGAAATACAATAAAAAACAACTTTCAAGCACATCAATACTATCTGTGGGATAATGCTCGAAATATCATATCATCACCCTAAGATAGAGGTTCACCCTTTCATTTTCACTGACACTTCCTCCTCACGAATGACATCACAGTAGCACAGAAGTCTCCTCTTACACCTTTAAATGCTCACAAGTAGCACCAGTTTTGCTCTCTCTGCTAAAGAGAAGAAAAGTATAAAGAAAGGAAAAAGTACTTCACAGAGTAAGATGTGGGGGATGCTAAAACCTATCATTGCATGTATCCTCGTACAAATGGCTGCTGTGATTATGGATCATCCAATATATATGTGTCCCGAACCAGGAACCCAGTCTCTATCACAGACACCACCTTCATATACCATAAATGATATACAAGAAGCCCCTCGAGCTTGTGATTGTCCAGAACAAATCAACCTGCCACTTGCACAGCCACCACCTTCATCGCAACCATCAGATGAATATATGTCAGAGCAGCCACCCTTGGATGAAATTGATAACCAATCACACACACCAATAAATCCATCATGCAGTCTCAAACCGCCACCTCGATCAACATGCAACTGCGATGAAAACATGCCAGATGACCATGAAGATCTACAACAATGGTGTCCAGCACCAGCACCAACAGTGCAAGAGGAGTCAAGCAACTCCAAATCAGAGCTGCTGCTGCTGCAAGTGTGTTATATTAGCATAAACATTGTTTCTAACACATATGAAGATGTGCTGGCTGTGCTGCTGCAAATCATCAAGGATGGCAACATGCATATTGATGGATGGGATGATGCAGTGGCAATCATATGCTTATGTGCAAAATTAAAGTCTGGTCTCCTGGTTCAACTGTTGTTTGAGTGTGAGGATGGTACCATACCAGACTATGACCACCCTACTTAAACTTGTTGTAGTATATATATAAACTGCAACTGAAGGTGGTTACTGGTATACCTTATCTTAGGTCCTTTTGTACGCCTGAGTTTAGGTTAATTTTATAATAAGCTTGTAATTTGATCTAATCGAAGTTGATGTCAGTTTGGATTATCTGAAGCCATGTGGTGTCTGTACAATTAAAGTTTTTCCAGTTATAGGGAAAATAATGGGTAGGTTTATAGTTTTGACAGAAAACTCAGTCTAAATGCAACACTCCCAGTATGGGAAATCCATCTGAGATGCAGATCAGAAGTATATGTAATTTAGATAGTACATGTAATAGCTTATGCCAATAGAAAAGCTTCGTCATATCCTTGTTTTCTTATATTATAAATATAGATGTACGCAGCGACAAGAAGCATAAGGCTTATGGGAATAAATTAACACATCATTATAAACCTAGCGTAACTCTATACTAAGAAGAATGAAAGAAGTTGTTAATGCTGCATATCAACATCAATAACTCCAATTTATTTAAAAATCTCCTACAAAAATTGCTGGACCTGTTCTCAGGCTCATGTAAATTATAAATAGTTGATTCATGAGCCAGCAGTAGGGGTGGGTGCGGTATACCATTAATACGCAAAACCGTTCCATTCCGTCCAAATGGAACATCTAATGGAATGAAATTTCGTTTCGTTTCGCAAACAGAATGCGTTTCGTGATTCATTTGTGTATTTTACAGTGTAAATATAACCGTTCCGCCACGTTCCGTCGAAACGGAACGAATTACGAATCATTCTGGTTCATACCGTTACTGAAACGGAACGGAAAACAGAACGACCCATTCCGTTTCCGTTATCAACGTTACCCGCCCCTAGCCAGCAGTGACTTTGTAATTCCAAATAGTATAGCTGGTGTGGAATTTAGACCCAGCCCAATTGTTAATACCTTAGTACTTTAGTTTGTGCATTCAACCATTGGTCAGGACAGTATCAAGGATTGGCATCTGTACCTTTTTGACCAAAAGATAAGAAAATAAACAAAGGAAAAGATGCAGAACTCAGTGGTGGTTCTATAATACATGTTGCATGCACCATATTCTTCAATCAATTCTATCATGCAACATGTAACTTCTATAAAACCAATTACAAAATTAAGTATGAATTTTATTTATATTAGTTCCAACAAAAACAGTGCAAATTTGAATGTGTACATGATTCACATATTATACCAACTAATATGCAAATATGACATAAAATGTTCACAGTGATTGATGAGCCAACGGCAAAAATTGTCCCAGATGATTAGCGATGTCCTCTGTAATTTTTTTTCGTTTTAGTTGCAAGTACTTTTATATTAAAAAAAAAAACAAAGGAGCTTGCTAACTATCACTAGGAGTTTTTTTTATATTAAAAAAAAACGAAGGATTTTTTTTTTTTCTTCTCTAAAAAAAAAAAAAAAACTATCACTAGGAGATGTTGCCTATCTGTTTGCCAAGGGGGAAAGTGTGAACCATGTATAAAATTATTTCTGTACATGGTTCACAGTTCGGAAGCCACTTTTGTACATGGTTTTCACCTAGGCGACGGATAGGCAATTCATCCCTAGACAAAAAATAAAAGGCATCGTTGTATAAGCCTCATTTTGTATAGGACGGAAAAATCTAATAAAGTTATTGAATTGGACATGAATTTGGATTTTAATATTAATAAGATGAACTAAAGCTGCAAAATCCAAACCAGTGGAATGTAGTCATTCCATGTTGTCATCATGCAAAGTTGGAATAGTCAGGAACCGAGTCATTACTAAAACAGAGAAAAAAAAAACACAGAGAGAAGAAAACAAACAAGTTCCGAACCAAACAACTGTGTATTAACTGAAAGGAACTTCTAAGTCAGAATTAGCTCTAGTTTGCAAATCCACACGTAACAAGTCAACAATTTGATTGTTCTAATCATGATCATAATACGATAGATGTTATTAATTAGGTTCCCAAATGCAGTAAGAAATTGCCGGCATCAAAGGTATTGCTGTCTATTAATTTCATTAATGGTCAGTTCACTTCTCAAAGAAAATTATTGCTGTCAAAATTAAGAAGCTAATTAATTATTGCTCTATATATGTTTTTCGTTGAGAATGCTACTAAGCTCAATTACGCTCTCTAAGATTCAATAAAAGCCTCTCTTTTTAGTTTTTTTTTTTTATTTTAGAAACCTGCAGGCACTAACCAGATTACCCTTCCTAATTCCCAACCTTAACCAGCCCGGAGCTCGAGACTAGGGTCTCCACATTTGGAAAACATACCACTATCATCATTCTTTAGGCGCAGTAGCACTTAAAAGCAACTTACAACCTGCACTTTATCAAAATTATCCTTATATTTAACTCATACTAACCTAGCTAAGTATCATCAGGACTAGGCTCTTTGGGGGCCTCACTTTCACTGCCGTCTTCTACCCAATAGCTTTCCAATAACTTGATCGTCTTTTCAAAAATAGCATCATTGTTGAATCCCTGCAGATTCTCTAATTTATCCAAACCCCCACATTCTTCCATTAATACAGCATATGGGTTTGTGCCAACTTCATCCTTCATCTTCTCCACATCTCCCACCTTAAGTATGCTCTCTAGTCCATTCAAGCATGCATACAGTAAATCAGCATCACTTAAAACAAGAGCATTACATAGTGTTAGGATGCATCCATCACCCACCAAAGAGCTGCAAAATGAGCTCCACTCTTTGTAAGTTCAGAAAATAGGCAAGACAAAAAAAAAAAAAAAAAAAAAAAAAAAAAAAAAAACTATGCTGCAATAATACCAATATGAGAAATAAGTATCAGTGTAGCACAGACAAAAAAAAATATACCGAATTTGGTCAGGAGATCCTCCGGAGGTGGCATTTGCAATAGCCCATATTGCCTCTTTTTTTATATCAGTCTCTCCATGCTGACTTAGTTGTATGAGAAGAGGAACCATTTTTGCATCAATTATGGCCTGTTACAAAATAAGCATTTAGTAATCATGCATATGGATATAGAATTCATAGAAAAACATAGAGAAGATTATAATCATAAAACCGCATGAACAGTAAAGACTGACCTGAATTTGGGCAATAGTGCCAGCACAAATGTTGGAGACTGTCATGCAAGCTTGATTCTTTATGCATTTGGGGTAATTTCTAGTCAGAAGTTTTGGCAAGCATTGGAGTATACCACTGTCTATAAGGAACTGCATACCAATAACACTCAGGACTGAAACAAATTTTATTTACTCGTATAAGACCATAACTGTATTTGTACTTGCCTTATTGCTATATAACAGCAACTCATAGTTGCAGCTAACATTGACTTCTAATGATTTAAATGTACGCAAAGCCCAATCACAACAAATGTTAGATTAAAAAAACAAAAGTGGATGAAAGATTCATGCATTTTGTTTTAATACAGTAAATCTATTGATGATCTATTCTACACATATGGGAACCAAACCAATCATCTTTACTCAGATCCAAAAAAGGGAACCACAATTACATGGTCAGATCAGTTGACATATATTTTTTTAATGTAATAACCCATTGTATTGACCTAACAGTGTGGTATCATTTGTAATGATCACATTGGATCAGGTGCTAACATGAAACTTTTTGGGTATCATTTATTACTCGGCAAAATAACCCTTGAAATAAATCAATATCTAGTATTATAATGTCAAAGCCAAAGAAATAAAACTAATTTGACCTGAACTTGACAATCAGCAGCAGCAGAGACATTAGCAAGTGCCAAAATTACAGGAGTAACAACCTTAGGGGATGAGTGCCTGGAGCAGTTGATTTTTTAAATCGCATCAGAAGAAAAATTCAAGCAGAAAAATTTTACAAGGAAAAAAATGCAACTTAAATCTTACATCAGAAGCTTCACAAGTCGGGGACAAATTTGCGACTCTATAACCATTTGAATTTCATCCGTGCCATGATTACAGAGGTAAGATACAGCCCAGCATGTGTCTGACAAGATTTTCTCATCGATTGAAGTAAGCAACTGCTGAAGTATCTGTAATACAGCCTTTGTCTAATATACATAGGCCAGATGGGAACAATCAACAAGCTAGTCCATTCAGATTTTAAGACTTTTTTTTTTTCAAAAACTCAGATTTTAAGACTTGTTGATTAAGAAAAATGAACATTTTCTTTGTGAACTCAAGCCCTAGAGTTGCATTAGCTAAGAGTGTGTTTTAATTTATCTGCAAACAATTCAAAACTTTTAAAATGAAGGTTAATTAAAATGAGAAATACATGGCCAAAACCCCTAAGTTCTTAACATAAGTCAGCAAAATGATCCATAACAAAACATGTTTCAATTCATTTTGCTCAGTTTCAGTTCTGCTTGTGCTTGAAAGGACAGGGAAACTGAGCTATTAATAAGGATGAACTGACAACCTTTACTGAAAAGAATGGCACAATTCCACTATCTACCAGTCAGGTACTAGTTCCATTTTCTCAAAAATGTGATGTGATGTTTGCAAACATGCTAATAAAACCTCCAAAATAACTAATTGATGTACCTGAGATTTTGATGGTAATTTCCCAAAGCAAAGATTAGACAGTGTCCATGTAGCCATTCTCAAATTTGATACTCTTGCGTGTTCATTAAATTGGGATAGCAGCTGAACGAAACCTCCATGATCTATAACAAGTTCTCTACACATTTGTGATTCAGCAGCTATATTTCCAAGAGCCCACATAGCCTGGAAAGCACAAAAGAATTTTGTGATCACAGATAAAGATCTGTAGTTTTTACCTAAACTTTTAAGCATGGCTTTACCAGATCTAGCACAATCAATTCATGTCCAGTACCATGTATTGCTCACTTTGTAGTATTTAGTGACAAATGGGATACTGATAAGATTTTTTTCACTTTCAAGTGGATAGACCGCAAGTCACGCCTAATGCAAACAAATGGAAGGCACTTATAGGTGCCAGGACCATCTGTTACAATACCTTTGTATAACCACCTATGTATCCTCTTGACTGATTCTTCTATAACCACCATCATGAACCGTAAATAGGCCAAGCAAATGATTAACAATGCCACAAACTTGTGGTAATGATTGTAAAAGAGCTCAGGTTCGAATTCTAGAATAGTAGAATTAAACTAATGCTTATTCCAGAGATTAAAAAAATAGAGAAAAATAACTCAGATCAAAAGAAAACCTGTTCCCTAACATCGCTGCATGGAGATTCAAGAAGTTTAACCAGCTTTGGCACAGCCCCAGCATTGGTGACAACTTCTGTATGTTCTGATGTACCGGCAGCTATATTGGTGAGTGCCCATGCTGCCTCTACCTGCCAAAGAAAGAATGAAATTTCCCAGAAATACAGAAGTAAATAATAAAGAAATAGAACTAGCAATACCTGTAGTTGAGGTCCTCGAGGATTCTTTTTACTCGAAAGCAGCTCCACCAGTCTTGCCACCACATCCGCTGTAATAACTTCTCCAGCAAGAGAGTTCCCGTCTATAAAATAATTAAGACATTTTTCTTTACACCAAATAAAATTTCCTGCTTACAAATAGCACCCACATTCATAGATTTCCAACTACAAGGTAATATGCTCTAGATTCCTTCAACTTACAAGTAACACCTAATCATTCTTTACCTATGCCTGAAACTAAATCAAGGCCCAACAGCTGCTAAGGTTCCAATTTTGAATAACTTATCCACAAAGCAATTTTTCTAGGGACCAAATGCAAATTCATCGGTTAATTCAATCAGGTTGCTTAACTATCCTTAGTTTAATCAGTTGAAAGACTTTGCAAGTAACCCAAAAGGTATTGGATATTACTCCAAGTAAAGCATAGGATGTACTTTATCCAGAAAAAAAATAATAGAAAAAGAGAGAGAGGAGTGAGAGAGGGCAGGTGAGAGTATGTTATACCAACAGATAAAATCTTCCTTATTTTGATAGTTGCTTCTAGTTGCAGAGAAAAAGTCTCAGACTTCAGTCCATTGATAATTCCAAGGAGATTGTTTGACTAACTGAACGAAAAAGATGAGATCAACTTAACTAGAACAAAACCTCAAAATATTTAGGAATCAACAGATTGATACGGACTAGACTTCAGTATGCAAGTTCATAGATACATTGAAATGCACAAAGCTAAAGCCCCTATGGCTTGATCAGAACAGAACGCTGCTTTAGTTCTTAAATGATGGTACTAAATGAGTAAATTCTAGCCACCTGACACCCACAAACCATGTGATTTGCACTGACAAGTGCACCAAAAACCCAAAATTGGAGAGGTCATTTAAAGTGTCAACTTCAGAATTAATAAAGCCTACAAATAGATTTTCTTATCGAATCGAACTATCTCCAGAATAACGGAAAGCCACATAAAACTCACTCAGCAATTCTACGAATTTCAAAAAACAAAAAGTTCACTCACATCCGCATCACTAGAAGGATCGGAAGAAGATGGCGGATCGGACTCTGGCCTAGCGGGTCCGATATCGGGTTCGGGTTCAGTCGAGGGACTAAAAGTGTCATCGCGACGCCTCTTGGAGAGAGTATCCTCGCGATGGGACTTCCTGAGTCGGAGAAGCTGAGCTTCTCTCCTCCTCCGGCCGTTAGTCACGTCCGTCTGTTCCTTGTACGCTTTCTTACGCGCGTTCTCCGGCGTCCGTCGCTGCGGATGTGACGGCGACGGAGACGGAGGCATGATAGTGTTCTCCGGAGATCAGTATCGTTTCTCTTCGTCGTACACTGAAGCGTGATTTGTTTCGTCGCGCAATATGCAGTGGGAACTGGGAAACGATTGGGGCGGGAGCGGGGTGGTTCGGGAATTGCTTAGGACACGCTCAGCTTTGCAATGCACACTCCAAATTTTCCAAATTTTATGTTGAAAGACTAAAATACCCTTTATTTTAGAATTTTTTAAAAAAAATGTCTCATTCCCTTTATTTAAGAATTATGATGGCTACACAGTTGAGGGTGATTTGGTCTTTTCCCATTGAAATTTGGAGTGTTTTGGCAAAGCTGGGCGTGGCCGGAGCAATTCCGTGAGGATCGAAGCAGAATAGAGGAAGAAGAGGAGAGTCGGACTCTACTGTGTAAATGGATCGGTTTATTTGATATATCTACCCGAAACAAACCAGTACAGTTTTTTTGTTGTCAGTTGCTACTGGTTAGATGTTACATATGAAAATAATTTTTTTTTTCAAAATAATTATGTGGTAGATTGATATTAAATTTTAAATCAGATTTCAATCTTGATCATTCATTCAGGGTGTGTTTGGAT
Organism: Rhynchospora tenuis; assembly: GCA_027725995.1. Taxonomy (NCBI): domain Eukaryota; kingdom Viridiplantae; phylum Streptophyta; class Magnoliopsida; order Poales; family Cyperaceae; genus Rhynchospora; species Rhynchospora tenuis. The sequence goes on from CM050888.1 coordinate 52,467,150, forward strand.
TGGCACCGGATAGGAATAAGGAATAAGGAATTAGGCCGGATCTAGAATCCCGTGCCAATTCCTTATTCCCAATTCCAATTCCAACATTTTGTTGGTATAGGAATTGGGCCGGGAATAGGCCTCTATTCCTTATTCCCATGGTGTTTGGTTTGGCACCGGAATAAGGAATAGGCCTCTATTCCTTATCCACCCTCCATTTGGCTTTCCCGAGAATAAGGAATAGACCCCTTATTCCTTAATCAATCTATAGTTTAAAATGAAAACCTGAATTTAAGTTTGGTTATCAATTTTAGTCCACTACGATTATCTATTTTCATAATTTTAACTTGGCGTATCAGCCGCTGTCAATTACTCTAAAAAAAAAAACTTGGCGTAATTGCATTGGAATAAGACGAGCAATCAGATATCTACTACGTTGCCAGTAAAGATTTCAATTACTTCTGAAATAATGGAACAAAAATAAACTACTCAAAAATATAATTCTGTAATCAATATGTGCTTGTGTGCATCTCATATAAGAAACGTTTTTTATTAAGCATCGAAATTGTCTTACTTGTGTGTTATTATTTATAGAGAAATATATTTTTTGATAATTCATTTTGTCACTTATGCTACTCCGAGCGGCCTTAAAAGTGACTAACAATCTAAACTTCGCTGAAAAACGATGGACAGATGAAACTTGAGTACAATATGAGATGAGAAAATTGGCAAATAAAAAATCCGAGTAGCACTAAAATAGTAGCATTTTGAAATTAGTTTCAAACCAAATTGCTACAACGTACAATTTAATTAACGATTTAATTATGCTATATATATTTTTTCCTGTGTCGCTCCTTTTACTCTCTCATGCCCGTACACATGTTGTTTCTTATGCTTTACATTTGAGCGACTAAACCTATTTATATTGCGTTGGCTCTTGGTTACGAAAAAAATAATATATATTTTATATTTCATTGTATCCGCTTTTTCTTCCTTTGTTTATTTATTTGCTAATTTCTTTCGCTCTTCAACAGCATTAAACAAAAAAACTAGGAAATGCTAAGCTCGGTTCTACTAGTTATAAAAGACCAATCCATGCACGTATCCACCTTCTAATCAAAGAGTGTACATCGAGCTGTTAAAAAACTCCTTTTTTCATTTTATCGCCGTATTATCTTAGTTTTGGTTCATACCGCACTACCATTTTATCCGTTTTATCACCGCATAAATCGTTTTTTTACTGTTTTATCACCGATAAATGCTAAATCACCACCCAACTGTTAAACCGCATAAATCGCAATTTAAAACCTTGGATTACATATTGATTTTTAAAGTTCGATAGATGATGATATCTAATGAAAGATTATTTTAATATTGGCTTTAATATGGAATAAAAAATATTTGATTGGTAAATAATTTGAACTGTCTGAAGACAAAATCAAATGATGAAAAAATAAATCATCCAATCAGCTGGAGTATTTTTAAGAAGCATCATAAATTGATTTAAATAAATCGTGCAAAAAAAATAATTAGATTTAAATAAGGATTTTTCCGCCTCAAATTTTATATGTCACTAATGTCATAACTTACCAGTTAGTCAGTTACCAAACATAAATTACTCAAATTATGTAGCTTTTCCACTCCATAAATATTTTGATATCAAACCTTAGCTTTAGTTTAACACAAATAATCTTTCAAATCACAATAGAATAGGTCACTTTCTGCCGCACACCCACGGTAGAAATAAAATGTTGTTTTCCTTTAAAACATTTGATAATATTTTGCACTACTAAAATTGCTCACATGTGTTCAAACTTTTAGACCAACTAGTTGTCTTGCCGTCGCGGCTTCGCCGCGACCAACCCCTAGGTTATGTGTCCGTTGATTAATATCTGTTCGCGAAAATGTTGTCGTTGAGATAGGCAAGCAGTTTGGTTTGACATTTGTTGGATTGGTTAATAGAAGTTAGAACTTCATGCATCGGTGTGATGAATAGAGAAGAATGTGATGTCGTTAGAAAAAAGAATTGTAGGTGGTATGAAGGATGTACTTACATAAGGAAGAAGTGAAAAAACAAAGAAAGACACATGTGTACATGTACTACATTTATTAAATATAAAAGGATTGTACATGGGTGTCATGTGCAAAAAGAAAAAAGTCACGCATGTACATTGGCTACATATATGAAGGATGTACATAAATGTCAACCCAAAAAGTTACAGAAACATTCATGTGATGCCTAGGAAGGACAGCTACATTAGGTTGTAGTAAGTACTTTGTAGAGTAAAGGAGAACATGTGTGATGTGTCCAAGGTCTTTGTATATGGTGGAAGATAAGAAGTGTGGGATTTTATTAATCGGTAGGCACCAAGGCTTTAGTGGTTTTTTTGACCATTCTATTTTTTTATTTGAAGCTCGCGTCGGAGGTCCCTGTTTTCAGCTCGTATGATTTGAATCTGTGTGCTTAATTTTTTGTAGGCTTCATCGTAGGGAAGGTGCTGAATTAGTTGGAGATGTTGTACTTGTTCTTCGAGCTTTTATAGGCTGTGGTGGACGGTTTCATGCTGAAATTCTAAAATTTTGAGGTTGTTTTTGAGCCCTGTGTTTTCAATTGCCGACTGATATGCTATTTAATGTAGTTCGAATGGGTATGTGATGTCAGTGTAGAGGTATTTATGAAATGCAACGTCTTCTGCGTAATAGTCACGGAGGTATTGGGCAGCACATCGGCAAGCGATTTCTTCGGAACATTTGTAAGAAACACCGTCTGGTCCCATGAAGTCTTTGTGGTCGATCACGCCATGTGGGTTCTTGAGGCTTATGACGACATGGCTTCGGAGGGTTGAGTTGGGTGTGTACATGGGCATGATGCTCGGTTCAGCAAGTTGGTGGTAGGATAGCATCTTTGTGAGTTGTGCCTTGGCATCGGTTTTACAGAGAAACATGGTTTTGCGAGAGGCTTTTTTTATTTTATGCAAGAGGTGGTGTAGATGGGTAGGATGCTAGGATGCTAAATCTGTTATAATAGATGGTATATATAGAGGTGGTTGCGCGGAAAGGTTGTCTCTTTTCCTTTTGCTATTTGTACACAGTGATAACATATTTTTTTAAAAATTTCGTGGATGCGGAATGTATCGACACGTGTAATGGTCTATGCGCTGTAGTAATATGGTGAAGACAACTCATAAGAGAAGGTTTATATATGAATGAGCGGTGCATAGATAGTTGTGAGCATTTGACTTTTGTTTATTATGGGCTTTCTTTCATGCTAATCGAGCACCAAAAGTAGGCGTCAACGGCTATCACTTAAAACAATAGTCCATGAAGTCTTTGTGGTCGATCACGCCGTGTGATTGAAAATAATCGGTCAACATGCATCATTTGTAAATCATTTGTAAAAGATTCTTTCTTTTATAATATTTATACAGCTGGCTAACCATACTTTTTGATGTATATATGATTGAAAATTTTTGGAAAGAATAAAATAATTATAATAAAATAAGAGAAAATCTATGGTGCATACTAATGTTCTGGAGCTTCGGTGCATACTGATCCAAACTCTTTGATATGCTTTAAAATGACCAATTCAAACCGTCTACTATGATCTCACTATTGAAATCTTCTTGACGACCAAATTTTACATTTTCTTTCAGAAATTGTAAGTATTTTTTCGGATTTTTAAAAGCTGCTATTTTTGAACGGTTCAGAAAAAAATTGATTAGACCTTTTACAAATTTAAAGAAAAATAGTAAAAAAAAATAAAAATATATAAAATTTGGTCGGCAAGGAGATTATAATAGGGTGATGATTATATTAGATGGTTTGGATCGGTCATTTTGAAGTAGATCAAAGAGCTTGGATCAGTATGCAACAAAATTTTGATACATTAGTATGCACCATAGGTTTTCTCATAAAATAATTAAAGTGGTAAAAATCATGGCTTCAAATGCCCCTAAATTCTGTTTGCATTTATTTCTTATTTTGGTTCATACGTTATTTCATTTTTTTAAAAAAAAAAATTTCACTACTAATTGTGTGTCAAAATATTTCCAGTGGTGTATGATTTATATCAAATCAATTTATGGTCTTTCTATATTTTCTTTTATCTGATCTCGTTTCATTATCTGTCCAAATTATTTGACCAACTTATTGAAAATTTTCATGAAATTAATTTTTGAATACACATTCATTTATTTACTCTGTCACCAGTCGATTTCTTCACCTCTACACGCACATAAAAAAATCCTTAAGTTATGAAATGTTGTATTTAAAATAGCCCACCGTTTTATATACCTTAATTTTCTTCTTATTTTGGTTATTAACCCCTTAGTATCACCGATTTATGTCGGCAAATATAAATCATGTGTACTCTATATATTTCTTGTTTCATTAGTTGGAACCTTTTAAATTATTAGGCTTGTACACCCCGGCCTATACTAACTCCTTTCCTTTGTCTCATCTGAAAAATATAATGGTGTATCTTTCCAATTTGTAAACCTGACACTGGTATATCTTTCCAATTTGTAAACTCGACACTACTCCCCATAAATTCTTAACTTTTTATGCGTCTCATTATGGAGCTTTTATATATGGAATAGAGATGCACAACAATTTAATATTAGCCAAAAATAAAAAGGGTGAGCGGTGGACTGCACCGTGTATGCTCAATCCAAAAATCAATATTAATTCCTTACAAAATAACAAACGGTACTGTAGATAAGGAATTCCTGGAGGGCATCAAGCATTACTAGGTTCTAATTGTAAGGGAGATAAATGATGCGATGATGTCCGAACTCCGAAACATATACTATGTTGTAGGCCTGGACGTGGAGTCGCATATACACGGCTCAATTCCAGACCATTTTAAAATGTCCTGATGGTCCATGGAAGATTCTAATTGCGTTAGTTTTATAGGCCTCAACGACTCAGAGGTGCCAAAAGCCTACAGATCACCTGCTCTGGTCTCCTTTCGCCACCAAACCCAAAATCTACTAAGACTAAGAACAAAGAGCGATTTAAAAGTTTAAATACAACAAAATAATTGCAAGCCCTTAATCGAGGATTTGAACGCGTCGACTGCATAAATAATTGCATGCAGGGGAAAAAAAAGACAAAATAAAGTTCAAAGTAATATAAATAATAGGGATTAGAATTTTGTATCTTAAAAAGTAAGTCTGCAAAAGGGGGAAAAAAAGTAAAATCAAAACAGAAAGCTATACACGCCATTTTGTTTTACCACTCAGTCAAAATCAAAGTACCAGACATATTTTTGTGTTTTATAACATGCAAATTTAGATGAACAAAAAAATATACGCACGTGAACTCTAAAATTTCAAAACATATATATATATTTTTTTTATCAATGTCAAGCAGCCAAATATTTTGAAGATATATAAAATTACAAAAAAAAGTTAAATAATGATAATATATATATTTTATTTTTATCTTAGAACTATCCAATTAATATTAAGTTGCCATAAAAATATTTTATTCTGGAAGATGAAAAATTATAAATATATAAATAATGAAGTTATATACCCAATTTATATTTCCAGCACCGACAGTCAACTTCATGTGGGTGTCGACTTTACCCTTATTTCAGAACCTGCAAATTGAAACAGATAAAAAGCAGTATAAACACTATATAACATCAACTGTCAAATTGATATCATCAAATTATAAATTTAAAATTAAGTTCAAATAATTTTTAACTGTCCGATCAATATCAAATAATCATTAATATTTCAAACAAATTAGCACCGAACAATAGCAATCTACCTAGCTCTGCCAATAATCTCGGGGGTATTTTTTTTTGCGGCGAGCTCTATTGTGGAGACGTGTGCCGAGTCCTAGGATACTGTCGTATGTTCATCATAGATAATCGATTGTTCGCTATATGAAATAATACAAAAAGACATAGCATACAATTTAACAAAAGCCACACGGACGCTCCTCGTTGAGCGAAGATCTGAGAAAATAAGACGGCGGTTGTCAAGCAAGCAAGAAAAATGAGAGAAAAAAAATATAAAATAATTCAATACTAAGCTAACCTGACCACAAACCAGTATATAAAAATAAGTACTACGTACAATTCCTAGCATAAATGCTTCGGTTCTCTCACAGCCATCTTATTTAATTTGTAAACAGAATTTAACAGGGATTGTTCTTACCACGCTTTGTTAGTTTATTGTCAACGCAATCTCATTTGATAATAGAAACATTAATTGGTAATCACGTGTTGCTCACTCTTTCCTAAGTTGCAGGATCCAACCAACACTGGGGGCCACTTTTGTAAATTCAACAGCTCCAACCAAATTTTGTCTATTTTCCCATTATTTTCTCCGACATATAATTGAACAATTAAATTGATCAATGTAAGTAGTACTCCGATTAAGACCAATCACATAAATTTTCTCACCACCAACCATGCCTCAGTCTCACTAAATGTGGGCCCCGATGTCCCTGTTCTGGTTCACATTGCTAGCGCTTTCAATCGGCTTTCTTTTTTTTAAAAAAATTTTTTTGGGTGAGGATCAATCAGATCTATTATGGGCCCACTCGCCTAACCAAATATTTAGAATATTGTTTAGTCCAAAAGTTTTCATAAAAATATAAAAAAAGAAAAAAATTTCGTGTGACTAGATTCAGAAATTGATTTTTTTTTTCCCCAGCAACGGGTCTGTAGCCTTTCTCTCCTAAATTTGGAGAAAAAATAGAATGAAAATTTACAGTTATTTAATTTTAAGAAGCCAAATTACAAGCATTCATTTTATCCTCCATTAAACCTCCATCGCCTCCTTGGCTCCCTTCAAACACAATAACAAGAGTGCAATAATCTTTCCCTCAACTCAATTTTGTTTCCTTCCAGATTTAAAACAAAAGCAATGTTGACCCCTCTTATATCTTATATACATTGACGATGATATAACAACAGATTTTGTCATACCCGTTCTCAATTTGTTCGCATACGGCCTCCATGACAATATAAGTTATTTTCAATATAGAGATATGCAGAGTGACTTAATAATGAAATATTCGTTATAACATTTTGTAACAAATTGTCAGAAATAAAAATTAGATCTAAATTAGTAGTTTTGACCTTGTGGGTCAGGTTCGGGTGCTGCTAATCAGCGCCTAAGACTCAGTACCGACTGCTCATCCGACACACCTACCTCGGGCGCACCGTCAGTCGAACACCAACACCAACTGCTTTAAATCCTAAATAAGGACGCGCTAATTTTTCTCTACTTTCCGCTCCGCTCCTCTGCTCCTTTCTCCGACCTTTTTTCCCGTTTTGAAATTTTAGGCCATTTCCAGGGTTAGTTCTGTAAATTTTTGATCGGTGGCTTCGCGAAATGCTCGCGGTTTGTTCTCTGACCTAGGCTCAGCTCCAGATCTCTCTCGCCTCTTTCAATCGCCGACACGCTAGTCGTCGCCACTCTTTCTAATGGAGATCTCTCGACCGATTACTCCTGGCCAGGTGCGGAATTTTGAGAAATTTGAGATTTGATTGGATTAGTTGCTTTTTCCGGATCGTGCATTGTAGTTTATGATCCGAATTGAGTACTTCTTGTTCTCTGTGCAATTTGCATTGTGATTTTGTGTCTTGTATTCGGTTGCCAGATCTTATCAACTAAAATATTTGATTTGGCTGGAATTTCAGTCGGTTTAGTGATTCTGATGCCTAGATAGCATGATATTGACTGGTGATGAGTTGTAATGCTGAATCTGATTCTGTCCATCCTGTTGCGAAGAGCGTTATTTCATTCTGTTGATTTTCTTTTTTGAAATAGTTAGTATAATGTAGTGAAAATTGTAATCTTTTTCTGACATAAGGCACTTCCATTCTGAGACAGGTGTCAGCTTTGCTAGGGTTCATACCAGTTTTTGTTGCGTGGTTATATGCCGAGTATTTACAATACACGAAGAATTCAGGTCCTTCCAAAGTGTGAGTTATTTAATTACACACTCTCTTTGTTATTTTTATTTGATTAGGATTACTTTGCATTGATTATTACTGTACATTTTATCTCTCAGCAGGCATTCAGATGTGAACTTAGCTGTACTGGATAAGTCATCAGATAAGGATGGCGAATCTGCTACTTTACTCGAAGAAGGTCACCAAGCATCATCTAATAAAAGCACTCATGTTACCTCGTCTACATTTTCCCCTATCCTCAGGTTAAAATTTGTATGCAAGTTCAGAATCGAGTTTCACCTGGCACCTGTATATGTAACATTTGGTTTGTCTGTTGTTTCGTGAACCAAAGTAGCATAGGATGCCAGTTTTATCTGAAAGACCCAAATCAATTGAACACTTATTTAATGAAAAAAATTAGAAAATGGTGCATATTTAATAATGATAAAGTATCATATAAAGTTGTAAAATTTTAAGAATGAAATGGAGCTTAATAGAAATCCCCACAAGAGCAATGACCAATTTCTGAACAGTAACCAGAGATAAATCTAGTACATTTAATCCTTTTCTTTTTTCATTTTGGGTGGTGGTTTGATCAAGTGTATCAAACTTCATATGTCATTTTCTAACAATGTGATTTGTTCAGATTCCTGTGGATGGATGAGGCGTTTCTACTAGAGAATCGGCTTACTTTGAGGGCAATGTAAGTAAATATATTCATGCAATTAATTGTCATCCCTGGTTAGTACTATTATGCAAGTTGTGCTGATTGATCTCGGCACTATTTTTTTTTGCTTTTTCAGATCTGAATTTGGTGCATTCTTGCTATATTTCTACATATGTGACCGAACAAGTCTACTTGGAGAATCTACAAAGGTACTCTTTTATCTCAAAGAGAAACAACACTGTCAAGTTTACACTTGCTGTATTATAACTGTCATGCAACCGTTCGAACTTCATTGTCCAAAATCCTGCTCCGGAACCTAAGTAAGGATGCGAAGATACAAAAAGACAACCAACAGACACCGGAATTATGTGTATTAAATTCAGTACTGCCTGGTATTTGGACCTTACATTTATCTCCGCACAAAATAGTTAGATAACTACCGTTGTTCTTGTCTCCTAATTTTAGTGCTGATGTAATTTGTTTTTCTTCCTTTTTTCCGGGTGCAGAACTACAACAGGGACCTATTCTTGTTTCTGTACTTTCTCCTCATAATAGTGGCTGCGATGACTTCATTTAAGGTGCACCAAGATAAGTCAGCTTTCACAGGGAAGTCGACGCTTTATCTGAACAGACATCAGACTGAGGAATGGAAGGGTTGGATGCAGGTTCTATTTCCATTTCCTCTCCTATATTCTTCCTTATTTTTTCCTTTCTGAAAGCATTAGCACTTAGCAGTGGGTTTCGAGTCACCCTCCTCTCTCATTATTAGCTAATGACTTCGAGAACTTACCTGGCTTTAAGATTATTAGCTAGTGTATTAGCTAATTTACTGAGTAATCCTCTTTTTCCTCCTCCTCTATCATTATTTGCTAATGTATTTCAAAACTTACCATTAAATTTACATAGTTCATAAGTCAATTGGAGTGTCAAACCTTGATCAGCATTATTTGCATCTTAATTTATTTCAAGTAAAACTGGAAAGTGTTTATGGTGTCAGGGTTTCTCTATATTTTATATTGACCTTTGCCTCCCGTATGTCAATGATAGCATAATATTGATATATACTGCCAATGTATCATGTAAAATTAAAATGATAATGTTTTTACAATACTTATCTCATTGCACGGTACACTTTCCTTTCAGCATTGACAAAGATTCTATATGAAGATTCTACATGTATTTAGATCTTTACGATCTGCAATGATTTCACTTTAATTGTGCATATATTGTTGTTTTGACAGGTTTTGTTCTTAATGTATCATTACTTCAATGCAAAGGAGATATACAATGCGATCAGAGTCTTTATAGCTGCATATGTATGGATGACTGGGTTTGGTAACTTCTCATACTACTATGTACGGAAAGATTTCAGCCTTGCAAGGTTTGCTCAGGTGCTTCTACTGATCTCTTTCTCCTTTTCAACTATTTCAGTTTTTCTGTTGAGATGAAGTGCTTCCATTTATGTTATCTTAACATGTTATTTCTTGTATATATTCCTTCATTGAGCTTTAAAGTTATGGTTAAAACTGAATAATCATTTTAATTTTACTATTTCCAAGGATCTCTAACGTATTTACTATGAAATGCAGATGATGTGGCGCCTTAATTTCTTGGTGGCATTTTGTTGCATAGTTCTTAATAATGACTACATGCTTTACTATATCTGCCCCATGCACACTCTATTTACCCTCATGGTCTACGGCGCACTTGGTCTATTCAACAAATACAATGACAGGGGTTCCGTGATTGCTATGAAAATAGTAGCAAGTTTTTTGGTGGTCATTCTCATTTGGGAGGTTCCTAATGTCTTTGAAATATTATGGAGCCCATTCACATTCCTTGTGGGTTGGTATCTCTATCGTCTCTTGACTATATTCTAACTGAATTTGAAATTTAAATAGCATACTTTCAGTTGATTCTTTGTTTCCTTGATCTTACTCGGTACATATGCATGCTTGGATTTATTCTATTAGCAGTACATATGCAATATTTTACCCCTTCTCTCAAAACGAAAAAAGAATGTCATAGATATCATGCTGCACGTTCATTAAAATTATTTGAATGGGCAAAGCTGCAAATTGCAATTTTATCAGGATAGCATATATGCACAATGATAGTATTACAAGGATATTCCTGAGAAAGGTGCTTAGACTCTTCCATTTTTTTTTGCCTATACAAATGCAGGGTATAAAGATGCAGACCCTTCGAAAGCTAAGTTGCCTCTATTGCATGAGTGGCACTTCAGATCAGGACTTGATCGTTATATTTGGATTGTGGGAATGATTTATGCCTATTACCATCCCACTGTGAGTTTCTTCGTATTATTTTTGCAGATATACATAGTTGAGTTGAAAAATAATAAGAAAAGAGTGACAGCCAAAAAATCTTTAAAGAATTTACACCAAAGTTTCTTGTTCATGAAACAGGTCGAGAAGTGGATGGAAAAACTTGAAGAAACAGAAACAAAAGTCAGAATTTCAATTAAGACATTTGTGGTTACAGTTTCTCTAGTGGTACTCCTTTTATCTCAGATGAGTTATTAGGTTATTATTGATCACATTCACTTAATTCTTGTACTAATTATTGTCTGTATTTTTCTTAGGCTGGATACCTTTGGTACGAGTACATTTATAAGCTGGACAAAATTACTTACAACAAGTACCATCCCTACACATCATGGATTCCAATTACGTATGCCATTCTGCCTTATGCTCAACTCCGCCCCCCCCCCCCCCCCCCCCCCCCCCCCCCCCCCTTTATTTTAAAAAAAATTCTTCACTCTCTCTTAGCCTATAGAACTTAGGATTTAATTGCTATCTGTTATATTATGTTAAAGGGTCTATATCTGCTTGCGGAATTGCACACAACAATTGAGGAATTGCTCGCTGACACTTTTTGCGTAAGTTTGCATAATTTTACATAAAGCTATTATTATTTTTATTTTCTTGTCACAAGATTTCTATGGTAACTTTTCTCATTTCATTAGATGGCTTGGCAAGATAACATTGGAGACGTACATATCTCAGATACATATCTGGCTGAGGTGGAGTTCTCACTTTTTGCATGTTTCCTGTTCGTTCTTATTTTGTATCTCCTGAGGTTCTTCTGTCCTTATCTTTATATTCTGTGCTTTTCAGGTCAGATGTGCCAAATGGCCAGCCAAAATGGTTACTGTCGATTATACCTGGTTACCCAATGCTGAACTTCATGCTTACTACTGCCATATATGTTGCGGTATGTCATTTCATACTTGGAGTTGAATTATTCGAAAGGATTGAGTAACAACTTAGCCTGTGAGTCTTGCTCTGAGTCAGTTCCTCACATTGGATATGAATTGCACTAGCAGTATTGAGAATTAAAATATGGTTACCTTTAGGACATATTTTAGAATGTATACCTTGTTAAGTTTTCGAAGACATCTTAATGCATGAATATAAAGAATTTGATATGTCCTTGATGTAGCTCTAGCCATGGTAATGCAGTAAATGGATGAGATTACTTGCACTTTGAAAATCTTGAAAATGCAATTAGGACCATTGGATGTGTCCCAAATAAGACAGCCAATACTTTCAGTTCAGCTATCTCTATCATGGGACTTTCCCCTCTCTTTCGTTCTGTTTTTTTCTTCCTTTCAGTGCAGACAGATTTATTTACATTATCTCTCTCTCTCCCCATCTTGTTGCCCCTGAGCCTTAAAACTCCAATCTTTAGGTTGTAGTCGGGTTTTTTCCTTTGTTAAAATTCCTCCATATAGCATTGAAATTCCATATTTTTGTTTCAAGTTATTACTTGTACTTTTAAGTCTGGGGATCATAGAAAGAAACACAATTAGAGGAGTCACATGAGTTGTCGGAGCCGAATGACCATATTAGATGGAAACAGATCTAACAGTTCAGTGCATTGTCAAAAATTATCAAACAACTGCTGCCAAGTGATCCTATCCTTTTAAGTACGTCCTGAGCTATCCTACTTCCTCACTCATCTTGTAAAAGAATGAGATTGGGTAAGACGTAGGATTGCATTTTATGCTTACAGTGAGGAAAAACTTTTCTTATCTGGGGTCAAAGTGAGAAGGAAAACTAAGGAAAATTATCAGCTTTGAAGGGGTAACTGCATAAAGTGTATTGCTGTAAAATTACCCTGGCTTTGATGCTTTGTTACTTTATCTTGCAGGTGTCCCACAGGCTTTTTGAGCTGACAAACACACTAAAAATGGCTTTTCTGCCTAGCAGAGACAACAAGCGCCTAAGTCATAATTTTGTTATTGGAATTGCTCTCTCGGCTGCACTGTATGTTTTGTCACTAATGATAGTCAGCGTACCAGCAATGCTAGTTTAAGTCAATCCTCATATATTTTTTATGGACATTTATCCGACCACGAACTTCCACTATGGAAAATGGGCAAATAGAAGGGCCTTTTTACTTGTCGGAAGCTGGGTAGAATGAATGGTTAATAAATAGTAGGCTTGAAAAGCAAATAGTAAGTAGGCCCAGTATATAGGTGAAATGTCAACGTGTTACGTGTAGATAAGCGTGGATATATTTGTACCACTTGCTATTCATTTTTTTAGTTGATAGATTGATTGCTTTCTGTTTTTGACACGAGTGACAATGGTAAACGGTTGAAAATACATGACGTCTAAAATTCTGTACTGGATAACAATAAACTGAAAAAGAAATTGGAGAAATTTTGCTCTTTGTTGATTTAATTGTTCTTTACTTATATTATGTTCATAAATCTCTCGGAACAAAACTGAAAAGATTCCTTGTTCACCTTTTATGTTAATTGCACATTTGCACCGCACAAGATATCTAATATGAAATTGCCATGAATCGGTAGTTGAGTTAACAAAATGAACGCAGTATCCAAATATTAAAATAAGAGGTAGTTGTAGTTAACCTTCTATCTCAGTTAAAAGCGAACACTTACAGATAAATCCATCAGCTTTTATCCACAGTTACCCGTCAGATTTTCGCAGATACACTCCCCAAAATCTTTGCGTAGATAGCCATTTAGGCCTTAGGACCATTCTGTATTATTAACAATTAATCCATTTAAGTGAAGAACTTAGCATCATGGCTTTACTTACACTAGAGGGGCATATCGAGCTTCGCTCGATGTAAATATCTCTAATAAGAATATTTTTATTATGTTTCTATCATTTAATTATGTTCATTTTTTGATATATGGTTAAGATATATTTATCTTTAGAAATATAGTTTAGTTATTGTAGGTAATTCAATTTGATTAAATTTAAAGAGTTTGATCAATTTAAACTTTTAAAGAAAAAATTATATATGTGTAAATATAGTTATAGTTATCTGAAATAATGTGATTAATATGACTTATATTATGTTGGTATTATTCATTAAATGTAATATGTTTATAAATGACTTAAATAAAAAACTATATATCATAAAAGATCTGATGTTTTTTCTATTTTCAATTGAATGAATTTAATTTATATTTTGTAAACCAAAATTAAGAATGATGATGAAGAGAACTTAAGGTGGAGAGGAACTCTAAGCAACACATAAGAGATGGAGACATGATAAAAATGAAAATAGGAAGGGGTCACAAAAATCAGAAATAAAACAATGCGTTGCAAAATTATTATCTGATGTTGAATCGAGTCAGTTTTATGAGCAATAACATCCGACACACAATTAGTTACAAAGCATCACATTACAAAAATCAGAAAAAAATGTTATTGCACAACTATTTTCACAATGCTTGAAGTGTCGGATCATATTTAACTAAAAGATCCTGACACCCACACATCTTTATTTATAATATTAATTTGTATGTTGAATGACAATTCTGATTGAAGTATAAAATCCAGTCGTAACAAGCATGCATTTATCCACAAGTGTGTTTATTACTTTATTTGTATACCATCAACAAGTCGGTGAGTTCAGAGCACTGCCAATCTGCCAGATTGTAGTATAAAATCAAGTCGTAACAAGCATGCATTTATCCACAAGTGTGTTTATTAATTTATTTTCGGAGAGTTCAGAGCACTGCCACTCTGCCAGTAGCTGTACTGGCATTACTACAGACTCTTTTTTTCTTTTCATTTTGAAGCCCAAAAGTTGCGACATCCCAAGTTTTACAAACTCGATAAAATAATAGTCAAAGAAACCACAGCCGGAAATTTTTTTTTTAAATAATCTAGAATCACGTAAACTGTTACAGCAGTAACAAAAGAGAAAATATATTATGTTATAAACGATACAACTCATTTCTCTGGGTTTATTCATAATAAATTCTCCTGAAACCAGATCTCAACTCATAAATAGCTCATCCTAAACAAACCAACTGCTAATAATACCATCCCAAAAGTTCAAAACATAGGGAGGCATGATAACTGAATCAGAAGGAAAATACAGCTATCTTCTGCTTTTGCTCTCTCCCTTCTCTCTCTCACGTTTATTGTACAGTTTCTCGAGCACACGCTTGGCTTCACAGTTGGGGAAATTGCTCAGGTCATAGTAATGTGGAGCTATGTCTATTAGCCTGTAACAAATATTTTAATTTTAATATGATCAAAATAAGCACATCACATACTGATTTTTGTTAATGAAGAAAGAGGGTGCAGATAACAAACAGGACATACCAATCTCCTTTGATATCGGTCACAGTACGGATGAAATTTCTGCTGGTAAGCACATACTCATTGTAGATGACCCACTCTGGTTTATGATCCATGCAGTTCGAAGGATGCAGGTGCACAACCTGTTAATAAATATTAAAAGCATAAGCAGCACAAACCAGATAAGCCATATCATCATTTAGTAAAATCGTTGTTTCTTAGTTCACCACCATACTACATTTTGTTTGGTCATGTGATTACAGTAAAAACCAAACATGCTAAATGCTCATACACGTTTACTTAAAAGGGCCCCACACAATGTCACCCAGTTTGTGGTTCAACTTCTGGAAAAAAAAAATATAATTTAAGGGTAAATCATATTGAAATCTTGCTAATTCATCACAGAACAAGATAGCACTGACACTTAGCATGTACATCAACCACATTCCCTTGCAATATCATGAAAGATTCGACTAACTCATCATAACATATCAATGACAATCAACAGTACACTGCATGCTAATAAAACAATGAGATGTGAACTCAATACTAAGGCTATGAAGAAGGCAGACTCAACCGAGCTGGAGTCAGCTCTAGATTGAACAATGATAGCCGTATGATTTTAAATATCATGAGCTGAGAGCTCAACACCACCTTGGGTTGTTTCTGCTTCAAGCCTGCTCAGTACAAGCTATCCTCTAATGGTAAACATGTGGAGCTACCAGATGGAGCCAAGAAAGGAAACACTTGAAATTTCTTAACAGTGACAGTCATTAAGGCTGAAGTGAAGCCACAGAAAGGTATGACATGTCAGAGTCAGGAGAGGAGGAAGCAGAGGTAAAGACATGGAGGTACTCAATCAGGTGAGCTAATAACAACTCGCAGATTGAACTTTATCCATAATTACAAGGTTCCTCCTTGGCATAGTATCCTCACTAGTTTTCACCTTATTCTGTAAAATTGTCTCTTCCTAAACAGAGCTGTTCATAATCACATTGGGGGTGGTTGGTGGGGGTGGAGGGGAGGGGTTATACAGGGCATGCAATCTAAGCTTTGTTCATGATGAAGCTATGAACCGCAAGTCAAATTTAGGGTTCATTTGGAGGTACTAATGCATCAAACATTATCCTGCGAATGGAACTGTGAACAGTAGTACCATGGTGGTCCCTTATTTTGTTCCAGAATAAATATACCCCGACTTAAACCCACTCAAACCTAGCTTAACACTTCACCCACTTCACCTGGTATTATTATTATTGTGTGTGTTTGTGATTTGCATATTGTAAAGCAGTGTCCTAAAAAACCAAATACGAGTAGCAAAATCATTTTTATTATATAAATGATACAAAAAAAATGTAAGTACCTGATTGTCCTTGACAGTGAGGTAGTGGCCGGTACGCTCTAGGTGGGCAACCTGCATGAAGTAGCCTGCAAGCATGGCCTTTCGAATATTGATGTAGTAGTCCCGGCTGTTGAAGTCAGTGCTGCACATTTTCAGGTTGAATCTTGACATTATCCTCACCAGCTGTGACCTAACATTATCTGCTGCCTTTAAAGCCCGACTGTTTATGAAGTTCTCATAGCACCATTGTGGGTCTTCATCTACAGAAGGTACCACAAGGAAATTTAATTTCCAACTCAAGTTTTACAAAAAGAATAGTTTAGATTATAAAAAAGAAAAGAAAATGAAGATAAAGGATAAGTAGAACATACCACTCTGTTTGTAAGCATGATACACGTTGAGAAGAGTGAGGTGGTCCCCATCACTATGTCCAAACCGAGCCTTCGCCTCATCAGCAGCTTTCTGAGCCTCCCTGGGCCGAAGGAAGCAATTGGGTACTAAAGAAACAAACGCATAATGACAAGTGGGGCCCACACAGTTGGTGGGTCAGTTCAGCAGAGCAGAGAGAGGCGTGAGTGATGAACAACACCAATAGAGAGAATAACTGAACAAAGCAACTATCTGCATCAGCCACTATACCTCTATGATCATCCCGACCGATAGGCATAATTGCATGACAGTTGCTCATAATAATAATGATAATCATAAAAAATAGCTTATATGAAGACTGAAAAATCGGCATCATAGCACATACACATGACATGTAAGATCAAAACTTCCCCGACTATTCTTCTCACAATTGAAGTACATGGAAGAATTAAATTTTTCATGATATAAGTGTCTTATGCCAACTGGAATAATGTGCATGTGCTTCCAAGCCAAACTCTACAATCTTCAGCATTCTTTTAACAGAACTGCCAATTAATTGACAACATATACTGAACGTCTATGGCATTTTTATTCAACATCCCCAAAATTAGCAGCGAATAAGTTATATGGTAAATATATCCAGGGGGTAAATCTAATAGCCGTGATAACAAAAAACACACAATGAGAGCTGACCAAAATATAAATTCAAAAAGACAAGAATAAGTACCTGAAAGCATAGCTGAAATGGAGAGAATCTCGTTTGAACAATTGAACTCAGGGCTGACAACAAGCATCTTGGCCATTTGCGGATCCAGAGGAAACTCACTCATAATCTCCCCCAACTTGGTCAGGTTCCCTTCATCATCTAATGCACCCAAATAGTTCAGAACCTCTAAGGCCCGCATTAGGGTTTCTGGGGCTGGTGGGTCCATGAAATCAAAGTGCACTAAATCGTCAATTCCCAACTTTTTCAAGGTCAAAACAGTGTTTGCCAGGTTCGACCGCAAGATTTCTGGGTAAGTTTGAGGCTGTAAATCATTGTTGAAACTCTTCTCAGTGTAAAGCCTGAAACACTTTCCAGGTTGGGTACGACCTGCACGACCCGCTCGCTGGTGTGCACTAGCTTTCGAGATTGGAGATACTAACAGGGACTCAACCCGGATACGCGGGTTATAGACTTTCTGTTTAGAAAATCCAGGATCTATAACATACACTATTCCATCTATTGTAAGGGATGTCTCGGCAATGTTAGTTGATACCACTATTTTTCTTCCAGGTGGGCCCCCCTCTACTAAGGGGGGTGGGGCAGGATCAAAGATCTTCTGCTGCATTGCAGGCGGTAGAGTGGAATACAATGGTACTACCTTAACAGGTCCAACCTGATCTCCCATATTATTGATCTCTTTGTTTATTTTTCGACATGCATCTTCTATCTCCTCTTCTCCGGTGAGAAAAACGAGTATATCACCTGTTGGCTCACACATATGGATTTGCACAACCGTACGAATTGCGGCTTCTAAATAATCCCTCTCAGGTTCTTGGGTGTAGAAGATCTCTACCGGGTGAAGCCGGCCTGGAACCTTCATTAGTGGAGCTCCATTAAAGTACCCCTGGAATTTCTCAGCCTCTAGGGTAGCGCTCATGACCACAAGCTTAAGGTCAGGTCGGTTTTTTAAAACCTCTTTTAGAAGCCCAAAAAGCACGTCAGTGGCTAGGGTTCGCTCGTGTGCTTCATCAAGTATTATAACCTTGTAACGCTCTAGAAGTGGGTCTGTCATTGCCTCCCTCAGGAGCATACCATCTGTTAAGTATCTGATTTAAACAACAGTTTTTCACGGGGTAGAGATTAGATTCATAAATGCAACTCTTACCATCTGTGGACTTAAAGTAGGTCAACTAATTATTGGGTGTATAATCTCAACCAGAATATATTTAACATCTAGACCAGTAATCTATAAACTAAAAATTACTAATCTGCCATTTGATTAACAAAAAATAATTCTGTGTAAATGAAAAAGTTGCCATTCGTATAATCCAACAAGAATAAATATCTCAATCACCAGCAAGCTATAAACTAATTATAACTAATCACCCTCATGTTAAGAAAATATTTAATGTAACGGCTTACTTGAGAATGGTTTTGTTACTACTACAGTCTTCAAAACGAATGGTGTATCCAACCTCTTCTCCAATAGTGACATCCATTTCTTCTGCCACACGGCGTGACACTGACATTGCAGCCACTCTGCGTGGCTGTGTGCATGCGACCATCGACTTCTTTCCAACGTCATCTAGCTCTAGAACAAATTGTGGTATCTGTCACAGACAAACACAAAACACAGCTAGTTAAAGCAATATCCATCTGAACTTAGTTTATTGTTTTCTTCATTTGGGAGGAGGACAAGCAGCCTGACAGCTGGGAAAATAAAAAATGCCTGCTAACTGCCACTGGGATAATTTCCTTCACAAAGTTGTACCAGGGTCCACAATGCTCCAGATAAAATATAGTTAGCAGAAATGCTAGCTGTTATCAGTGAGCAAGGCTGGGGCCAAAATTGCCCCAAGCAAGCCAAACGATTTCCATAAAGAAGCAACAAAAATGAAAAAGAAATCAAAATGAATAATCCCTCAATTGCGGCCATAAACCTTAATGTTAGGTAACAAACTAATGTGCATAGGAAAATCCATGCCTAATTAGACTAAGAAACATCAATTAGTACCAAGAACAATCACTTGAAAACCAAGTCAAATGATCTAATTGAGTTAATTTCTAATTCACTGATACCAAGTACCAACTACATCTAGCAGTCAGCTGATTTTAGCAATCACACCTATAATTATTTTATTCACTTTTTCATAACAACCACACATTTAATTTGCTCTGAAGTAACAGAATAAATAAAAAACTAAAAGAGAGAGAGAGAAATCAACCTGAGTGGTTTTACCACTTCCCGTCTCACCAACGAGCACCAAAGTCTGATTGTTCTTCAATATGCGCAAGAAATCGTCCTTCTGTTGCCAGACTGGAAGGGTCTTTCGCTTCTCCAGTATCTCATAGTACCTGGAGGAGTAAGGCCGGCCGGTCCAGCGGTTGACCGCGGACAGGCTGGATCCGTTGGGGCGAGACAGCTTGGCGGAGACGGAGGTGTCTTCCTTGACGTCGAAGAGGCTCACCTTGCGCTTCCTCTCCGTCGACATAAGAAACCCTAAAAGTGGTTTTGGTCGAGGAGGTAAGGGAAACCCCAAAGGCCCAAACCTAGATCGAGAGAGAGAGGCCGCGAAGTGTTGAGCGGGAAGGTTTGGATGGAGACGCAAACCCTAGTTTAGTTTCGCTCAGATTTGCTTTGGAATATACCGCTAATTTTATACGTCGGCAAACTTATATTAGTATAATAATAATGTCATTAATAATCTCATAACAAAAGCGTTTGTAGTCCAACGGTTAGGATAATTGCCTTCCAAGCAATAGACCCGGGTTCGACTCCCGGCAAACGCATTTTTGTTTCTTCTGTTTTGTGCAGAAACCAAATTGTTAAATGCAAAATTTATACTTATTAGTCTATTTGATTCATGATTATGAAAAATTTCTTCTGTTTTTTCCAAGAAATTTCATGGGTTATACATGCATATGGTTTGCGACAGATGGTAAATGTTGATTTTTTTTATTTTAGTTGGTACTACGTATGCAAATAAGCGGATCTTCACGCAAATGACCACGACTAAGGAGGCCACTAACGTGCACCAAGCCACCAATCAATGAGAACGCCTGTTTCTCATCCTTACAAAATAAAATATTTCCAGAAATTTTATAGTTGATTAATTTTTAGCTCGATTTGTCCTGATCAACCACCGTCGTTTATAATAAAATAAACAATTTATTTTTCAGTCAATATATGCAAAATTTAAATCACTGTAAAATTTGTCATTTTTTCGGACTTTAGAAAATCGCGGCGGTTCAGCTTTCCAACTCTTCACATTAAGTAAAAGAAAATGGGATTTTTCTTTTTCTTGTACGTACGTATTCAGCTTCAGTTGGAATTTTGTTTGAGATTTTTTTCCTTTTTTTTTTTTGCTTATGGGCCTTGTTTATTGTAAATATTGGTACGGGCTTTCTGGATTAAAAATGAAAAAGGTTTAGTCCATTTGTCCTCTATATTATACATACTTCAATTTCAAGTCCTCAAAACACTGTAGAGAAGACGCCAAATCGCAACGGTTCTGCTACTGTTGTCTGCGTGATGGATTAGATCTGGGCCATTCGTCTCCACTATCTTTTCTCTGGCCTTCTCGCTTTAGTTTTTCTGTCTTTCTTGCTTTATTATCGGTGTGTTGCTCCTTCCATCGCTCAACCATGTCACTCTTTTGGGGTCGTCGCCTACCTATTTCTACACACTCTCCCGTCACAGTGGATCTCCTTCACTACTTTCCTCGATGACTATTGGTTGCTTTTCGCACTCTCCACAGTGAGTCAGTGAAGTCTCTCGCGAAGCTTCTCCTCTCTTCCTACCCTTTTTTCTTTGATCGCCACAGTAAAACCGATATCGCCTCGCTCCCTACTCTCCTGCTTTGATGTAGAATAGCCTCGCTCCTCTCTTCCTGTAGCATTTCCTTCATTTATCTGACCGCACTCCATGGATCCGACTTCTTCTCTGGTCCTCGATCTTCTCAAAGCTTGGCTTCGTCTATACAAATCAAGAGGGATTTCTATTTTTTGTATTGTGGCTTTAAATCGTTTTTTTGTTTTATATTTATCTCTATAATTTTAATAAACTGATGCGGTAATTTTGTTATTTTATAGAATTTACTGACGGATGGCAACAAATCCGAAAGGAATGACGTGAGTCAAGCTCAAAGAGAGGTAGTTTGGTCGGTGATTTGCTTTTTATATTAATGACAGGATAACGACCAACCAGTAAATGAATAATACAACAATTTTTTTTGAGGTAGTTATTTTAACGTTTTTTTTCCCTCATTTCTCTTAGGTTTTCTAATTCTGCGTAGTTTTGTTGGTAGTTGATTTGCTTTCTTTCTTCCTGGACTGCTTGAGGTTCTTTGTTTGTTTAGGTTGATCACAGTAATTAAGTTTGATTAAGGAAAGTTTCTCTTCTTTCTTCTTCCCCTTACTGATATCACTTTCTCTCTCTCCTCTGTATATGTTTTATGCTTGGAAGCATGTGAACAACTGGCCAACGTAAAGAAAAAAAAAAAAGGTTGACAAAACATTTGGGTTATTGGTGTTGTTTACAGGTGTTGCATATAAAGTTTGGTCTTATTTTAATGCAGATTATCGGAGTTTTTTTTAGATTATATATGCTTTTATTGTGGCATTAATCTGCCCTTTACTCTTTTGGTTACTTTTGCAGTTTTCTGTTGTGTGTCTTTGTGCAAGAAATTGAGATAAAAAGATAGAAATCAAGTTGAGTTTGATAGACCTACAATAATTAAAGTGGAGGCGTTTAATTACAGTAGCAGAACTTCCATTAAGGTATTTATCTGATTTTTTTTTTTTTTTTTTTTGCATAATTTTCTTCACTTTTACATGATATCTGAAAATATATTCATAGTTGTTGGTAATTCTTGGTTTCTATTGCTAAGTAGCAAGGTTTGGTTGTTATCCGATATGTTGCTTTTTAAAATTCAACTGCTTTATGAATTTTTAACGCATGTTTTTTTTTATTTATGCAATAAAGAAAAAGAGATAAACCATGTGGTCGTTTGCTGGTATGGGTTATGTAAAAATCAAATGGGATCTGGGTATGGTTGGTATCAGTCAGGGATTGTACCGCTGGTAGAAGTCGTGTTCCAGTTGGCTGTGGACATTTTCGCTTATGAGTTCAGTTGTTATTGAGGTCTGGTAATTCATGACCAGACTAACAGGTTACAATTTAGGAACATAATTCTTTCAAATCCAGACTAACAGGTCGCAATTGTGTATGTTCAAACAGCTACATTAAAGATTACTTGGCCTGGACTGATTATGAAGGGGTAGTTCAGGTACATGTTATCGACATTCCTTTTTTGTACTTATCATGTTTATTATTGTAGGTCATTTTTAGTAAAGAAAATAAGAATGCATCAAATATTATTTTTCAGAAGATGAAATCTCAAATAATAGATGGAATTAGAATTTTCCAAGTATAATCAGAAATGTATATCGGCCAGTTACTACATCTCAAATTTCTGGTTTTCCTTTGATCTGTAAAGTTTACATCAGGTCAGACTGTATGGTTCATATTAAAGATAACCATCCAGATTTGTGACTTGGCTAGGTCCAACACCAGTACAGTACTATTACTATCCAATATTACCAGACCTTACTGTACTAATGACAGATGAACAACCTTATATTGTTTGTCATTATATTATCTATTTAGCTTTTTCATACATAATTAAGTATTGTTTTGGCAAAAATAACTATAGATCCCCATTTTGGAATACCAGTGAGGTATGACTCATACTTCTATTGAAAAATGAATGCCACTGCTATGTACCCTTGGTAAAATTTATGGAGTTTAGAGTAGCTCTGATCAAGATTGTTGGTTCACTGGCTGCAAAGGAACAACATTGACTCAGTAAATAACGTGGCACATGTGTGTTGTGTGCAGTACTCGCCATACTCTTCCCGAATGGTCGCATTTAGGTCTGCGGACTACAAGGTTTACTGTTATAACTTGCACAGCACCCGCCTCTCCTGGTGCACCCTTTCCGACCACTCCAAGGCCGTCAGCTATATCCACTTTCTTGATCCACATAGCATTGTCTCCGCATGCACCGAGAACGCTCTTAAGATTTGGGACCTAACTAGCATCTCCAGCATGGGGCTATCCATAGATGCATGTCAGCTTACTCTTAATTGTCATACTAACGACAAGCTATTTTGCTCTTTGCCTTTTCAGTATAATGTTTCACTCGGTGTGAGTCAAGTATTGTTTTTGTTTCTCTCTTTTTTTTAAAGTTATATTTCTAACCTGAAAGTACCTTTCATAATCATTTTGCTAAAGTGCAGTTTAATCAAGCATAGCTTTTTAGCTTTCTCTGGTATGTTCTTCAGATTAGAATTGTTATAAAAAATGAATAAATTAATTTTGACATATCTGTACAATTCTCTCTTCTCAAATATGTCTGATGTTGTCTGTCTTAACATATTCATAGATCTTATGTTTTGAATTATATCTGATTTTACTATTTTAATTCAAACCTATTGCTCATGCAGATGGTTCATCTTTTTGATGAAAAAATTAAAAAGAAAGGTCATAAGAATTTAATGGCTTTATGCATACGTAGCAATGCGCCATCCTTTTGCGTCTTTGGAGGATAAAATCTGTAAGCATATTGTCCTTGATTTATTTACAAAAAAATACATTTCAAATTAGCATTCTATTTGGATTCTTTCGTTTCTCAGTTACATTCAGGTTATATGACTTGTGGTAGGTCGGTCATTAGATGATGTCTTATTAAACTATTACCACTTTGCATTAGATGATGTCTTATTATTCTTATTTATACAATTTTAGAACATACTTGGAATGTGAAATGTTTAGAGCCAGACAATCCCCTATCTGTATATGTTGAAGGTCTTTAATTGAACTTGAAATGTTTAGAGCCAGGCAATCCCCTACCAGTATGACATTCAATAAAAAAAGCACGTTTTTGTGATATTAGAAAAATGTCAAAATTGACCAATTATATGATCCAAAATCTATGCTTCCTGATTGCTTTCATTATGCATTTAGGTCACCCTAAACAATATTATTCGATGCCTTTATTGCAAAACAATCTGTCATATTTCATTATTTAGGGTATGTTAGTGCATTTATTGAGTAACAAGAGCAAAATAGAAACATTTGGGGCAACAATTGTTGTGCATGATTACTTGACGATCTCTAAATTGATG
The DNA here is from genome assembly GCA_027725995.1 of Rhynchospora tenuis. Lineage (NCBI taxonomy): Eukaryota > Viridiplantae > Streptophyta > Magnoliopsida > Poales > Cyperaceae > Rhynchospora > Rhynchospora tenuis. The sequence continues at coordinate 52,491,912 of CM050888.1, forward strand.
TTCTTCATTCTCTAAATTAATTAGCCTAATGTGAGAAAATTGAGATATAATTTTATCTGCATTAACTTATTTGATGGGTTGGCTACAATAATTAAGGTAAACCCTTTGAATTTCACTATATATTTAGGCTAATTAAGGTTTACTTATAAAAGGATTTGCTTTACCGCAGTTTTTTTTTTCATAGTAACATAGCCCGTAAGCCTACTGAAGCTTATATTAGCAATCTAAATATAAGATCCCTATCGGTTTCTTTTTCTTTTGTTTCGTACAAATTCTTTTATGCAAGTTATAAATTAGCTTAGCTTTAAACGGCACTTTGCAAACAATTTAAAATTTAGTTCTTTCATTACTATTATTTGACCTCAGTTATGATTTTGGTGCAGAAAATTTGGCTTTTCAGTTCTACTGCCTGTTCAGCAAGGAATATTGTTGTTTGGGTGTGGAAAAGGAATTGGATAAACTTTTGGACTCTGACAAATTGCATGTCGACATACAAGATCATCGGTGCATTTGGTTAATATTATTTGATTGCTTTTTTTTCTGGAGCCTTCTTCTTCCTTTCAACCACCTCGCCTCCTTTTCTCTTCTGGTGTCAAGCAATGGCGGGGAGGGACTTAGGGTTTTCAAGCTCAACCGATCCATCAATGGCTGAGATTTTTCAGCTCAGCAATGGCACTATCATAGCCAAACGTATGTGCTTTCTCATTTTACAAAACTAAGGATATAAGATTTTAGAATTGAAAAGCACTGGATAAAACTATGGAGTTACTAAGTGCGAGCCTCTACAGCTTAAACAATTAAAACACAGACGCGTACTTTGGTGTTGTCCAGTTTGTTCTCTTCTGCCAGGTATTTTCTGGGTTAGTATTCTTTAGCACACTGACATATCTCATGTCTCTAAATTCTGGTTGCATCTACAAAATTTACGAAACTACCCTTAAGATAGTCTTACTGGTTAGAAAATTACTGGTTAGAAAAGAGGAAAACTGAAAAGAGAAAAATTACAACTAAATCCTACCAGCATACTTGATAAAAGTAAGAAATTAGTCTGATTAAAAAACAAAAAATCCCTATCCAAAGCTAATTGAATTCCAAGGTCTGTTGCATAGTGAGGAATGTATATATTGTCTTGCCATGAGGTGCCAGTATTTCTTGCATGGTTAGAGAGATTGTGTGCTGGTACAATTGCCTGCCTATGGGTATACTTGAGCAAAATTTAATTTGTCTTACCTGAGTATTTCACTAGCATGGTGGACCACCTGCCTTGCTCTCCATGATGGTGATTGTTCCATGTTATCTTCCAGGACTGTGTTTACCATATATTATCAATACAATTCGAGCATACACATGCTCTCAGACTGCTTGATCCCTATAACATTCTCTGTAACATGTGTAGTGCTTCCACCAAGGCAGTTGCTTCTGCATAGAAAAGATCAAAAGCCTTATGAGAACTGTATCTATAGTTGCTGCTCTGTTCTCACAGCATATGCTTGCAGTGCCCGCTTTACCAATAACTTCCCGTGATGCTTCGACTAGACTTGCCGCTCCTCTGCATTCAGGTACCATCTGCCCCTCACATGTCACAATATTTTTGCATCACTAATATCTAATCTCAATTAAGTGTTCTCTCCTTATTCTTTACAAGTTTCTTCTGACATTAGTTTTTAAAATCTTGGACAATTTCTCATGTTTTATTATTGATGGTTTAGTTCCAAATTCCTCTTTAAAATATAGTACAAGTAAGATTTCTTTGTTATTGTTGTTAATTCCATAATCTAAATAATTTGATTACTACATGTAAGATACTAATGAACCTATTAGCTACCATCTTTGCATCAGGCAAAAAAAAAAAATAATAATAAAAAAAAACATTCAGGTGCTAAATATTGGCATTTGGCTCACCTTGCCAGCATCTCCCCAATGCTTATTTGTTTTCTTCACTATTTTTTATTTTTTTTTTGGATTCAGGTTAACCTACTTCTGCTTGATCAAGGTGATGCGGAGGTCAATATAGGCGATGTGGATCCTCAAAGAGCTGATAAGAACAAAGAGAGGTACAAATTTGAGATGGATTGGACGCTGAGGAATGTTATCGGTGGCCATGGCTGGAGAAATTATTGGCAGTTGTATGGAAACAGAGCTAGAAGGGGATGGGATGGTACCTTTCTGGCATAAATAGTCTAGATTTCTACATTTCCTTATACCTAAATTGATTTCTCCAGCTTAATGAAAACATTAATTAAATCTATTTCATGCTTCAGACAATGTATGCCTTCTTTAGAACAAAGAAAAGTTGTGGCAACAACCCGCAAAAGTACTCACCTTTTCTTCATTGCATATACACTAATATTCATTTTTTATGCTATATTATTTTACACACTCAGCGATACAAAATCATGCCTACATTTTCGCAGTAGTTATAGATTTCCTGTTCATCTTCCTTTTTTCCATTTGTTTCAAGCTAAATAATCTTCTGTTATAAAACTATTTCAAACTATTTCAAACTAAAAGTTAAAAATTGGAACTTCATCGCGCTTCGCGCGATGTATTAGCTAGTTATTATTATTTTCCAAAAAGAGGTGCATAGACCCCGGTTCATTTAACTGAATCATGGAAGTTTTACAATTACTCTACTCAAATTAGTTTATTCCTCTAAGCAAAAACAACTTACCTGCCGATCAGGTAGTATCACCTAATTACGGAAACACCACATCAGCGTATACCAGCACTTTGCTTCATACAAGTTTCAAATTGCAACATTAATAACAAACTCTCGCAAAAATGATTTTTTTAAAAGAAGGATTGTACATAATTACATTATTCGTAAGCTTCCATATATTCCAACACAAAAAATTATACATGATCAAGAAAGCTTATTCATTTGCTGCATAGTGCTGGCAAAAGTCAGAATGTCTCGTGTATTGGTCCAGTTTCTAGTTTTGTTGGCCATCTCCCATTCAGTATTACCACTTTTCATTGAAGGACAAGCTAGAAACAAGTGGTTGATTATTTCATTAATTTTTATGAGGATTGCTAAAATGCTATGCGTAGCATAATTGGGCGTGCTACGCATTTGTTCTTGAATTTCATGCTTCAAACGATCGATCCAAACTGTTCAAAGTCTTCTACATATTGTAATCTTATTGAAAACCAAATTTACATTTTTTTTCAAAATTTATTTTGCTTTTTTTTTTAAGACTTTTAGAAAATTATTGATCTAACTAATCATGTACCTTTCTATGTTAACGGTTTTCAAAAATCTGAAAAAAATAGTAAAATATTTTAAAAATTACAAAATTCGTTTTCTAACAAGATTTCAATATGAAGAAAAAATTTAACGGTTTGGATCGATTATTTGAAACTTAAAATTAAAAAAACGAACAGTAGCACGGTCTTATCTATGCTAGGCGTAGTATTTTAGCAATCCTATGTAACAACACTGTTAATTCCCATCCAACCCCTATTACTAACACGCTCCGCACGGCTTGTTCAAAATTTCCTATCGCTAAAACCATACAAAATGCTCTATATATACAGCATTACTCAACTGCCGTAAAACTTAAGAGAAAATATCAACATATATTACAGCATTCTGTTGTTTACCTCTTTTTCAGCGACTTGAGTGCCGTAAAATTTAAAAATATTAATTGGATTTTTCCACTTTTGTGTGTGGAGATTGACAAGATTGATTGTCATTGTGCTGGTCCAATGGAACCGCACCAGATACAAATGCTTTAATTTAGATCGCAGTTTGCTTTAGTTGAATTTCAATTAAGGAATGATAAAAAGAAAAGCTCTATGAAGTTAGCGCTGATGCCACGGACCACGTTGCTTACACTTTATTGAATTTGAGTGAAATTGTTAAGAAACTCAATATTAAGCACACAGGAACTGATTTTCCTCAATTAGAATACTTTCCGAAAATACTGCATAATTATAATTAACCTTGTAACGCTCCATAAGTAGTTTCTATCCTAAGGAGAAATAAATCAAATAATTTGACTGAAATGTTATATTTTATTAATACATAATTTTTTGTAGCTGATTTACTAATATCGTCAGTGACACTACCAAAAGAATTTATATTAAATATCATTATGGTTAATTATAGTGACTCAACTCACTTAAGAGAAGACTGTTATAGTATACTTCTTTGGACCATTGTTAAGTTATAGATCGCAAAGACTCTAGACACATTTTCTCTTTTCTTTAGAAAAAGAAAAGTAAGATAGGAGTCGAGATCTGACCCATAACTTTCGTTTATAATAACGGAGTATTAAAAAAGCAACAATTAGTCCAACATATTTAGCGGTTGTAGCATAACATAGCATAAATAGTCAACATTGTTTGATTAAAAGACAAGATGCAATTCCTTTCTTTATCTTTTGAACTGAAACGAGGAATACATGTTGAATTTAATGTGACCTATGTTCCTGTATTAATTTAGTATATTAATTAAAGGGCGCATCATATTTTGATAGAAAACTTGATGGACCATATTCATTCTTTAACTTACCCATTCGATTATAACCTTCAAAAAAACTTATCCATTCGATTGCCTTAGTAATATGTACTTATTTTCTATCATAAAAACTAAAAAGACATATTTTTCACTAATTTCGCTATTAAAAAACCAATAGAAGAGATTGAAAAATCCTAAAGAACCAATATTTGGACTTAAAAAATTGAAGTATATCATATGTTCTGCCTAACAATATGTTTGTCCTTCAAAACTATAAGTTTTAACTTATGATTTATTATTTTATATAAATTATGTGTTCTTGGGATATTTATTAATAAAAATTATCATGAATAAAATAATTTTGTTTATGCTATATATAAGTTTAAAATTAAAAATTAAGATTATTTTATAAAATAACTAATTAGTTTATGCCACTACAAAACTATAAAAACTATTGTATGTCACTAGTGAATTAAATGACCATGCTGTCATTTTGAATATGCTACTATGAAAAATTAAAATATGCTAATTGATTTTATGCCACTACAAGACAATGAAAACTGTTTTACAGTTGATTGAAAAAAGAAATACACGTCCATATGAAATTTCCAAAAGTTTGAAATTTAAAATTTTTTAAACTTGAAATTTAAAATTTTTTAATTATTCAAATATATTATTTCAAATTTTGGAATTTTGGATGTCACGTATCTAATTTAGGAGGGGTTGAGCCCAAATAGAAGATTTAATATTAATTTTAGCCCTTTTAGAAAAAAAATCCTGCATATTGCATAAGTATATTTCGGATATGTTTTTAAAAAACGACAGAAATGGAGTGTTACAAATCAAATTTAATATGTTTTTAGGGGGAAAAAAAGCGCCATGAAACCAACTATAGATCAACTAGAGGGGTTCATCAAGCTTCGCTCAATATATAAATTTTTTTTTCTTATAATTAAGCTATATATAAGACAAAGATAATTAAATTTAGTATGGTAGGGTTAGATTAATTGACAAAAAAAGCGCATGGGATGAGACAGTGCTATCGAGGAGGAGGAGAAAAGAAAGGTAAAGAGGGACTCCGAACAACAAAAAAAATAGACGGAGATATGATGAAAATAAAAATAAGAAGGGATCACAAAAATCAGAAACAAAACAATACGTTGCCAAATTATTGTCTACCTGTGAATCGGGTTGGTTTTATGAGCAATAATAACCGCCACACAAATAGTTATAAAGTTTAATATTACAAAAATTGAAAAAAAAATGCTATTTCACAATGCTCGAAGTATCTGACTTATTTAACTAAACGATTCTGACACCCACATATCTTTATTTATATTTTTTATTTGATTTATTCGTTTTGTGATGACATTTTTTAAATTGAAGTATTTGCAATGACATAATAAAAAAATTTCCTAAATTTCAATTTTACTGACAATAATGGGAGTATCAATTTCCCACCCAGAAATTCACTACCAATATTGTCTCTTAAAATTAAAGGGACCTTTAGGAAATTTTTTTCTTAAGATGGAGGTCTCTTTTCCTTAAATTAGTATCGCTTCAAAATGACAAATATATATACTTTTATAAGTGGATGTTCTTTTTCTCCTTAAAATGGCATTGCTTCGAAATGATAATTATTTTGAGCAAACCCATTAAAGTAGACCCATACACTAAAGTAGCTCGATTCGAATCACAACAAATTTCGAATGAATCTTTCTTGATAGCTGTTGTCAAGTTTTGAAAAAAAAAAAAAATAATTTTTTTATCGAATCCACAATCGAAGTAGATCAATTTAAATGTGTTTAATAAATCCACTGTCAAAGTAGATCAATTTAAATATTAATTTCTGGATCAATCAGTAAAGTAAATTATACATATATAAAGCTGGGGTGTCGTGAGATGCACGTGGGAGCATTGTGGTTAGCACAGTGCTCTCGATTTTCTGTGGTGCGTGATCTTTTGTGGCAAAAATGATATTTAGGAATTTCTGTGGCAGTTTTCATATAATATTTGAATAGTATTTTCAATTTTTTATGGCATTATTTTTATATAGCATAAAATAAATCACGCAACCATTTAATAATATATTCGTATAGGAATGAATCGCACAACGCGTGAGATTAGCGCTAGTCTATTTAAAGCACCCACGGTACTACCTTTCCTTAACCAAAATAACAAATGGCGCATGTACACTTTTTTTCCCCGAAGGCGGTTGGCGAACTGCCAACAGCAAATGAATTAATTGAAAAAAAAAAGTTTACAACATTACAAAAGTTTGACTGTCTGAAAGCGAGAAACACCTAAAACAGCAATCAAACAAAGCGCTAACCCAAAAACCGAACTGTATGATCCTATTAGTCCCCCTCACACCTAACTCAGTAACTTCTGTACACAGAAAGCCACCTTCTGGTTTGCAGTTCGATATCAATTAGGACAGAGTACAGACTGAATATTCCTAATTAATTTGACCAGAGAATATGATGTTGACAACGGTGCTTCCAAATCGACCAGCAGGTGGCGCTCCACACCGAGCTCCATGTGCTTCAGGAATCAGGAGTATTAAGTGCAGGTGGCGCATGTACACTTTTGCAGGATGCTTTTCTAACATGGAGTATTAAGTGCCTGGTCATTGTGCCTGACCAAGATGAGAAGAGCGGGGTTGAAGCAAATTCCAGTACAGATAGGTAGAATTGTGTACACAATAAAATAGAATTTTAAAAAGAATTAAAGGTCAGACATAATTCTCTCATTCCCTATTCTAATAATTCAGTCAAGTTAAAATACAAACTAAAATTTGACTGTCATTCCCTATTCTAGTAATCCAGCATCTACTTTTGGAGACCAGGGTGCATATATGAGATGAGACGTGCATCAACACATGTTGATATAGTGTGATTCTGGATAGCAAGAAGCGCTTTCATCAGTATCAATAGCAAATTAGCAATGTGCTCTTAAGACAGGTTGCGTATGATGATTAAGCATTACCATAAGGACATACATACGTCTTTTTATCTCTCTGTTTCTAATTAGAACTCTTGATGTTTTTCATTGTTTAAAAACAATTTAATTGATTTCATTACCAGTAATTAGTAGTTTCAACACCCCCTAATAATAGGAACTGGCAATATATATTACTAGTGTATGTTGTAAACATTATGAGTGATTTCTTTTCTCACACGCCAACGTGGAGACACGGAGGTAGTGTATGGTATACACTTAGCAATGATAATTATCTATAAACAACTTGATACTTATATAAACTTTTGTTGTTTATTATTAATGAAAAATTGTTAGCAATTGCTGACCCTAAAAATTAAAAAAAAAAATTCTTTTCTCATATATCCAACAAAAATCGAGAATCAATCATCACAAAAATAACTGGCAATATGATACCAGGCAGAAATAAGTGCCACAAATTTTTAAGATGATCACCAATAATTAAATCATAATTTAGAAATTTAGAAGCCTTTAATTTTTTTTTTATTATTTTTCTTGTATCGGGTTTAGCTGATTTAGGTTGGTTCTTCACTGGAGCATAGCTCAATTTTGTAGTCAGATGGGTTATAAAGTGAGATTATTCCAATTGTTTAATGATAAATTGAAGGCATACAGAGTCAACAGTCAACACGGTACAATGCTTTCGACATTTCTAGCATTCCAGTTTTAAGTCCGCCGTTAAAACAGTACAAATGTACAATATCTTCCACGACACCACTATTCGAACAGTCCTGAGACGCTAACAAAGTGATTTAGTCGGACTAATTTTTGTGATCTTTTTAGGGTGATTGGCAAAATAATATACTCACAATTGATTAAAATAAAAGATAATTTATACAAGGTAAATAAACAAATTTGGAAAAGTAGAAAACAATATGCATGTTAAACCACAAAGAAAATAGTCAAAATACTTATCCCTGTCCTAGTCACCTTAAACACCAGTCCGTACCAGTCTGGTGTCGAGTCGTAACACAAGTCTAAATTCTAATTGCTTCATGAAGAAACCCTCTTGTTTTGTTTGAAACTCCCTTCAGTCAGCCAGCAGTTGGTAATCCACTTTCTCACCAGCTCGGCAGCTCCTTTATGGCTTTATCTGTGTGACGGTCAAGAGCACGTTGTAGGCGTTCTTGAGAAGATTTTAGCATTCCTCTTCTTCCATATTGTCTATATTGAAATTACTAGCCACACAGTGTCCCAAGTGCATCCCCTTCTGCCTTGCAGGCGTGCACACGTGGTGATATCTATATAGACTGACTGAAGTGAAATTCACGTTGCCTGTCCATCACTAACTTTTGTGTCTTTATTATAAAACTTACTAAATAAAAAATTCGGTGGTGTTTTATTGTTGAATTAATTACGAGTGAGCATCCTTGAATTAAGTAACCTATTTTAACAATCTGGAAGCACAATTGCTAATACATTTTAATTTCGGGGCTGATATTCTATGCAGCATCCATATGGTAATCGCTACATTTATCATGGTCCCGAAAAATTATCTGGCACACACATATAGACGTACGGTGCATATTATACAGTCTATCCAATAATTTGATTGAAATATGGACGTATGGTGCATATATAAAGTCTATCCAATAATTTGATTGAAATATTGCATAAATTTATTAAGTGGGCTATCTATTTCTCAAACATAAATATGTAATATGTGATTATATTTCAACTTCTATGAACTGATTTGAGATATATTGTTCAACCAAAATACTATCCTAAAAATGCATTGCTTATAATTCATTTGAGGGACGGTAAGTGGTGGCCTCTATGAAATCAGATTGTTTGAGCCTATATAACCTTCGGCCCTCTCCCATTTTTAATGCAAGCTGAGAAAAAAAAAGGAAAATTGAAAAGATGCAGAGCTACTACAAGTTCAATCATGTGCAATGTGCCAAAACAGGGATATATAGGCTCCGCATGCCGCAACCTCATCACATACCAAGCATTGTTAATTCTAAGTACCCATGTAGTACTCCACCGTACACTGCTAGATATTTAACTCATAATAAGCAGTCTGTCAGTGATACCCGACCAGCTAGTTGCAAAACTGATGATCATTACGCGAACATTGGACGCAACTCTGCAAATTATGAGCCGTCAGTATGGGGCGACTTTTTTGCAACTTATGCTCCTCCAAATCTGGTATATATATACTCCATTTTCCTACTTATTTTCCAGACATGTTATACTCATAGTATGTCAAATTTGCAAATCATTGATTATACTCCAGTCTCTTAAATATGCCTCCCTAAGTGTTCTATATATCATTTAGAGTAACCAGAAAGTGGCCCACCGCATCCCATGAATAGTAATTAATATATGTTTCTCTTATAAGTATTTTACCATTTAGTAAAAGAAAAGTCCTCTGCACCTAAAAATTAGTAAAAACAAGTCATTGTTTTATATCTCACGTGCAGATTTACACATATACTGAGTCCTCATCTACTCATAGTGCCTCTGTTAAGTGTTAACATTCTTTAATATTCACATGCTACAAAATTTTAACAAGTAATCTTATAAATAATTATTGATTATAGTGAAAGAAAGTCTTACTTGATAAATTGGTTGAAATGTCATGACACTATTGAATGCATAATATTGCTGTAAGTCCTAATACACATAGGGGCCTACTATGATCGAAACATATTACAAATTAAATGTGAATCATAAATCAAATTTTAGAATAAGTGCAGAACTCTATATAGATTTAGACTAATCTGTGATAATTACACTTATTCATCAGTTGTGTGGCTATTTATCTGTTGCTAAATGAGCCACAGGTGACAAGAAATAAATTTTCCATACACATTTTACAGATTTGGTGACGACACTGTCTGGAATATCTTTTATTTAACGGAAAGTATTATTACCTAAAATATGCATTTTGTATGTTCACTAATTGCAGGAGCCAAAAGAAAGGCTGGAACAAATGATAAAAGAGCAGAAGGAAGAAGTTAGGGATATGCTTAGGTCCACTACAAATGCTGTAGAGCTGATGAATTTGGTTGATACAATCCAACGCCTGGGGATAGGTTACCACTTTCATAAAGAGATAAGTGATGCATTATGCTATTTTTATGATTCTAAATTTGACACTGAGGACCTTCAACAAGTTGCACTGCGATTTAGGCTATTGCGGCAACATGGGTTTAATGCATCTTCTGGTAATAAATACTTTGACTTCAGTTAAATTTTAATCTCATTACAAATTTAATCTGAGTACTTTCTGTCTCTGAAATCTTGACAGATGTATTTTACAAGTTCAAAGACTCTAATGGTAGCTTCGATGTGAAGCTATGCGAAGATGCAAGAGGATTACTGAGCCTATACAATGCTGGGTATCTCGCATTTCCAGAAGAGGCTATACTAGATGAGGCTATTTCATTCGCAAGGTGCCATCTCAAATCAAAGGCCAACGATCTGATCCCGCCTCTAAAGAAACAAGTATTGCGAGCATTCAAAACACCTTTGCATAGAATGTTGCCAAGAATTGAGGCAATGTATCACATTCAAGAGTATGAGGAGGAGGAGACGAGAAATAATAAATTACTAAAGCTCGCAAAGATGGACTATAATTTAGTGCAACGCCTCCATTTAGAAGAGTTGAAGCATCTTTCTCTGTGAGTTTAATATTCACTCAATAGTTCCTTATAAGAATTAAATAAATTCATCATTGCAACAAACAAACTAACTTATTGCTTAAAAAAAGGTACATGTGTTATCACAACTCCGAAGGGGCAATATTGCGACCAATTAATTTCTCTAACAAAATCTCTAATTATGTATATTGTTGTTGACAACGAGTCAATAGGTTTAAAAACACCGACTTGCTCTTTCAGCAATACCTTGCCCCAACTTGGCCCCGAGTAATTGCAGAAATGGACATATAAACTGCATCTGTAATTCAAGTAATTACAATATTAGAGTTTATTCTAAAAATAATTAATAGAATTTTGCTTCACATTGAATTTTTGATCGACTTAACGAATCTTAATTATTTGGATTTGTAATTTTTTGACAATGTTACTTGAACTATTCAACACGAAAGACAAGCGCAGATCGCCTGAAATTACTAAAACCTATAAATTTAATACAAAAACTATTGCTTCTTTAATCTGCAGATGGTACAGGGAATTGAATCTTTCAGAGAATCTCAGATATGCAAGGGATCGTCTAGTAGAACTTTTTTTTTGGTCTCTGGCAGGGTATTTTGAACCTCACTATTCCCGTGCAAGAATAATGTATACAAAATATGGGGTTGTGGCAACAGTTGTAGATGACACTTTTGACATATATGCAACATATGAAGAGTGCAAACTTCTAAATGATGCTTTTCAAGGGTACTCTTGCCCTTACAATTTCACCAGACAATGATCTCAAAATACAAAATAATTTCAGTTCTGAACCAAAAGCTTTAATATCTTTGAAGGCAGATTAAAAAAAAAAAAAAAAATCTTAGGCCCGACTAACATATTTTATTTAATTTCAGGGATCTTTTGCATAAGTTGGTAAAACATTTAACATAATTCAGGACAAAAGTAAGCTATTCTCAGGATTTGAATGCAGGTGGGATGAGAAAGCAATCGATTGTCTACCTATGTACTTGAAGAATCTTTATCTCGCAGCAATTAATACTGTCCATGGTTTAGGTGACGAACTACAACCTAGTGAAAAATATCGTATTCCATACTACATAAAGGAGGTATGGTAAAGAAGTTCTTCTTTTACAGTCACCCAATTAGATAAAAAGAATGGTGGAAAATTAGGTGCAGGAACAATGTATACATAATACATGCATGTCTAGGTGAAAAAAGTAAAAAGGAAAGCAAGAAGTAATGTGAATGGAGAAAATTAAAATAAAAGATCTATAATTCTATAGAAAATAATCTAAAGACATTTAATGCGATGAAATTACTACATGCTGTATAAGATTTATCAAAATAAAGGAAAAACATCTGAAGTGTTTAATTATTTCTTGTGTTCTGCGTCTGTTAGACCCAGATATTGGTTGAGGGCTACATGCAAGAAATAGAGTGGCATGCCAAACGGCAGGCGCCAACCTATGACAAGCGTAAAATACCGGCTATAGACGGGAACATTGGTTCAGTTTTGCTATGCCCCCTTTTGGGAATGGGAGAAGATGTCACTGAAGAGGCCCTCCGTTGGCTCAGCACCTTTCCTGATATTGTCATGGCGCCTATGGAGATTTGTAGGTACACAGATGATGCTATTTCCTATGAGGTACATATATACAATTAATCACTGAAAAATGTTCAATTAATCAATAAAAGTTATATTTTTCAAAAAGTCACTAATCATGATTACAATTATTGAAAATATTGAATTCTCTGCTTTGATAATTAGAGATCTTAAAATTGAAAAACAGAACATATTAAGTTATTCGAATTAAACCCAAACGAGAGTCACTCCAACATTTTGAAATTCGAATTTGAATTCCAAACTAGCCAAAAAGCCCAAAACTATGCATAATCAATTATTAATCCAAAATGTTAATTAAGAATCTATTCTAATTTTTATTATGAAATTTCTTGTCAGCGTGAAATGAATGCCGGACAAGGACCGACCACAATTGTGTGCTACATGATGGAACACAATCTGAGGAAAAATGAAGCAGCAGTCAAATTCGAGTCCTTGGCCGATGAAAGCTGGAAGAAGCTGAACCGGGCATGTCTCCGGCCGACTAATGTCCCTAAAGAGGTACTCAATCGGTTCGTGAACTTTGCCAGAGTTTCGACTCCTGAGTACCTCTTTGGAATCTCGTACGGCAGCACGATAAAAGAACTCATTGGCATGCTTTTTCTGAATCCATTCTCTATTTGAAGTAGAAAATTCTGATATACAGGGCGGATCTACCATTGGGGCGGGTGAGGCTTTAGCCTCACCTAACGCCGTCAAGCCCATAGAGTCCCACCTTAGTCCCAGCTAATTTTTTTTGTCATTAGAGCACTCAAAAATCTATTGTATGAGATGGATATATGATGAATTTATGTTGGTCCAATGTTCTTATAAACCCAGTCTCACCTAAATATTTTTCTTAGATCCGCCGCAGCTAATATATCCTAAGTACCTCAAGTGGATTGCTTATGACTTTATTTTTTATTTTAATAATTAAACGATAATGTGTGATTTATTCACAGATACTACCATGCATGCATTTGTTATCTTATTATTATATATATATTTTTAGTTGTGGTTATTTTTTAAATTAAAATTCCAGCATTTAACACGTTGGAGATGACCGCTCGTTAATTGAATCTGATTTTGTCCAGCTGTAAATTCTGACCGCCAGATCTCAATCGAATAATAAAATTTGTTATGATCATATATCCCATAGAATGGAATAATCTTCTAACAGATATGTAATAGATGACGCGGCTCACTCCGTTCAGATTTTCAGTACACATTTATATCAGTTTCTGTGTACCAGACTGAAAATGACTGTTCCGCGGGTTAATAACAAGCGTGTCACTGTCTTAGTGGTGAAACGTTCCCAGAAGATCACTCTGAATAGTATCTTTATTGTTTTTTTTTTCGAAATAATTCTTTATTTATCCATTATTATTTGGGCATCAATATCATGTTTTTTAATTCGATATTATTCATAACAATTACTAAACTTTTTAATTTAATTCATAAAATACTTATTTTTTGATATATTATTTACTTTTTAAAACAAACGAAATTACTTTGTAACTATATTCATGCTATACTTGAATTACTCATTTACTAGCCAAATATTTCGAATAACGAACTTGTCATATTCAACATGTCGACGAGATTGTTCATTACATGACACATCCAGTTACTTGAAAAGAAATTTTATATCATTTAACTTTGACTATTTTCATTTTCTATAATATGTCATTCGTATTTTCTTCCTTCACCGAAGCTAAAACTAAAATCGAAAATATAAATAGTTAAAATATTATATATTTAAGATTGAATCATTATCAATTGTTAAAAATGTTAACTAGTTAAATAAATCATGGGGGTGTTTGGATGGGTGAGAATAAGCCTGTATTGTTTATAATTTATTTATAAAGATAAAACTTAGTGTGCGAAATACAGTCCTGCGGAAATTAAATAGTTTATTTTCTAAAATAATGATGAAGTAATGACCATTTAGTATCGTGTTTAATAATTCTTTCAACGAGTAAAACCAGCAGGGAGCAAACCTCAAATATACTTTCTGTCATCCTACGGAAATGACATCCTGCCATCCTTACGGGCTCGTGCGTTGAAAGCCCATCAAATTCTCCGTACTCACGTGACTTGCACGTGAGACCAATTTTGGAAATCCGATCAAAATCTGTCGATCAAAACCCCTCTCTCTCTTCTTTATATTTCTATTTTTCTCTCTCTCTATGGAGGCATAGATCTTTCTCTTTCTCTCTCTAACGGAGGTCTTCTCTTTCTCTCTCTATAGAGGCATCGATCTTTCATTTTTCTCTTTCAGGTGCGTTTCTATCTCGCCTCATCCCTGTTTCGATCGGATCAGATCAGAAAATCTTTATTCCTTTCGCAATTTTCATCTCTACTGTTTGATTTGTGTTTTTTTCGTGTTTAATTCTCAATGAGATTAGATTTGAAGCTTGTGATCGGTTGTGAGACCAAGTCAAAACAAATACCTCAAACTACCGATCTAATCGTTTGCAGTGATAGCTTAAGGGTCGAATCCACAGGGACGGACTATTCCTCTTCTAGGGTTTCATCTAATCCTAATTTATTTGACTCAATGGAAAAGAGTCGAGGAACAAACAAGTTTAGGAACCAGGGTCAATCGTTCGGTTTCTGTACCTGGCTGTTTTCAAACGGGTCCGTTTGGATTCAAACGGGTCCGTTTGGATTCAAACGGGTCCGTTTGGATTCAAACGGGTCCGTTTGAAAACGACGTCTGACTAATTTACTGAGTTAAATATTCTGTTTAACAAGATATACCTTTAAAAAAACAAGACAAATCAAATCAAACAAAACATCAACTGAGCTTAACATGAAAACGACGTCTGATCAATTTACCTAGTTAAATATTCCATTTGACAAGATAAACCTTTAAACAAGAAAGACAGATCAAATCAAACAAAACATCAACTAAAATAAACATCACAAAGCCACCAAGTACTTAATCCCTAAAATTAACCCTAATTAACTAAACTAACAGAAAATAAAAGAATTCATCGTATCAAACATCCAGACAAACAAACGCTAGAGAAAGAATACAACCAAACCCCTCATTTCTGCTCTCAGCTGGTGTTCGGACGGACCCGTTTGGATCCGGTCGGACCCGACCGAACGCTGGACGGCTGCTGCTGTGCCCCCTTCTCCAAGTTTCGTCGGTGGAAGAAAAAATTGAGAGATTGATCCTTTTCTCTGGAGACGTGGTGTGGTCTTTATACTCCTCTCTGGATGCATTAGGCGTGGTCAATCACAGCTAGGGAGTTTCCAAAATGAGAGAAACAGATCTGTCAAAATTTAGCTTTTCCATAAAAGTCTCGGCTGAGATCCAAACGGGTCCGTTTGGATTGAAACGGGTCCGTTTGAACACCTGTCTTCATCATTTTCTGCCTTCTCTTCTACACTGCTCCGCTTGGTTTCAAACTACCCCGTTTGGATGCTGTCTGGAGTCCAAAATCACGCCAAATCTCCGAGAAATCTACAAAATAGCAAAGAAAACAGCAGTACCTTTATTCTAGCATAAAAAAACAATAAAATCTAACTAAAAACACAAACATTTGATTGTAATTAGGGCCTAAAAGGGTTGAATATGTGTATATGAAATCCGCCGATCAGCTTGTTTTGGCTTTTAAGAGACAAATTTGACATCAATGCGAATTAGGTCAGTATATCTTTATGTTTATCAGTTCAGAATGACAAACTTTTTCATCAATTTTGTAATTTTACAATTATGTTGTTTTATTTGTGTTTTATGCGTGTTCAATTCTCAATTAGATTAGATTTCAAGCTTCGTTTTGTATTTAAGAGACGCATTTGACAAATTCTTCACCGTTTTTTCAATTTTCCTTTTTGATGTTTGATTGTTTTGGTGTGTTGAATTCTTGATCAGATTAGATCTGAAGCTTCGTTTGAGCACTTAAGGCACGGATTTGACATCAATTAGATCGTTCGTTCAAGGTACTGATCTTTATTATATTTAATTTTGGTTTGAAATTGGAAATATGTTTAGATCTATTATAGTCTTTCAAATTTGAGTTATGAGATGTTAATTACTAGATTTGAATTGTAAATAATGAATTACAAAATGAGAAATGATTTATGAGATTATAAACTTTAATTGTGATTCGTTTTGACATCAATACGGATCAGATGAGTTCATTGTGCCAAGAAGTAAATATATTGTACCAGGGAGTAAATATATTACTTCTTTTGTGGATATATTATGCAAGAGAGTAAATATATTATACAAGGGAGTAAATATATTGAGCAATGGAGTAAATATATATTGTGTAAGGGAGTAAATATGCTGAATAAGGAACACGTATCGACTAATTTTTTTAAGAGAGTATATTCATCAATATGGAAGATTAAATATATTGATTAAGGGAGTATATATCTAAATATGTTGAATTAGGGAGAATAAGGGAGTATATATCTAAATATGTTGATTATGGGATATTAAATATATTGATAAAGGGAATATATATCTAAATATACTGTGTCAGCTACTTTTATTAAGGGAGTATATTCATCTATGTAGGAGATTATATATATTGAATATGAGAGTATGTATCTAGGTATGATGAATAAGGAATAAGTGTTAGTTATTTTGATTAAGGGAGTATATTCATCAATGTATGGGTTAAATATGCTGTTGTCCCTAAGTACGGCCTAGAGGGGGGTGAATAGGCACACCAACACACTATAAACCGGTTTTAACAATTTTGCGGAATAAACTAAAACAACAATTCAATGGTTCACACAAGCAAGTAATAAGAGTAAATAAGCAATAGAGAAGAGACACGCAAACTTGATTACGGAGTTCCGACCCGCTAGGAATTGCTAGCCTTAGTCGTACGTCTGTGGGAGTTTCGCTACCACTCAAAGGGTGCGCTCCGTTCAATTCAAATAAGAACGTGTCTACAAATTCGAACCGAATCGCCTCGTCACAATAGACCTCGAGGTGGATCGGCCTAACTCAATGGAAAGCATACACAAGCTTCCTTCAACTCGAGATTGATGCTCACAACCAAAACACTCAAAGATTCTTGCACTAATGAACTTGGAGTTTGATTGAGGCTAACTAATCTCAATGAATTTGCTAAAATAATGCTCAAACAAGTCAAGTAAGAGAACTAGCTGTTTGGAGCTCAAAGGCAAGAGTTTTGCAATGTATTCAACAGAGAGAAACAGCTCAATAATGGCTGATATATATAGAGGGCGCAAACAGCTCCAAAACAGACTAATTTCCTCTAGGACGTTGCCTAACGCCAGACAGCATTGTGCAACGCCCAAGTTACCGTTATAAATTCCAACGGCTAGTTTATCTGACACCTGTCAATGTCAGAGTGTTGTGCAACGCTGGGTAGAGTTACATAACGCTGGTCAACCTGAGTTGAAAAACGAAAGGCTGGTTTGACCAACTAAGCCTGGCGTTACACGACGCCAAACACCATCACACAACGCTGAGCAGAAGCGTTGCAGAACGTTTGATTACGTTATGCAACAAAACAAAAACCAAACGTTTTACAACGTTCTGTAACGTTAAATAAATCTGAGCTCAGAAACACCCCAAAACGTCCAGGGAGTCAGAGCTAAAACGTCGTATAACAGAAGGCAAACGTTATACAACTTTTAGTCTTTGGACCGTTGTGCAACGCCAGAGAGCGTTGCCTAACGCTTGACTGGGGAAGGCATTGATGCAGCGTTGCCTGACGCTGTATAGCGTTGTGCAACGTTGTCTCACTGCTTGTCAAAGATTTTGCAATTTTCAAACGAATTTCAAACTAAAAGAACTTGCGTTGTGTGACGCTACATGGCGTTGAGTAACGCAGGACAGTAATTTGAGCATTTTAAACAGCAAACTGATTGGGATTAGTTTAGAATAAAAATAACCTTAAACTAATGACTCAAACTGTCCTAAAAAACATCTCTTGATGCTCCACAACTTGTGCAAATCATGCCTTGAGCATTTCTTCAAGTAATTGTCTATAAATCACTTAAAATGAGATGTTAGAAGAGTTTGGTGTTGTTTTGCAAATCGGCAAATAACAGATTAAATTGTTTAGTCCAACATATATAAATTAAGGGAGTATATATCTAATTATGCTGAATAAGGAACATGGTTATCTATTTTTCTTAAAGGAGTATATTCATCAATGTTGGGAGTGTATTAATCAATGCAAAACAGTATATATCAGATGATGCATTTTAATTAATCTATGCTAAGTAAGAGAGTATATTCATTAATTTAAGGGAGTATATTCATCAATGTAGGGAGTATATTACTCAATTCAAGGGAATATATATCAGATGACGCATTTTAATTAAGGGAATATATATCTATTGTTCCCTATAATTACATAATTTACATAAAAGATTATATATTCACTACTATTGGTGCAAAATATATTGATTAAGTATATATTTTAAAATTGCACATTTTTTCCTTTGCAGACTGGTGTAGGCGATGACAAGCGTGTGGTAGCTTACCGTTTGTTATTGGAGCCTATAAATCAATTGAAGTCTAAATTTCAGAATGCGAGCGAATGTGTTCTCCTTGACTTTGACTGAATTGATTAAGATAATTGATGCTTGATGTTGCATTTTCTATTAAGTTAGTTAGCACGTTTGAACTTGGTTGTACTGATTTTATGTTTGGTTTGAATGAATAGCAATTTGAACTTTGCTTATTTGAAAAAAAATTATTTGAAATTTGTAACTTGAATGCTTATTTGAACCCCTGACGAAGAAGTATATACTTCCTTAGTATCTTGAATGCTTATTTGAACAAACTTGCCTAAAATTTGTATTGTGAATGCTTATTTGAGCCCCATATGAAGTAGTATATACTCCTTAGTATCTTGAATGCTTATTTGAACAAGCTTGTCTGAAATTTGTATCTTGAATGATTATTCGAATCGCTTATAAAAAAGTATATACCCCCTTATGAAGAAGTATATACTCCCTTAGTACCTTCGATGCTAATTTGAACAAGATTGTCTTAAATTTGTAACTTGAGTGTTTTGAACCCCTTATGAAGAAGTATATACTTCCGTAGTATCTTGAATATTTTTTTGAGGAATCTTAGTTGAAATTTGTATCTTGAATATTTGAACCCCTTATAAAGAAGTATATACTCCCTTAGAAATAAGTATATACTCCCTTAGTATCTTTAATGCTTATTTCAACAATATTGGATGAAATACATAGTCCCTTATGAAGAATTATATACTCCCTTGATTAATATATTTGTTACCTAATAAATATTTAAGCACTTTTAGAAAACTTAATGTTAAAAAAATAAATGTTGCATTATTATATATAATTAAATTCCTTTTGTATATATACTCCCTTATATTTCCAACAAATTGCTCCAAATGACAGAATTTGATTTATTACAAATATTATTAAATGTGTTTATTTTTATTATAAAATATTTTTTATATACTTCCTTACATCAATTTAAATACTTCTAGTGTCCAGCTGACGTCAATGGTAACGCCAGCGTCCGTGTGACGTCACAATGTAGCGCCAGGCACCCAAATCGAAGCGCGCATCTATTTTGGGCCAGCCCATTTTTGACGCGTGGATCTGTGCGGGATGTCAGGGATGGCAAATATGTGGATGTCGCATATCAGCTCCGAGCAAACCTAAAAGGGGTACTAATGTATTTTAATTGAGGCCACATAAACCAGAGCGTCGCATAAAAGAAGGGGTGTTTAGGCCTGTGAACAATACAACTGTTATATGTCTTGACGTTTTATTTCATCGAAACGGAATGTCTAACGAAACAGAATTTTGCAAAACAGAATTTTATTTCGTTTAAAAACAGAACGCTGTTGAAACATGATGACTAACGAAAATTCTAGGTGTACCGTTTACATACACCGAACAGCAAACAAAATGACGTTTGGTTTTACACGTTTGACTGGCCTAGACCCTAGGGCGTTATGGGTGTTGTGCACAGTGCAGTACGCTGAAAATTTTGAAGCCGGTTGAATAAATAAATCCAAAAAAGTGATTAACACGTAGTGCTGTCAAACGTGCACAATGGCACGGAAGACAACAGTTTCGTTTCCATTCCATTTTATGTGACGACATAGAAATAGTGTTTCGTTTTCGTTCCGTTCCGTTTCGTTTCATGGAAATTCCGTTCAAATGTTGTTCCGTGACAATTTTACATTGGAATTTTGTATTTCGACGTTCCGCGTATCAATACCGTAGTTTCATTTCCGTTCCCTTCTGAAAACAAAACCCATATTCTATTCCGTTTTCGTTCCGTTTGGACAGAACGGAACGTAAAATGTGCGAAACGGCACGGTATTGACAAACCAAACGGAACGAAACGGAAAATGTGCAAAACGGCACGGTATTGACAGACCTACTAACACGCCAGGTTCCTTGTGGCCTGTGGGAAACGGGTCAAATTAGAATTCTAGGCCAAGGCCAGGTCAACAACGAAGGTGATTGATCAAATTTTGAGCCCGATCAATCACCTTCATTCATAATTTCCAAAAAAAAAAAAAAAAAAAAAAAACTACTATTCAGTCAATATATACAAAATTTAAATCACTATAAAATTTGTTATTTTTAGGACTATAGAAACTGTCTTTTCTTGTACGTACCTTTTCAGCTTCAGTTTGAATTTTGTTTGAGATTTTTTTCTTTTTTTGCTTATGGGCCTTGTTTATTGGACTTAATGAAAATATTGCTACAGGCTTTCTGATTTTTTTTAAAAAAATTTAGTCCATTTGTTCTTTATTATTAATTTATTATTGTTTTTTTTTTCCCTAAAAGAGGTGGAAAGAAGTCAAGAACCCGGTTCACTTTTTTTTTTTTAAAAAAAGGAGGGAGGTGTTTGCTATCTATCAACAAAAGAAATACACGCCCGTATAAAATTATAAAATTTTAAATTTATAAAATAAAAATTTTATAATTTTCAAAAAAAAAAAAGTTTATTTTCCAAAGATAATTATTCAAATTTCATAATTATGGATGGTTCCTTTTTTTAATTTTTGCCTATTGTTTATGAATATTATGGGTATTTTGAAAAATATGACAGGAATTAAAGTAGCATAAATCAAATGTAATATGTCTTTAGAACAAAAAAGTGGCGTAAACCAACTAGTGTAGTTTTACGATAGCATTTATATAATTAATTTTGTTGTGATGATATTTTTGAAATTGAAGTATTTTGAAGTGGTCTAAATGAAAATTTTCCTAAATTTTAAATTTACTTCTTTTTTTATTATTCTGTGAAGGCCCTTAGGACAATTATTTAAATTGGAGGGGAATAAATGAAAATTTCCCTAAATTTGAAACGTACTGACCATAATGAGAGCCATCTTCCACCCATAACGGGCGTGATGCGCATTGACCCCTCTAGGAAATTGTAGCTGCTTCATTATTGTAATTCCTTTGATAGTCACTACCAATATTGTCTGAAAAGGGGCCATTTACGAAATTCACTTTTCTTAAAATGGAGGTCCTTTTTCCTTAAATTAGTATTGCTTCAAAATGACAAATATAATTTTTTTATAAGTTGGGGTCGTTTTTTCCTTAAATTAGTATTGCTTCAAAATGACATATAGATATATTTTTATAATTTGGTGTCGTTTTTTCCCTTCAAATGACATTGCTTCAAAATGACAATTATGTTGAGCATACCCAATAAAGTAGACCCATATACTAAAATAGCTTGATTCGAATCACAGCAAACTTTGAATGAATCTTTCTTGAGAGCAACATGTTGTCAAGTTTTGATAAATAAAATAACATATTTTGAATAAATCCACAATTAGAAGTAGATGAATTTAAACGTGTTTAATAAATCCTCTGTCAAAGTTGATCAATTTAAATATTAATATCTGGATCAATCATAAAGTAAATCTATTTAAAGCGCCCACCGTACAAACTTTTTTTTAAAAAAAACTAGCGCCCCATGAAAGGGAGCCTGCATCTTTACTAAAAGCATGCCAAAAAGTTCTTACAGAGTTAAGTCACAAAGCACGTGACTTTAAACAAAACAGAGAAAGTAAAGGTACCCACAGAAATCTACAAGCCACAAACAAAACAATCCACTAACATCTCGCAAAACAAGCTAAACAAAACAGCACACACAAAATCAGTCCAGAAGATCTTCATCTTCTTCAACAGGAGCTTGTGCTGCATTCCCAGTAGCGTTTTGCTGAGCCCTTGGCGGTTCCATACTTGTATAAATTCCTGTCCAGAGATGAAATAAACTTAAAACAGATAAAGTGAAAACTGCAACCCCAGTGCCAGTGTGAGATTGAAAAATTGTTTTGTTACGAACACCCCAAACAGTCCAAAGAAAAGCAGCTAAAAGAGTTCTTAAAAAAATTCTATTGCTTTTATCTAAAGAACAGCTATAACTCCAAATATCACAAATATTATTAGAGGAGATAACTAATCCTCTTGAATTGGAGGAGTTAAAAAGGTGCCAAAACCTAAACACCATGGGGCAATGAACAAAAAGATGAGATACTGACTCGAGCTGCCTACAGAAGCAACATTCATTAACTCCAAGCCAACCCTTCTTAACTAAATTATCCATAGTCAGAATTTTATTCTCTAAGGCCATCCAAACAAACCAAAATAACAAATGGCGCATATACACTTTTACAGGATGATTTTCTAAAATGGAATATTAAGTGTCTGGTCATTGTGCCTGACCAAGATGACAAGAGCGGGTTGAAGCAAGCCCCGCTAAAGATAGGTAGAATTGTGTACACAATAATATATAATTTTAAAAAGAATTAAAGCTCAACATAAATCTTTCATTCCCTATTCTAATAATCCAGTCAAGTTAAACTATAAACTATAATTTTTCACTTCTATTTTTATAGATCTAGATAAAAAAAATCCCCACTGATTAATGAAATCGTGAAACTTGAGTTAGGCAAGAGTCTGAGTTTGTTCTTAATTGTCTAGGCCACTTTTGGAGACAAGGGTGTATTGTATATGAGATGAGACATGCATCAATACATCTGGAGACTGATTCTTGACAGCAAGAAGCGCTTTCAGGTGTACCAATAGCAATGTGCTCTTAGCTCCTCTACCTTTTTTTTTTTTGAACATAAAGCCTGTACGCTCTTAGCTCCTCTACCTGCAAGACGATCAAGAGCACATTGTAGGCGTTCTCGAGAAGATTTTCAGGAACTTTTTTCCGAAAGGGCTGAATTTCCTTCTCAATTATGATAAAGGACTGCGCCTTAATTTTGTGCACAAATATTTTCCAAAAGGACCTTGACTGTTGGATTTTGCGCCTTAAGCCCATTACTCTTAAGCCTTGAGTCTTAAATATTAAATCTGAATTATTACCACCAACACTTTGATTATTAATTTCTGAAAAAAAAGGCTCCTTAATTATTAGGGATGGATTAATATACTTTCAATTGACTGAATGTTAGACTATAATGTGGAAATCAAAATAGGTCTATTCGAGATTCCATTGAATGTTTTTTTTTTAAGAAAAAATGATATATTGTTTGTTAATTCAATTAATCACATTAAATTAAACAATAAAAATTGGTGCATGTCTAACACCGTGATTTTGTACCAAATTTAATTTGTATCTGATATATTTTCCATTCTTTATATTATTTTTTCTGTTATAAACATGAAGTAGCCTAATTAAATATTAATTAGAAAAAATTTTTTTTTCCACTTCATGTTAGGTCCTTTTGGATAATTTTAGGAGGGCTAAGCTCTAACGGAAATTTCAAAGATAATTTTAGTCCTTTTGGAAAAAAAGTCCGATTTTCAGATTCCTCGTCTTCCATACTGTCTTTATTGAAGCTAGCCACACAGTATCTCAATATTGCCTTGCGCACGTGGTGATATCTACATAGACTGGCTGAGGTGAAATTCATGTTGCCTGTCCATCGGTAACTTTTGTGTTTTTATCTATTTAAAACATAGTAAATAAAAAATTCGGTGGTGTTTTATTGTTGAATTAATTAAACATACAATCGATGGTCCTTGAATTAAATAACCTTTTTTTTTATCAATCTAGAAGCATAAATTGTAATTTCAAGCATAATTCCCAATAAATATTCTATGCAACATCCATACGGTAATCGCTACACATATCATGCTGCTGAAATTTATTAACTAGGCTATCTATTTCTCAGACATAAATATGTAATATTTGGTTATATTTCAACTTCTATGAACTGATTTGAGATATATTGTTCAACTAAAATTCTGTCCTAAAAATGCACTGCTTATATATAATTAATTTGGTGATGTCAACATGACATCATCACTCTTGGGTAATCATCTTCATTTCACATCTTAATGAACCCTCCATTTCTAAATTTCAGACAAATATATTTTTACTTTTAAATTGTTAAAATGCCTTTAAAAATTCATTTGGCTATGAAAAATTATGTGAATGCTCACAAAAATATATATGATTTAGTGATATAATTTTTTTTAATTATAGACATATAAATTTTTTTAAAATATTTTCTGAATCTCATAAAATTCAATTTGTACGTGAGTTTTGTTTTTTAAATGTTTTGAGGCCTTGGAAAATTATTTGGCTATAAAAATTTATGTGCTTAATCAAAGATATATAAAAATTTTAATGATATAAAATTTCATCATTATAGACTTATAAAATATTTTAAATATCATCCGAAGAAAAAAAAAATGCGAACCATAAAAAATTGAATCTCCATAATTTCATAAATATCATTAGATTTTTAATAATTCAAAGTAATTTATAATTTTATTTGTGCATAAAATTTTATATAAATGCTCCCAAAATTATAATATATCTGATCATGCCATATAAATTTTTTAATCTAACCATACAATTTTGTGGAATATGAAATATGTGGTACTTTTAAAATTATTTGAGGGTATTTATTTATTCAATTGGCCATAAAATTTTTATACCTTTCATTAAAAAAATATGAAACACCCAATAATATAAAATTTAATAATTATAGAGTTCTAAAGTATTCTTTTCGAATTTCTAAATCTAATGGCTTAATTCTATTATTTAAAAAATATAATTTTATTTTTTGTTGTTTCCAAACCTTTCCAGAATTTCTTGATGTAAAATTTTATATACATAATAAAAAATTTATAAAATATATATATAACAATACAAAATTTTTTAATTTTATACTTTCTTAATTTTTTAGATAATTATTTAGTTCTGCAATTTTATATGATAGTACTTTAAATATTGGATTGCTGACAGATCTTCCTAGAATTTATTTTTTTTATTACATTTTATTTGTATGCTTACAAAATTATACATAATCCAATGATATTGAATTTTCTTTTCCAATGTTTACAACAATTTTCATGGTTTTCAGATTTTATGAATTACGCAAAATTACATTATAATTTTTTAAATCTTTTGATGATTTTTCAAATTACTTTTTCATCAAATTTTATATGAATGGTAAAATATTATGAGAAATTAATTGATGCCAAGTATTTTAGATTATTTATAAGATTATATTCAATTTTATTGGTATTCAATTATAGATTATCCGCAATTGAAAAAAATTAAAAATTAATCAAATTTGTAAAACTTAGAAAAATCTTAATATAGTTGGTTTTGCTCAAAATGTACACAGTTGGTGTTGTTCTCATAATTCTAACACTTTTTAATTCAAAAAAATAATAATGACATGCCAACCTTTATACAGCCATTCACTTTCCATATATTAAAAATTAAAAATGACAGAGGCAATTAAGGTCCCTTGAAAACAATCCAAAGCCAAAAAAATAGTAATGACAAAAATGACAAATGTAGTAAAAACGACACACATACCAAACTATTCAATTAATTATAACAAGAGATCAATTATAAGATGGTTTGATATTTATTTAAATAACTACAATCATAATTTTGACAATTATTATAATTACACGTCGGATTTAAGACATCTCATCGCGCGAAGCGCGAATACAAAGGCTAGTATATAATTAATTTTGATGGACGGTGATAGGACCCAGTATGGCCCAGTCCGACCGCAGTCCAAATCAGAAACGGATGATTCAAGACGGAGACAAAAAAATCTCCGCACTCCGCAGACCGCAGTGGTGGCCTCTGTGAATTCGGATTGTTTGAGCCTATATCACGTTCGCCTGATCGCCTCCCTCCCATTTTTAATGCAAACTGAGAAAAGAAATCAAAATTGAAAAGATGCAGAGCTACTACAAGTTCAATCATGGGCTGTGTCCCAAAATGGGGACATACAGGCTTCGCATCCCGCGACCTTATCACGTACGAAGCATTGTTAATTCTAAGCACCCATGTAGTACTCCACCGTACACTGCTAGATATTTAACTCATAATAAGCAGTCTGTCACTGATACCCGATTAGCTAGTCGTAAAACTGATGATAATTATGCGACCATCGGACGCCACTCTGCAAACTACGAACCATCAGTATGGGGCGACTTTTTGCAACTTATGCTCCTCCAAATCTGGTATATATACTCCTTTTTTCCGACTTGTTTTCCGGACATGTTATACTCGTAAAATGACAAATTTGCAAATCATTGATTATACTCCAGTCTCCCAAATATGCCTCCATAAGTGTTATATCATTGAGAGTAACAAATAAGTGGTCCACCGCATTCCATAAACAGTAATATATGTTTCTCTTTTAAGTATTTTACCATTCAGAGAAAAAAAAAGTCCTCTGCACCTCAAAATTAGTAAAAACAAGTAATTATATCTCACTGAGTCCTCGTCTACTCATAGTGCCTCTGTAACTCTGTTAACATGGATATCTATCATAATTAAGTTTATTTTATTTTTGTCTGATACAAGTAAATAACCCTGCTTTAATTTGCACATGCTACAAAATTTTAACAAGTGTTCCTATGTATAATCAATATTGATTATAATGAAAGAAAGTCTTACTTGATAAATAGGTTCGAATGTCATGACACTATTGAATGCATAATACCGCTGTTAAGTCTAGTACATATAGAGGCCTGCTAATTACTGTCATCAATGGAAATTTCATCAGCAAACTCACTATGATCGAAATGCATTATAAATTAATTGTGAATCAAATTTCTTTTTTTAGAATAAGTGCAAAACTCTATATAGATTTAAACTTACCTGTGATAATAACACTTATTTCTCTGTTATCCATCTAGTGGCGTATTTATCTGTTGTTAGATGAGCCACACAGGTGACAAGAAAATTAATTTCCCATATAAATTTTACAGATTTAGTGACGACATGTTGTCTGGAATATCTATTATTGAACAAAAAAGTATTATTACCTGATTGCAGGAGCCAAAAGAAAGGTTGGAACAAATGATAAAAGAGCAGAAGGAAGAAGTTAGGGATATGCTTAGGTCCACTACAAATAATGTAGAGCTAATGAATTTGGTTGATACAATCCAACGCCTGGGGATAGGTTACCACTTTGATAAAGAGATTAATGATGCATTATGCTATTTTTATGATTCTAAATTTGACACTGAGGACCTTCAACAAGTTGCACTGCGATTTAGGCTATTGCGGCAACATGGGTTTAATGCATCTTCTGGTAATAAATACTTTGACTTCAGTTAAATTTTAATCTCATTACAAATTTAGTCTGAGTACTTTCTGTCTCTGAAATCTTGACAGATGTATTTTACAAGTTCAAAGACTCTAATGGTAGCTTCGATGTGAAGCTATGCGAAGATGCAAGAGGATTACTGAGCCTATACAATGCTGGGTATCTCGCATTTCCAGAAGAGGCTATACTAGATGAGGCTATTTCATTCGCAAGGTGCCATCTCAAATCAAAGGCCAACGATCTGATCTCGCCTCTAAAGAAACAAGTATTGCGAGCACTCAAAACACCTTTGCATAGAATGTTGCCAAGAATTGAGGCGATGTATCACATTCAAGAGTATGAGGAGGAGGAGACAAGAAATAATAAATTACTAAAGCTCGCAAAGATGGACTATAATTTAGTGCAACGCCTCCATTTAGAAGAGTTGAAGCATCTTTCTCTGTGAGTTTAATATTCACTTAATAGTTCCTTACAAGAATTAAATAAATTCATCATTGCAACAAACAAACAAACTTGTTGCTTAAAAAAAGGTACATGTGTTATCACAACTCCGAAGGGGCAATATTGCGACCAATTAATTTCTGTAACAAAATCTCTAATTATGTATATTGTTGTTGACAAGGTTGAAAAACACCGACTTGCTCTTTCAGCAATACATTGCCCCAACTTGGCCCCGAGTAATTGCAGAAATGGACATATAAACTGCATCTGTAATTCAAGTAATTACAATATTAGAGTTTATTCTAAAAATAATTAATAGAATTTTGCTTCACATTGAATTTTTGATCGACTTAACGAATCTTAATTATTTGGATTTGTAATTTTTTGACAATGTTACTTGAACTATTCAGCACGAAAGACAAGCGCAGATCGCCTGAAATTACTAAAACCTATAAATTTAATACAAAAACTATTGCTTCTTTAATCTGCAGATGGTACAAGGAATTGAATCTTTCAGAGAATCTCAGATATGCAAGGGATCGTCTAGTAGAACTTTTTTTTTTGGTCTCTGGCAGGGTATTTTGAACCTCACTATTCCCGTGCAAGAATAATGTATACAAAATATGGGGTTGTGGCAACAGTTGTAGATGACACTTTTGACATATATGCAACATATGAAGCGTGCAAACTCCTAAATGATGCTTTTCAAAGGTACTCTTGTCCTTACAATATCATCAGACAACGGTCTCAAAATACAAAATAATTTCAGTTGTGAACCAAAAGCGTTAGTATCTTTGAAGACATAAAAAAATTCTTAGGCCCAACTAACATATTCTATTTAATTTGAGGGATCTTTTGCATAAGTTGGTAAAACATTTAACGTAATTCAGGACAAAAAATAAGCTATTCTCAGGATATGAATGCAGGTGGGATGAGAAAGCAATCGATTGTCTACCTATATACTTGAAGAATCTTTATCTCACAGTAATTAACACAGTCCATGGTTTAGGTGACGAACTACAACCTAGTGAAAAATATCGAATTCCATACTACATAAAGGAGGTATGGTAAAGAAGTTTTTCTTTTATATTCATCCAGTTAGATACAAAGAATGGTGGAAAATTAAAATGCAGGAACAATAATTAATTTATAAGATCTATATTTCTAAAGAAAATAATTTTAAAACATTTCATGCAATAAAATAACTACATGCTATATAAAATTATCAAAATAAGAAAAAGTATGTACTGTTTAATTATTTATTGTGTTGTGCGTTAATTAGACCCAGACATTGGTTGAGGGCTACATGAAACAAATAGAGTGGTACGCCAAACGGCAGACGCCGACCTTTGAGGAGCATAAAAAACCGGCCATAGACGGGAACATCGGTGCAGTTTTGCTGTGCACCCTTTTGGGAATGGGAGAAGATGTCACTGAAGAGGCCCTCCGTTGGCTCAGCAGCTTTCCTGATATTGTAGTAGCGCCTATGGAGATTTGTAGGTACACAGATGATGCTATTTCCTATGAGGTACATATATACAATTAATCACTGAAGTTATCTTTTTTTCAATCACTAACCATAATTACAATCGCCGAAAATATTGAATTCTCTGCTTTGATAATTAGAGATCTTAAATTTGATAAACAGAACATATTAAGTTATTCGAATTAAACTCAAACGAGAGTCACCTCCATTTTGAAATTCGAATTTGAATTCCAAACTAGCCAAAAGCCCAAAACTATACATAATCAATTATTAATCCAAAATGTTTATTAAGAATCTCTTCTACTTTTTTATTTGAAATTTCTTGTCAGCGTGAAATGAATGCCGGGCAAGGACCAACCACAATTGTGTGCTACATGATGGAACACAATCTGACGAAAAACGAAGCAGCAGCCAAATTCGAGTCCTTGGCCGATGAAAGCTGGAAGAAGCTGAACCGGGCATGTCTCCGGCCGACTAATGTCCCTAAAGAGGTACTCAATCGGTTCGTGAACATGGCCAGAGTATGTACTCCTGAGTACCTCTTTGGATTATCGCACGGCAGCACGATAAAAGAACTCATTGGCATGCTTTTTCTAAAGCCATTCTCTATTTGATGTAGTAAATTGTGATATATCCTAAGTACCTCAAGCGGCTTGCTTATGACTTTATTTTTAATTTTATAATTAAACGATAATGTGTGATTTATTCACAGATACTGCCATGCATGCATTTGTTATCTTATTATTATATATATATATTTTAGTCGTGGTTATTTTTAAATTAAATTCCAGCATTTAACACGTTAAAGATGACTTGCTCGTTAACTGAATCTGATTTTGTCCAGCTGTCAAGTCTGACCGCCAGATCTCAATCGAATAATAAAAACTCTTATGATTGTATATCCCATAGAATGGAATAATCTTTTAACAGATATGTAATAGATGACGCGGCTCATCACTTTCGGATTTTCAGTAACGATTTCTATCAGTTTCTGTGTACCGGATTTAAAAATGACTGATTGACTCACTGTCCTTGGGTTATTAACAAGTGTATCACTGTCTTAGCACTGAAACGTTCCCAGAAGATCAATCCAATTTTGTGACCCCCGCGCCAAGAAATATTTTCAAGTTTTCCAAATTCTCTTCTGAGCTTCGTGCATTTTATTCTGTCTGAACTCTTACGTCACTTCCTCTCAGCTCTCACATTTTGACTGCTCATAAAATAGTAATATTCCTGAATAAAACTGGTAGTAGTATTTTCTTCAAAAAAAAAAAAAAAAGCTGGTAGTTCTATCTTGCTATTGAATAATAAAAAAAAGATTTCTGAATGGTATCTTTACTGTTGTTTTTCGAAATAATTCTTTATTTATCAAATTATTATATAGAAATTAATATCATGTTTTTTAATTTGATATTATTCATAATAATTACTAAACTTTTTATTTAATTCATAAAATTTTTATTTTGTGATATATTATTTACTTTTTAAAACAACGAAACAACTTGGGAACTATATTCATGCTATACTTGAATTATAAATTTTAAATCTCGCCGAATTATTTCGAATAACGAACTAGTCATATGCCGCATGTCGACGAGATTGTTCATTACATATTTACATGACACATCTAGTTACTTGAAAGGAAAATTTATATCATTTAACTTTGACTATTTTCATTGTCTATAATATGTCATTCGTATTTCCTTCGTTCACCGAAGCTAAACCGAAAATTGAATATATAAATAATTAAATAGTTAAAATATTATATATTAAAAAAACATTATCAATTGTTAAAAATGTTAACTAGTAAAATAAATCATTAGTACAATTTGGTATCAATAAAAATACTATCTAAATATTTCTCGTTTTATTTCAAACAAACGAACTTTTAATGTGTTGTTATCCTTTTGGAAGCAAGCATTATGTCAGTATTGTTATAATTTATTTATAGAGGTATAACTTACTGTGTCAAATACAGTCCTGCGGAACTTAAATATATTATTTCTAAAATAATGATGAAGTAACTGACCATTTAGTATCGTGTTTAATCATTCTTTCAACGAGTAAAAACCAGCAGCTAGGGTCTAGGGAGCAAACCTAAAAGGGTACTAACGTATTTTAATTGAGGCCGCATAAACAACAGCATGACGTAAAACCAGGGGTGTTGTGGCCTTATGGGTGTTGTGGAGTACGCTGAAAATTTTGAAGCCACTTGAATAAATAAATCCAAAAAAGTGCCTAACACGCCAGGTTCCTCTGTGGCCTGTGGGAAACGGGTCAAATTTGAATTCGTTTCCAGCGGGTGGCCGGCAGGCTGACACGGTGGTTTTGATTGAAAAAAAATAATGTAAATCGTTTTTTTTTAAATTTTTATCTTTAATAATATGGGCTGTACTTCTTTAAAAAAAATGAACGTTTCCAAAAAATTCAGCATTGCCGCACGTGGAGATTAATAGTCAAAAGTGACTAACAGATTTCTTTTAACTTAATCAATGGATGCTATCTTCAAGATTTTTCTTTGTGAAATTGTCTTAATACAATAATCCAATATATAATAATCGTTTTCATATATACATCATCGATCATTATATTAGATTGTTCCTTACGAGCTTCTACATAAGAAAAAACGATTTTAAAGGACATGAATATTTGACTTTCGTAATTTTATAACCTAAACTTTCTTTAATTATATGGAATAGAAAACAAAAATGTCCCTTTGTGTTTATATTTTATTTATCAGATACATGAGGTTGCTTCTGTTGTGTCTATATTTTATTTATCAGATACATAAGGTTGCTTAGAATAACCATGTATACTTTTTAAGGACATACGAAATATTTGACTTTTGGTTTTTTATAACCTAAGCTTCCTATAAATATATTTCTTACATAAATAAAAATATTGTTTTGTGGCTATATTTTACTTACGAGATTCATACGGTTGCTTAGAATAATCATATTACGTTTTATGCTTTTATATTTTGTTATAAGAAGAATATTTATTTCAAAGCCATTTCAATCTGCTAATATGAATATGCAGTGCATGTAGTGACTAGCTAGTGACATGCCAGAATATCAACAATGCTTTTGCACCCCTAACACACTTACTTTGCGCCTTTGTGGCAACAGCCCCTATTTTAGAAGTGTTTAACAAATACCTTGCTTAGATAGTTTATGAATCTGAAAACTAGAAACACATATGCTACTATTCTTTTTTTTGTATTTTTTTTATCTCATATAGTATGTTACTCTTGTTAGGAAGTGCTTAATTTTCATTTTAGAACTAACAATTAGCAATAAACACAAGATTAAACACATGGATCTAGGCTTAAGGCCATTCACACACAAATTAATGAGAAGAAGGAGGAAAAACGTTTTACCTCCCACAAAATCGTATTTGTAGGGTAAACCAAATCTTTAGGAGTTGGTGGCGTGCCTCCTCCACCGTCTCCACCTCGTGCTCGGCCTCGAGTCCACCAAGGAGCCCAACCACCATCTTTTCTTCTTGTGCTAGCAAGAGAAGGATGAGACTAATCCTTTTGCACTTCTCTAATCAATCAACTAATTGAGAGGTATAGATTTGTGTTCAACACATGAGCTAAAAGAGGAAGGGAAGAGCAAATGGGAAGAGAAAATTTCTGTCTTCCTTGGGTGTGGGCGGCGGCCAAGAGAGGGGCAAGAGAGAGGAGAGAGAACTAGGGTCGGTGAGCCTCCATCTAAGGTCCTTAAATAGAGGTCAAAACCTACCTACTCTTCATGGGTATTTACCCTTTAGTCATCCCTATAGGCTAGCCACGAAATGGGCCTTTATGGACTCCATTTGTTGCTCAATTTAGTCTCTAATTCATTTAATTAAAGACCCCTTTAATTACTCTTTAGTTGGGCTTTCAATTTACCAATAAATAAAGGCCCAATTAATTAATATAACTAATTATATTGATATGTGTTGAATTAATTATCAATATCTTGATAATTATTTTAGGATTAGCATATGTGTTATTTAATTTTCATATGATCTCTTT
Organism: Rhynchospora tenuis; assembly: GCA_027725995.1. Lineage (NCBI taxonomy): Eukaryota > Viridiplantae > Streptophyta > Magnoliopsida > Poales > Cyperaceae > Rhynchospora > Rhynchospora tenuis. Next base: position 52,526,099 of record CM050888.1, read on the forward strand.
GATTAAATTAATTATAACGGTTCACAACGGTTTATAATTGAATCAAATAACACACCGTGTGGTTGAAGTCCTATTTGTGTGACCCTTTGAGGATTTATGCTATGTTAGCCATGGAAATAAATCATTATCTAATTTCAATAATCATAAGCGGTATCTAGCAACACGTTATGATTCCCAATTCGCATAAATAATGTACCGTTACAATATGTCAATCCTGCATAAGAAATAATCGTATTTCTTTGTCCGATTCTTATGTCACATGATATCATTGTATAATCCAAGATAAGAGTGTGTCATTCTTGCATATTATACATTTCTTGATCTAGAGTTGATCGTCTAATTTGCATGCATACGATCCAACACCATCAAGGGGCCCAAACAGATATCATCACTCATTAAGTGTATTAATGAGGGACATACGGTTTTCTTGATGAACAACTTTTTCCCCGCACAATTCAAGAGAGCATAAATAAAGTCCGTATAGCAGCCTTTATCAGGAATCAACGTTAGACGATATTTATAGAACCTATCCTCATGTGGAAAAGTTGAACATCTCAAACTTAGAATCAAACTCATATGAAATAAACAGTGACACATAACACAATCTATATATTTATTTCATTGGGTCATGTCCTGTACTATGTTCCAATAACATATACATATGCAATTAAGTTGGTAACTCCTTACCTATGATTTGTAGAACTTAATCACCACTTAACTTGCATACTAATCTTTTATGATAATTAATGTTCCTTGTTAATTATCAAGATTATGGACGATTTAGATTTATTGTTGTCATTCTAATGAATGATTCACAGAGATCTACAATTCAGATCATCAACCTGAATGATCTGTCAATAATAAACTCTAGAAACAAATGATTAATTATCATCATTAACATAAACTAAAAAATTAGTCGTTAAATATTGACTTCTAAGACATAATTCCAACAATTTTGTTTATATATAGTCAAGTCATCGTGCATTACAATGAGATGAAATAATTTTACAAATAGATGACAATTATAAGTACAAGTTATGGATGATCAAAACTTTCTTTTAGTGTTAGCTCTCATTTTAAACCATATAAAATATGTTTCTGTAATTAATTAAAAAGAGAAGAGGATCTTCACTGATACTATTTTTTTATTTAAAAATGAGGAATATAAATTATTAGGATTGATAGCTCTAGTCAAGACTCAAGAATGTCAAAATTGAAGACTCGGGAGTGCTATAGTTAGTTTGTCGAATTTTTTATTTCGATACCTAGAACTAAAAAATATGTATCGAGACCTAGCTAGAACTAAGAATATTTTCATTTGGGGGTTGCTTTCATGAAATTGAATATTCCAGAAGGTGTTCGTCAGAACTTAGAACTATAAAACATTTGAAGGAATTAGAAGTGAGCGCTTTGCTTATACTTTTATTTAGTTATTTTTCTAACATGATGTAATTGGAAGATAGAGGAAAGGATGAACATATATTTACCGTTTTCTAAATATATATATGAAGATACAGTTACGGTATTACCGTGATTCAATGATTCATTCGGTCGCCCTCTTAAAATATTTAAAACTTCACTCCATGAAAAATACACTAATAGATAATCCTATTATCTTTTTTTAGTTGAACTTGTATATGAACTTTGATGTAACACATATGAAATAAATCATAAAAATAATTTTTACATTGGTGACAGTCTAAGTGTCTAACTAGCAAAATTTACTTTGATGAAAGAGGACATTCATTGGAATCAACTAATTGTTATTTTCATTGGATATATATACTTGAATCTAATATATGTGAATGATAAAATTTTAGCAGTTTGAAAATCAAATATACAATATTATTGGTCGAATTCAAAACTTTTTGAAGAACACAACCTTAGAAATATATATATATGTAAAAATTTGATAATCACGTTCTACGTAAACTGTATTCTACATAATATATATGAAAGTGTTGGTGGTTCAAGCCCTTCGCAATAAGAGAATTTCGAATATAACCCTAATCCGTAATTGATTTTAGCATATATTTATATGGATCATGGATGGAAGTGTCGATATAGATCGAATTCAACATACATCCACCCGATTCAGGGATCTTCTGCGTTGTGTTTTAACCGATTCTTGTGCATCCAATAGCTTCAGGCAACATTAATTAGCAACAGTTCGGAAACTCGTTAGTAGCCCACGTGTCATAAGCAGTATCTGATAGGACATTATATGATTACACAAATTATTTGAATGTTATATCCAACAATCTGATCTAAAATAGTATGTGCATGTCAATCTCTATTCTCTTCGTAACAATATATATATATATATATATATATATATATATATATATATATATATATATATATATATATATATATATATATATATATATATATATATATATATATATATATATATATATATATATATATATATATATATATATATCTCTGTCATTCTCGTATTATTTAATATTTAATTTTCTGAGTCATCATACCCTCTGGTTATACGAGATCAAGAGGGACATGTTTTATATCATTAAATAATTTGCAAGTCTAAGAAGTGGATACGATGACGAATGACGATAGAAGTAGCAATCAATATGGATACCCCCACGGTTAACATTAACAATTAACAGTTCGGAGCACCGTTGTTTATTTATTTTTACGCGCCACCAACGAGACTGAATAAATTAGTTGATAGCGGATCAAGACAGTATCCGAATGGATTGGGTCAAGGGCTTCCTTCACTTTTTTTGTTTTGTTTTTGAAGCCCATAGAAAACGGCTTCTGTTCCAAGGCTAGTAAGGCTGGATATATATCCCGTTTACTTTTGCACATGAAAAATTATATTATCCAGCTAGACACCATACTTCTCATTATTTCCTTTTGCTGCTTTTTAAGCCTGTAGGCAGATACCGTACCTAGTTTTTCACTCCTCCGAATGAATAAATTAAGAAAAATTCAGATATCGTACGTAGTTTTTAACTCTCTTCTGAATTAATAAATTACAAATTTTATTCCCTATAAATACTCTCCCTTCTTGCACACTAACACACGCTCATTGCACTTACACGTAATAAATTATCCTCCATACATGCACCCGAGCAAAATTATAGGATAAAAAACGGACGGACATGATCAGCCCTTGCACAGATACATGGATGACCTTCCTTCTGATGTTCTCCTGACCATATTGGAGCGACTGCCGGATTCGGCCGATCTGGCAAACTGTCGCCTCGCCTCGCACAGGCTTCTCTCCCTGTCGTACCACACCTCATCCATCATTCTCAAACCCCACCAGAAGCACCATTCAGTTCCTTTCAAGATTCGAGTTATAAATCTTGTTTCGCTCCTTGCAGCATCTCTTGTGTCTATCTCTATCTCGGCAAAAGGCTCAGGGAGTGTTCGAGGTGATGAACTGGTGGATGACCTCACTGATATTGGCTTCCTCTCTGCATGGCTTCCCCTGGTTGGCAAACAGCTTAGCACACTCTGCATTGTTAATGCTTCAATCGAGTCTCCGGTCGGATTTTCCTGTGCTCTCGCCCTCATCTCTGATACATGTCAGTTCTCCTATATATATATATTAGTAAAAAGTGTATTAAATTTGTTCATTTTAAGAAGTATGAAATTTTTATAAAAAAATATTAAAATGCACATTTTCTGAAGGCAAGTGGGGAGGGGATTATCCAGCCTTTTTAGTTTCTATAGTATGGTTAATGTATGGAGTACTGTTTAAGGATTACGTGAATACAAGAATAAATTTATTCGACGTGACTAAACCTTGTTTAAAGTTGAAACTTTAGTAAATTTTGGTTGATCCTCTTCAAATTATAAATTTTTATTTTATCAAGTTAGGAATCTCTATTAACTCCATTTCCAAACATGCACAGGCCAGAACCTCCACAGTTTGGTGGTAAGGAAAGCATGGCTATCTTTCAAGGGTATAAAGCTCATGCCAAAACTTACAAATCTGACCCTTAAATTTGTAAGAATTGACGATGAAAACCTCACAAACTTCAGCAAGTACTTTCCTTCTCTCAAAGTCCTCAATTTGATCCACATAGTTGGGCTAAAGGAACCCGAAATCCATCTCATGCAATTACAAATTTGCCGTTTCACTGGTTACCCCCAATCAATTACCATACATGCACCCAATTTGGAGGAACTGGAGCTAAAATGCATGCAACCTTGCTCTGTCATATTGGAATGTGCTTCGGCTAGCAACCTCAGCATTTCAGTTGCAAAAGCAAGTATAATTAGAATGACTGAAATGCCTCAAAAACTAAGAAAGCTTACAATCAAGTCCCTCGATATACCACCACTCCTACCATTTTTCAGAGGAATCAAAGAGTTAGGAAGTTTGGAGCTTGAAGCATTTCCTATTACTAGTTGGTTTGATGCATACTCAGTTTTTTCAGTAACAAATGCACTTGAGACATTTGGAAACTTAGACGAACTCATAATTGGTCCTGTTGCTTGGTACCTGTGGCAGCGTTCTTTTCCTCTGTGTCTCAACACAACAAACCCAGTATCATTGAAAAGACTTGTAGTCCATCTACCTCCTGAGAATTTCAATACTTCTGGGCTTATATCCAATATTTTGAAAATATGTGCGCCAAGTGAAGTGGAGCTTCGTTTCTTTAGCGAAATAGGAGAAACAGAGAAGAACAATGTCATCACAAATTTTTCCAATACCTTCTCGGGTGTAAGATGGATTTGGAGTACTTCTGGAAAATCAAGCTCTGAATTCTTCAGTCGATTGTGGGGAGGAGCGGGAATTTAAAAGGATTCCTGTATAAAGTTTAAAGGGTTGTACTCTATTCTGCTTTTGTGTGGTTAGAACCTGTGGTATAGTTTAGAAATTTACAATGTCAGTTGATAATCATCAACTGACTTTTAAATAAGGAAAAATGTATATTTGTTCTCGTCTGTTGATAATCGTCAACAGTTCTTTAAAAAAGTATACTTTATCTGTTTTGGTAAAACGTGTATCATACTTGAGAACAATTTTAAGTAAACATTATCAGAATTTTATTGATTGAATTTTATTTTCTTTTGACATTTCCCCTTTAACTTTAATTTGTCATCACTGCTCCACACAGCCACCATTATACCTTGATTTTGAAATGTAATGCCAACTTTCTATTTGAATTTTTTTTGTGTGAGTTATTACTACTGCATTATGTTTGCATAAATATCTGATGGTGGTTGGCAGTAATAAAATGGATAAAAAAGAAAAAGCCACACATTGTTTATATCACAATCTAAACTTGCAAATCATAGCTTTAGTAATTATCTTAATTTTGTGGAAAAATTGAGCTTATCATAAATTTCATTTTTTATCCTGTCATGATTAAAAATCACATCCGAGCCCTCCTATAGCCGTTTTTCTCCCAAACAGTGGCAGAATATAAAAGAATCAATGTCCAAGTATCACTGGTTTCAGTACCTGGAGATGATAAAAACACCAGTTAAAACTTCTGATAGAGGTCTGAAAATTTAGCTATATATGTAAGCTTCAAATTTCCGTATCGAAGTTCAATTAGATTTCATTTTGGGGACCCTGTCATAGTTAAAAAGTGACATTGAAGCCCTCCGTTAACTTATTTCTCCTGAACAGAGGCGACACATAAAATTAGCAGTAGTACCAATATCACTGGTACCAATGCCAGAAGATGTTAAAGTTACCAGTTACAAAATTAAATAGAGATCTGAAATTTTAGTTATATATGAAAACTTCGAAATTATGCTACTTTATTTCTTTTTCAGATTATATAGAAAACATATTGAATATGTTTTGTTCTGACTGGTTGCATGATATTTTCTGTAAGCAAGCCAGCAAACCAGAGGAAAAAAAATGAAGAGGTTAGGGACATTGAAATGGAAAAAAGGGGTCAAAAAAGAATGAAGGCTCCGATGGAGCATTTCATTATATAAAGATATATTTACAAGGTTTTATTTACATAATGTACAGCAAAAAGGAAAAAGGAATGAAATTAAAAATTACAGCCCCAGTCACGCATGCTGAACGTGCAATCTGACATCATTTTCTATCTCATCAAATACAACAACTGGTGGATATGCTGCCTTTTTGAAAAATCTTCTTAGTTTTTGCCTTCCTGATGCAGATGCTCAAGCTGGAGCTAGCCAGATAGTATCCCACGTGCATCTCCCTCTAGTGTCAACCTGTTGCCTAATGGACAACTAGAAGTTTACCAGATTGCTTGTCCCCCGCATGATGTTGTGGTTGAAATAGGCCAAAGCAAGGTTCCAAGATTGCTGAAGCAAAAAGGCAGTCTGAGAAAAGGTGTTGAACAGTTTCTAAGGTATTGGAGGTACAAAATAATAGAAGCCATGTATGTATAAAGTAGGCCAACTATCACATTCATAAGATATATAATAAGCTGGGCCCAGTGGTGGCTGAAATCTGACAAGAATTTTGTGTAAAAAAAGGAAACTACATCAAGGCTATGTTATAAACAGAGTATTGCAGAATATATCAGCATAAAAAAGAAGATCAGGATCATGCAAGACAATGTTACCAACAGGGCAACAGAGTAAACATAAAATATACAAAGAAAATTGTCCTATATAGGACAAGAAGAGATGCTGGAAAAACTATGAGAAATTTTTCTGAGGGTTTAATTTCTTTTTGAGGGTTACTATGAGAAATTTTGAAAGATATAATAATGCTATCTAGCATGCCTGATGTCAAACGTTGAAAATATGACAGAAATGTGCTTTCTAATGACAAACGGCAAACCAAAAATTTAAATCTAACTACTTAAAAATAAACCCCTAAATTAGAAAGAAGACAAACAGTGTAATAAGGCCCAAATTAGAAAGCAGAAGTACGGGGTATGAATGCGTTTGCACAACAGTAAATCAAATTTAGTGGGATTCAGACCTCAAAAGTCCAAAACAGCTGTTCTAAACGTTAGTGTCCCTTAACCGTAATTGAACCTGCAAATTAAACCCACACAAAGAAAAAAATATATTTAAATAAGGTTTCAGCGAAGGTATTTGACCAATCACTAAATTAAAAAGACAGATTTAGATGCCAAACTTTTCTTTTTGGAATAACAATGAGTTGCAAATTCAGTCCTCTGTTAAATCAACTCCACTGACACCACAAAAGAGGCCATCCATAGGCCCACTTTAATATAAACTGAGCCAGCACGAAGTTATCTATCTTACATATGAGTATATGAGAAGACCATTGCTCGTACTTTTTATTGGTTCATTTATTTTCTGCATGCAACTACATCGGCACCTATTTTACTTTCTCAGACCCAGATATGAGAACACCATCTCGAATTATTAATAATACTAGAAATACCCTTTAAGTATCTTCTAATAACTTTTTCTATAAGATTTTGGATGGATGGCAGCCAATTCCAACGGTTAGGATAAAGCAACTGGAATATACGAAAACTACATAAATTTTAAATCAGAAATTAAGTCAACAAGCGTTTGTAGTCCAACGGTTAGGATAATTGCCTTCCAAGCAATAGACCCGGGTTCGACTCCCGGCAAACGCATTTTTCATTTTATTGACCGCCTTTTTCCGAGAAAATCAACACCTTGAATATTCGGATAGTAGACCTTCCAAAAGAATTTCAAATTTTCATCAATATCGGCAGCTTGCGCTCTTATATTTAATTTTTTTTTTTTACATCAATCTTACACTTTTTTTTTTCTCGAACATTGACGCTTATCGTTTTCCAATTGCTATCTCATATCCTCATTTCAACCTCTCATAATCTCTTCACAATCATCGCCTCGTACGTCTGTTTATAGGTGTTAACCAATGTTTTTATTACCCTACCGGGTATCGGATCCAGACCCGGTAGGTTTAGCCTTGACCATATAGCTAAAAGGTATAATTATGAAGATTATAACAAGGCCAGAGCCCAGAGGACGAGGCAAGGAAAAAAACAAAAAGAAAGTACTCGACAATAATTTTGCTTGACAATTTTTAATCCTCGATAGCAATAACAAAAATGGAAAAGAGCAACAATAAGTGTCAGTGATTAAAAAATGTACTTAGTGGCAAGCAATTACTAGTAGTAATTGTTTCAGACTTTCAGTATTTGCTTGGACAAATCATGTAATTTTCCATTCCCTTTTCATTCCTTTCTCACTCAATGTAAACTATGTGGGGCTGAGGCAGGCCCTTTTACTCTTAGCTTCTTAGAAACAAAGAAAATAAATAAATTGATTTTTTTTTTTAATGAAAATCTCCTTGCGTATTTGACATTTTACTTAACTAATTCCTAATACCAGTATTACGCAATAGTAGTAGCTCTAGGTTTATTTATTTTCCAAATTAATTTCTGCTCATTCTTTAGCCGAATTCTGGGTGGCATATATTTTTATTCTTTGTTTAAATATTATTTCTTTTACTTCGTTATTCTAATTTCGTGGAGTACCCCCCAGACCAAAAGTTTGACATGCGTTTTATTATCCTCCCTTGTTTAGAAAAATCAAAATAATTTTTAGCCATATACATTTCATTATTTAGCTGGAAGTCTAGCAAAGTCATATTCTTTTGTAGTTCTCTCATATTGGAGTCCTGACTAATATTACACTTAACAATACAGATTGCTAATGTCATTAGTTAATTTTGTTACGCTTTAAATTTAATTAATGTTCATTTTGACCACGTATATTGTCATCATTCAAGGGCAGATACCTCTCAATCATTCAATGTGCACAAGTGGGGAAACACAAGCCGGATACAGAGGACATTTCCAAGGAGGTTCGATATTTGATAATAAAGAATTCAGTACTTATTAGTAATATCGGTACCTAGAAATTTTTATTTATTTCTACGTTATTGTTGTCCATTCTTTTAGTGGAACACAGGGGGAACATGTTTTAATTTTTTGTTGAAACATTACTTTAATATATGGCTTCTTCTTCTTGTTTGTGTTTTCATTAAGTGCCCCAAACCATCTGCTGAAAATTGGAATGCACTTTAATATTCTCTCTTCTTTTTTCAATAATTTTCATCCGCATACATTTCGTATTTTGCTGAAACTTCACGCTAGGGAAGTCATTCGATTTACTAGTTATTTCAAATTCAAGTCCAGATTAGAACTATCCCCCAAAAAAAATACTGAAATTTGTCAATGTCCATTACTTAATTTGTTTCATGCTATAAACGCTCAATTTTACAATGTAAGAGTGATGATTCAATTCAAGGGCAAGCACATCGCAATCTGCACAAGTGGCGAAGTGGGAAGCACGAATACATGATCTCCTACAAAAGTTTTAAATACGACAAGGCTTCAGCTTCACAATTTTACACCGACACATGTTACACATGCAACTCTTATTATGTTGTCAATGTGCCTGGGGTCAATAAAACCCAAAAACAATCATGATCAAGTGAATTAATAAGAGACAGAATTGCACAGCAATCCAACTCAATAAACAGAGATATGAGATTGACTGCAAGCGGGTCCCACCTCCACTCAAAAACAATTCCGCCAGAAATTTCTACAGCTGTCTCTCTCTTTCCCTTTCTTCACATGCGTACAATTAATAACACCTTCATCCCTGTCAAATGCTTTTACTCTCCTCCTAACGCTAGATAGATAGAGAAAGCAAGGTACCCCCTTGTGTTTAAGAGAGAGAGAGAGAGAGAAGTGAGGACATATAATATGGGAAGGAGTTTCTCTTCATTTTTCAGATTGTCAGAGATGATTAGCCTCTCAAGCCTGAGAAGCATCATGCCGAGTTCGTCTACGCTTCGTCAGTTGCCAGGACTCGACTTGTCGGTGGTTCGACGAGCGGTATCTCGGTTTCCAGGACTCGACTTCTCGATTCTCGACAGTGTTATGTGGAGCATCATCATGGCGTTCGAGTCTGTTGCCTTGGTTGCTATGATGGGTTTCTTCTTTCTCTTTTGTGGATGCACCTTGTAATGTGAACTTCTGTGCATTTTTTAAATTTTCTTTTATTTAGATTGGTAGGTCTGACTTGTGGTTTGGAAAGAGTAGATATGAAATGTTTGTTTTGAACTTGTAGGAATTCAATTTCAAGTTCCCTAGCTATAATTGATTTTATTATTTTCTTTTATTCAAACTGATTAGTTCATATTTTGATTTAAATTTGTTAGTTTATTAAGTTCAATTAGTGGAGTAGTTCTGCTAGGTTTCTAATTTTTTATTTTTTCCCTTCTCCATTCCCTTGAAGAAATCCCAAGTCCAAATGAAAATCCTATTATTTTCATCAATTACGTCATTGGTTTCCATTTGTACGTTCCAATCTCATTAGTTTCTTCTAAACCCTTATCACTTTGTCCCTTTGTATTTTCGTCTGTGGCCGTTACTTTTTGGGACACCCATGTTGCCCCTGTGTTAATTCTTATGTTAATTATTTAAATAAAATTTGGAGTCTTAATTGTTCATCTATTAACGCTGTGAACGATGTGGTCATGTGCTTTTAGCCAGTTTAATTTTTCAAATTACCTATAAATTCATAGTCGTGTGTGTTTATTTCGTTTGTGTTAATTAAAGGAAGCAGACTTTTAACTTATTCACTCAAAAGGATATATTTCTAGGTTGGATGATTTGCATACCTCATAAATATCTGACGCCAATCCCTGTCTATTTACCAACCCAGCTAGTTAATTATTCTTTATCGTGAATTTCCTTTTGTAATATACTTAACTAGTCAAACATCTTATTGTCCACTATAAAAAATAGAATCTTATTTTAGAGAAATTTAATTTTTTTTTTTATATATATGTCAAACCTGATTGGGGAAAAAACATAGATAAGATTTGCAATCAAATCTTTTATTTTGCTCTTTTGTTACTTCATTAACCTATTGTTACGTGCATGTCGAAAGTGATTACAGAAATGGCTCAACATATTTTCATTTGTTTCTAGGTCGTAGTGTGAGGAACAACCCAGAAAGAATAATAAATGTGATGGTTGGAAATTAATTCTGTTCTGTAACGGAACACAGATGGCAACATTTTAAATAGGAGGTTTGGTGAATCAAGTCTGTGTGAATACAGGTTAGACTCGTTCATAGTATGGTGTATCTGGGATAGGTGTATCCAGCCTTGCTTACTAGTTAAGAAGCCAGAAATAAACTATGATTTTGATTTTGTGTCCAATCACTTTGTTTTCAAGATATAATTACAGTTTGACTAATTGACAGGCTCCAGTCAGTACCAGTCTGTCAGAGCATGAAACGTGCAGGGTTCATCTCAATTTGTTTGAGATTTCATTTTCTAAATATTGTCAAATCTAAAAGATGCACCAAAATTATAGGGCTGTCAATGGGTACGGTACGGTACGGTAGAAGGTATTATCATACCTGCACCCGTTAAAATTTTCTTTACCCGCACCTGTTAAAAAATGGCTTTACCCGTACCCGTTAAGAATTAACGGTAAGGGTACGGTAACGGTACATAATGGGTAATAATATTATTATTAATTTAATAAAAATATATAATGTGCTAAATAAATATCAAATAAATATATGGATAAAGTACAACATTAGATAATACCTTAGATATAAAAAAATATATCATGAAATTTATTCCCATATCAATAGAATTAAAAAAAAAAATCTATATAACTAATTATAAATTATAATATAATAAGGTACAAATTAATTTTTTCGTCAACATAAATTAATTTGGATGAAGATGGAAACAAATAACATATTTATGAAATATACTAATAACATGATTATATATACATATATTTTTGTAAAATTTTACCCGTTAGATAATGGGTACGAAATAGCCCTTACCCGTACCCGTACCCGTACCCAATAAGTTAACGAAAATTTTCTTTACCCGTACCCATACCCGTTAGTCTAACGAAAATAAAACCTTACCCATACCCGCCTTATCGAATGTGAACGGATAGGGTAAGTGGGTAAACGGGTTTTTATTGACAGCCCTACAAAATTATACGAATGGTGCCTAAGGATCTTTTGCTTTAAGTCTCCAAATTTTAGAACTTACATTCTAGTTCTGTAGTTCAAGGAAGTTAATGTTTTTACTAAATTGATCTTTCACTTGTTCTTTTAGTATTGTTGAAAAAAATGAATAAAAAATAAAAAATTTATATTGCATGAGATGGGGTAAATGCTAACAGTATCACTACCGACATCTTGCTCTTCTAAATTAATTAAATGAAAACAACCATATCATTTGCTTTCTAAAATCATCAACCAAACAATTCAACATCCACTAAAAGAAAATATCATGATTTACGTCAGCATCGTATCATTATGGAAATTACTTAAGACAATCAGAGTCTTAAGCAATCAAGCAATCAGAGGAGAATGTGCCTCTCTCCCTTCACGCTATCTCTCCCCTTCACCCTGTCTCCCACCTTTCACGTAACTTTTCCCCTCACTCTTCTTTCTTTCCGATTCAGACCATCATCCTTTCTCTACCAAATCAGAATTCGTTTCTCCTTCTCCATTTCTCTCAACTTCTCTATATTATCTCGCACGACTCCTCTTCAATTTGCATCTCTCCTTTCTCCTTCATCCGATCGAGCCATCCGCCTCGTGCACTTCCGCTCCCTTTCCAGTCGTCGTTCATCCTTGGCTCCATTTTCTCCCATTATCGGATTGGATTCTCTCACACATGATTGAAAGGGATTGGGTACTCTCCTCTCGTTTTCTTATTCTATTGGTTCTCTCCTCTCAGATCTGGCCATAGATACAATTTTTTAACTCATTCCCCTTCTGCTATCTCTTCCGTTGTTTCTCCTTCTCTTTCACCATGGATCTGGTTCTGCTACGAGTTGGGAGTAACTCAGTAATTATAAGAGTGCAAATAATGAGTATAAGGGTGTATATAATTTGTGGTAAGGGAGTAACTAATAAGATATTAATGGAGTATGTAAACATTACAAGGGAGTAACTAATATTATATAAATGAGCAAATAATAACTACAAGGGAGTAATACATCTACTATAGGGAGAATAATAATTATAACAAAGTAACTAATAAGGGCATACCTAATAAGGGAGTAACTAAATAACTATAAAAGAGTAAATAAATATGCATAAGGGAGTAAATAAATATAAGAGATGAGAGTATGTAATAAGTATAAATATGTGTTTTCATTTAAGAGAGTAACTAATATTGAATAAGAGAGTAACTTATGTCTGTTTAAGGGAGTAAATAATATGCATAAGGGAATAATAATATATATATTTAACTATGTAGTTTATTTAAGGGAGTAACAAATATCGAATAAGGGAGTAACTTATGTCCGTTTAAGGGAGTAAATAATATGCATAAGGGAATAAGTAATATATTTAACTATGTAGTTTATTCAAGAGAGTAACTAATATTGAAAAAGGGAGTAACTTATGTCTGTTTAAGGGAGTAAATAATATACATAAGGGAATAAGTAATATTTAAATCTGATTCTGCTATTGTTTAGGAGTAACTAAATAACTATAAGGGAGTAAAATATAAATACAAGGGAGTAACTAACAATCACAAAGGAAGTAAATAATAAGAAATAGGGAGTAACTTAATAGGAGTTTATAATATATACTTGTTTATATGCCTGTTTCACTAGAAAAGAAAGAGGAGGAAAAAGGAGAATGTCAGGGGAAGAAGAGTGCAGAATAAGCGAGATGAGGAAGGAGAGAGATGAGAAAAGGAAAAAGACGGGAGAGAACAGGGGAGGGGATGAGAATAGGGGTCTCGGATGAGAAGGATAGGAGAGGAGAGGCGGGTGAAGCGCAAAGAGAGGGGACGCGCGTGTCAGGGGGAAGGGGAATCACGGGAAAGGAGGGGACGCGCGTGAGGGGAGGGTGAGCGGAGGGGAGGTGCGTGGGAACAAAGGAGTGCGTTAGCGCATTTTTCATTTTTGGCAGCGCGTTTCTTTCTATTTTTAGGTGTTGATTGCCTGATTGCGTTAAACGCTGATTGCACTTATCAGCACTGTATCATTATGCTCAGACGTCAAATGATAGAGACGAGGCCCCAATCCAATTAGCGTAATATTAACTACATAGCCCATTTGGTATATGCATGAAAAGTTGTAAACCGAAATAGAACCTTTAATATGATAGGAATTCAATTTTGTTTTTCAACAGTACAAAAGCCCAATACAGATAACAACCCAAATTGGAGAAATGACTCATATCAAGCCCTTGCCCTTCTGCCTTAGGTAGATAACGTTTGGTGTAAAAAATTTTAACAGTAATGGGCTAAAAGCCCTTCAAAAAACATTTCCCTTAGGTTAGGACGTTAGGTTGTGATACTTTTGTGATTTTATGATTATTTGGGCTGGAAACTAGAGCAATAAGTCGGTCAGACGAAGCTGTCCGGATAGAAATCCAGCAAAAGGACGGGCGGCAAATTTGTACGGTGGGCCCTCTAGGTGTAAAGACAAACAAGGACCGTTGGTTGGCTCACTCCAATTTTCACCCAATTTTACTCGGAAGCTGATTCAGCCAGCCATTGTTGTCTAAGCCTCCAGCGTTTTAGATACGAAAATAACTAATTTTTACTAGGAAACCAGCACTAATTTCATACGTCACATTAATTTTATCGTCAAAACGATCCTACCTGAATAAAAATAAAGAATGTTCAATTGTGGTTTTTTTTTTTTAAATCAAACCAGAGAACCATGTGCCTCCCATTGTAGATTCTTAACAACAAATTAAAAATCTAAGACTCTAGTAAAAAAATTAACAATAAAAAAAATCTGCGTCATTGGAATTTTGTATGTAATTGGAAAATTGCAAAAAATTGCATGTATCATTGGAATTTTGAAGTTGTTGATCTCAAAACAAAACAATATTAAAATGTTACATTTTATTATGCGAGGAAATGAAATAAATCATATCTATTAGTTTTATTTAACATTTAAATTTTGACAATAATAATATGACAGAGGCAAACAAAAAACATTAAAATCTCCGTTCTCAACTGAACAGAATTCTGGTACATGGGACGCATATATCCGGAATAATTTAAATCTCCTTGGAATAAAGCCACGTCACCACCCTCTAACAAATACCAGGTCTGCAACTTCCTCGGTTCCTCTCATCCAGTTCAATCAAAGATCCGAAAGCAGCTACAAAAATAACACAGCTTATTGTACGAACCAAAAACCTATACTTATCCTATGCCAGCAGCGGCCAAGCAAGACGATGGGTCACTTCCTTATATTTAAAAAAAAAAATAGAGAGAAAGAAAGAGGCTATGACTTGAGTCGTGGAAGTTGAACAAGTTAGTGAGAAGAGTCGAAGAGACATGTCGGATAGCGGGATTAACGACACTTACGTGCTAACAGCTGAACGCCGTCCGTGTGATCTTGGAAGAAGAGAGAAAAGAGACAACAGTGGGAAAACAAACAGAGCTAAATATGCGGGGCATCAAGGACTGTCTGAATCCTTATCTCTTGCCGCGCGACACCTCCTAAGCGTTCAATCTGATTCGAATGGTTAAATTTTTTCGGGCCTATCAATCTGGTATTATTCACGGGACATCCATCATACAGATGGCTGAAAATTAAGCGCAGTACCATATTTCAATTCGACTGGGTCTATGACTCTATGTTGACGTTAATATCTGACTCTGTGTAGTCGTGTGGCTTCATCCCTCGATTTTATAGAGTGAAAATAGATTGGATACAGATTAGAAAGCGATAAAATCATATATATTTTCATTTTATTTGTCGGATATAGATCTAAATGCTGATATGTTCAAATATTAAAAAGATACGAATATAAATATAGATATATTTTGGATAGAGAATATTTATTGTGAATCATGGTTCATTTAGGGCTCCGTGAACCATGATCGTTTGATTGGTGATTTTACAAATTGACAAATCTAAATTACTCAGTCCGATCTATATATTGAAATCTCGTAGCAAGCCAAATTTTACAATTTTTGAATTTTTTTTACTATTTTTTTCAAATTTTTTAAAGCTTGTCATTTTTGGACGATAATTCGATGAGATTTCAATATACAGATTGGATTGGTTAATTTAGATTTGTCAATTTGCAAAATCATCGATTAAATGATCATGATTCACGGAGCCCTAAATGAACTGTGGTTCACACATGATATTCTCTTTTAGATATTTAAACGGATATCTATCAATTAACGAACTAATGTAAATAAAAAATAAACAAAACAAAAATATTGATATTAAATGACATCATACATCAAAATATTATATTAATCTTTTTTAACCATACGATGAGAGGAAAAAATATTGATTTTTATGTTCTCATTGTATGTAATCTTGATAATAGAAAATAAAATTAATTTTATATGATCAATCCAAACAAAATGTTGTCGTAAGTTAATTTATCTAATGAAAACTAAGTATTATCTAATCAAAAGTCTTCTCTGTAATATTAGAGGAGTAATTATATTAATCATCTCGTGTCAATATGGATAAATTGATAGAATATATATAAGATACGTTTAATATTTATATTTTTTTTTTAATACGGATACTGATTAAATAGTGTCAAAAATCACATATGTATTCATACTTTTTCTATCGAATGTAAATATATATACGGATACGGTTCGAATATTAACCACATTTTTCGAATTCTGAATTCGGATCGGGACGAAATATATCCGCTCTGTTTTCATCCTAGTAGGTTTCTCCCCCTTCATCCCACTAAGTCTATCCGGATTCTCTGTGTCTGATCAGTGTATGGTGAGATTATTCAGACAAGCAAGCGTATCGTAAGATTTTCGGATGCATCGATGCGCTGTCGAGAACTCGAGATTATTATTTTTGGGTTAATCTCTGGCTTATTTTCAATTTAAAAAAAAAAAATCGTACCAATAGTAATAGGCTTATTGTGTCTATGAATCTACCTGCATGTTATTCAAGAAATTTATGAACCTTTTTTTCTTAGGGAAATTAATATTTTGATATTAATTTGCGCTAAAAATAACAAAATATTTCTAAATTATGCACGTAGTTTGTTCTAACTTAGAGGTTTGGTAAATGCTAATTGATTAATTATTGCTTACTATTTTGGCGATTTTTGTTTCCGCTCAACTATATCGCCGATATCATAGGAAAAATCTCAAAATCGCGTTATTATTTTTCGCAACATTTAGGTAAGGTATGACAATAGTGAATTTTGCATGTCTGATATTTTATAAAAATTGATACATGACAAGTTAGGAATTTTTTTGAAAAAAAAATATTAACATTTCGAGTATATAAAATATTATCGAGACAAAAAAAAATGTATTTTTATCCAAATGTATAGTTGAAAGGAGAATCATGTTATTGTTTTGGACAGAAACTTCAGTCGTGCTAAAAACGGTTCAAACGCAGGTTTGAATGTCTGCGTTATTTCGAGATCAAAAGTTTGAAACATAGCTCGAGAAATAATACAATTATTCACAATATTTTGTGTCTTTACAGAATTTCTTTTGTCACTACCAGAAAAAAGACCTTCTGTAACGGACCATCTATGACGTTTTTACTGAAACCCGTCACAGATAACCTGGTGGCCAGGCGCGGAAAAAAAGATCATTTAATCTGTGACGTTTTTTAAATATTGAACGTCATAAATTTTCCGTCATGAAAAAAAAAAAAATCTGACATACAATCTGTGATGTTTTTTACTGGCTTATCTGTGACGTTTTTAATATAAAAAACGTCATAGATTGTAAGTTCTTTTCTATAACGTTTATTTAGATAAAAAACGTCATAATGCCTGAAATATTTTATGACATATTTTTTGTAAGGCTAGGTTTCTTGGTTATATTTTCCTCCAAGTGAGGTCATCACGATGTTTGTATTAGTCTAATAAACAGTTTTGTCTAATTCTGGCTGGTCTGCAAGCTTGGATCTTGTTTCTTTTTCTTTCCTATTACTCAGTCATTGAATTATAGTCTTGGTTCAATATGACAGTCAGCTAATTGGAAATTTTGTTTCCTCTTTGATGTAGTGTACTAAGTTCTGCTAGCAGTTGAGAGTGGAAACATGTATCAAGCATAGAAGCAATTTAATGGATTTAAGATACCGTACATCTGCAATTTCATACTTTGACCTCAGTAATAACTTTCTTAGGTGCTTCGTTCAATTAGCTGATATAATTTACTGTAACTAATAATTGGTTATTGCACATGTTTAATTTGAGTCTAGCTCAATCTTGAACACGATTTGAAATAGCTTGATATATATTATGAAGTTCAATTTGAAGTATCTAGCCATTAATGTAACATAAGATGCTCACTATTTTAGATATAAATTCCAAATTTTACTATAACATCAACAATATTGGTAACAAAATTAGTACTCTCTCAAAATTCAAAGTTACTGTGAGCTTGAAAGTTCAATTTATTTCCAGCTTGAGTTTGTCTCTAATCAAGCTGTTTAAAACAAGATTGAGGTAGGTTCAGCACACTTCAACTCATTGCTACTACTACCCTTTCTATATTAATGTGTCATCTATAGTAACTAGTTCGACTTGGAGCCAGCATTTCATGTGTCAATTCAAACCTTAGGTGTCTTGGAAATTAACTACTCTAGACATTTCTCTTAGTAACTAGTTATATGGCTTATGCTTGGATTTTCTTGTTTTATGTAAAAACAGGTAGCAAAAGGAGTCAAGCCGAGGTTTAATGGATTGGGCAAACGAAAGCCGAGCCGAGCGACTGAAAGCCGTGCTCAATGGTGTAAGCCGTGGCCGAGTGATCAAAAGCCGTGCCCAAGGGTGAAAGTCGTGGCCGAGCGATCGAAAGTTGAACAGATACAGAATATGTGATAATGAAGAAGACAAAGAGGAATCGGAGAAATGATTTTGTATTATCTGTTCTCTCAACAATTACAGTATTTTGCACATATATATAACACTCGACTGAGCTAAACTAACTTCGTTAGTCTATACAGCTGTCAATCAATGATTGCTAACTAACTAATCAATTCTAACAGAATATTAATAACAGTGATTAGTCTTCTCTTGGATCTTCTGTGGCAGACATAAGCTTGATTCTATTGTCTTGTGTAATACCCCCCCCCACAAACAGATGTGTTATCAAACACATTCAGTTTGTTGCGCAGAAAGTAGAATCGAGTTGTAGCAAGAGGCTTGGTCATCACATCTCCAATCTGATCCTTGGAACAGATAAATCGTACACACAACTCCTTTGAAGCAACCTTTTCTCTTACAAAATGATAATCGATTTCGATGTGCTTAGTTCTGGCATGGAACATAGGATTCGCAGCCAAGAATGTGGCTCCAATGTTGTCACACCATAACGTAGGTGTATTAACGAGACCAATGTGTAGTTCTTTCAGCAGAAACTGAAGCCACATAATTTCAGCACAAGTAAGGGCCAAGCATCGATATTCAGCTTCAGTACTAGAGCGAGAAACAGTAGGTTGTTGTCTCGCACTTTTTCGCGGCCCTCGTATTTCACACAGAGGAAACAGAGGGGGAAAAGAATGCGGATCAGATACCCCTCGCGAGCCTCAAGAATGCCGATACTGATACTTCCCAGAGGAGAAATAACGGTACGGTCTTGAGATCTCACGAGAGTTTATTATTTGAGAGGGGTCCTTTTTTTCCAGTAGGCGCAAGCCCCTACTGTTAATTACCTCCGACATGGTCTGGAGAACCTCTAGATCGGGAAAATCAAAGGATATGTAAGCTGTTAGGGAATTGTAAATATGCAATTTGTAATCCTATCATGCATTGATGTCTTTTTGTGTTTTTTTTTTTTATTTATTTATTAAATGGACTCGGTATTGCAAGGACAGCAGTCTTTAAGGCTTGTGATTTGGAGAGGTCTTGGTTGATCTTTGCTGCTTGGGCTTCAGTGACTTCTTCTTATGATGTGAGGAATGATCGGCTTTTGAGTAATGACTCTTTAGATATTATCGGGGTGGCTCAACATGATTTAGGTTCTTCAATTTGGATCTTACGACTTGGAATTTGGATTTTACGGCTTGGAGTTTGAATCTTACGGCTTGGAACTTAGATCTTATGGCTTGAAGGCATGGATTTCCCGAAGCGGGCATTTGAAGTTCCCAAAAATCGGGTTATTGTGATTTCTGGCTTTTTCTTTTTTTTTTTATTTGGTGCTGAGGATCTTTATAGATTTTTATTTTTCTTCTTTTCCTTCGATAATGTCGGACTCCTAGGCCGCAGAGTTTGTAGACATTACGCTTAACATCGGGCCTGTGGGCTTGTAGATGTCGATGACTTCGCCGGGCTTTAAGCTTTTGGGCGTCAAATGTGCGCGCGGGTGCTAACCAGGCAGACTGCCCCTTGGTCTAACCTGACTGCGGGTAAAAGACGATCTGGCGCTCGTTAATCTTGATATCTTCAAAATGACATCTGGCAATGTCAGAGACACAATCCGGTTCCCTTCCGGCGTGTTGAAATGGCTTCTGGTTCTTGACCAGAATCTTGAAAAGACAGTTTGATTGTTGTTTAAGACATTTAGAGTGATATCTGGTGTCTAGCCAGGATATCGGGTAAATGGTCCAAACTCCATTCAAAGCGTTGAGGTACGTTCCGGCGGCTATTCCGAAACGACGATGAGACGGTTCAATGATCATCCAGAGCATCACATTGATATCCGGTGGCCAGTCGAGACATCAGGTAAATGATCCAATTGCTCCTTGAAACGTTGAGGAGACATCTGTCCAGCAGGTGTCCATGAACAGTCCAGCCTTAGTCTGAAGCGTTCAAATGAGACGATTCGATTATTATTCGAGTCACTTAAGGTATAACCCGATTTTATTCGAAGCGTTGACCTTCGTTTTAGTTATTATTCGAGCCATTTGAGGTGATACCTTGTATCCACAAAATGTAACCCGATTTTCACTCGAAACGTTTATCTTCGTTTCGGTTGCCATCCGAAAACCTACAAACGATATCTAGTTGCCAGCCAAGATACCGATAAAGTTTGACTGTCACTCAAACTGTTGAAAGAGACATCTGGTTGCCAGCCAGACGGTGAGAAACGATTCAATTACCATTCAGAGCATTGCTTTGATACCTGGTTTCTAGCCAAGGTGTCAAGCAAATGATCCAGCTGTTTACTTGAAGCGTTGCAGCAAAACATCTGTCGCCAGTCAGATGTTCAAGAGACGATTCGACTTTCTTTCGGAATATTTAAAGAGATACCTGGTATCTAGCCAGGATATCAGATAAATACTCCGACTCCCATTCGAAGCGTTGATCTTCGTTTCGACTGCCACTCGAAACGTCAAGTTGATACCTGGTTGCCAGTCAGGATATCGAGTAAACGATCCAATTATCATTCGAAACATTTGAAGTGATACAAGGTATCTAGCCAAGATATCAAATCAATGCTCCGTCCAATCAAAGCGTTTGAACTTCATCTGGTGCCCAGTCAGATGTCAATAGACCGTTCGGCTCCCACCCGAACCGTTGAAATAACGACGCCGTCCATTTGGCTTGTAGGCGCCGTGACACCACCCTCGGGTCTGTGTCAAAAATAAAGGTGCGCGCGGGTGCTACATGAGTCGGACTCCCTATGGCCTTCTCACGTGCGGGGTGACAGTTGGTCCTAGGACAGGGAACGATGCCTCGGCTATCGGTCCTTAACCAGCCATCGATAGAGACAATCAGTCCTCGGAAAGGGTACATAACCTCAGTTATGGGTCCTTAACTAATCGTTGATGAAAAGACGATTGGTCCTCAAACGGGGAACATAGCCTCAGCTATCGATCCTTAACCAATCGTTGAGTGGAGACGGTGATCCTGGGACAGGGTACATAACCTCAGTTATGGGTCTTTAACCATCCGTGGAAGAAACACAATTGGTCCTCGAACAGGGTGCGTAGCCTCAGCTATCGGGTCTTAACCAATTGTTAAGTGGAGACAGTGGTTCTTGGACAGGGTACATAACCTCAGTTATGGGTCTTTTAACCATCCATTGAAGGGTGACAGTTGGTCCTCGAACAGGGTGCGTAGCCTCAGCTATCGGGTCTTAACCAATCGTTGATGAAAAGACAATTGGTCCTCAAAAGGGGAACATAGCCTCAGCTATCGATCCTCAACCAATCGTTGAATGGAGACAGTGGTCCTTGGACAGGGTACATAACCTCAGTTATGGGTCCTTAACCAAATGTCAGATGATGATAGAGACGTCCAGTTCCTGACCGGATCGTTCAGTTTTAGTATCCTCAAGCACCAAGGAGAGATTTATATTTTGAACTCTTCAATCCAGGTTTGATTCGACGGTCCTGATGTCGGTCTCATCCTGGATTATTTGCTTCTATTGTTTGTTGTAGCAGGCCTTAGTTAGTGAGTCGCAATTCAACCAATATTGAGACCAGATTCTCAACATTGATCTTAAATTACTTCACCAGTACTTTTGCTAGATACCTTCAATTGCTCCACGTCAGTCGTGATGACGACTGTTCGATAGTCTGAACTATCTTGGTTTGATGAATCTTAGAGAGCCTTGACTTTGATCACCGGGGTGCTCCAGTATGATCTGCTAGACCTTGAGAATTTATTCTTTATTTTTATACTTCATGGAAATCCTCCCGATTGGGTGAAAGGGGTCTCTTCCTCCCATTTTCTTTATTATCTTTTTCTTCTGAGGTTACTTGACTTCCTCAGGTGAGAATGAGGTTTTCTCCATGTTGAGGTGTTGTCCATGCCTCCATGATTTAATGTTGAGCCTCCGAGCCATTTTTATTCGAGCCGAAAAGGGAAATAATGATCTTAATATTTTTGGTGGGGTTTTTGGTGATGATGATCAGCAAAATATATATTCCCCACATTTTCCTGAGTTTGCAGGAATTTTCCTCACATTTTTCTGAGCTTCCTATGATTTTTGGTGAATTTTTGAAGGTTATTGGATTTTTAATAAATCATAGGATAATATGGTAATTTTGTGATTGGCTGGGATTTGGAATTTGAATTTAAAAATCTTATGAAAGGAATTAGGTAGTGGTTTTGGCATGATAATATTCCTTGTATTTTTCTGGATTTATAGAAATTGGTTTTGGATTTTTCTGAGTTACGGTTGAATTTCTATGAATTTTTGAAGATTCCAGCAATAGGATTATGCCACATCAGCAGGGTTGATACGTGGCAGCATATGATTGGTCCAAATCAGCAGGGAAAACGAGTTGGTGTGATTTTTCGCTGGTCAAAGGAAGTGACACACGGCTGTTTTTGGTTGGTCCAAATCGGATGTCAGTCAATTGCCACACAAGATCTACTCGCCACACACAAATGCCACAGAAGATCCTCAATTTTGGGACGATTTTAATTCAATCTGTTATTTTGTCTCTGTACACCCGTTCTATCTTCGATGAACTCATACACCGAAAGCAGTCAAGGTGAGGTTTTGAACGTTGATCGTGAACCGAGTCTAGCCAAAGAAGGGACTCAGTTTCTCCTCTCGTCTCCTTCTTCCTTCGAGTATCCGCCATGGCTGGTTCGATTGAGCTTTCCAGATGGGCCTCAGGCTTGGGAGTAGGGTCGAACAGTATCGTGGGATCCTCCTGAGGCCGTGGGATCCATCAATTAGACGTGGGGCTGCTCCTTCATCGCACTGAACCCCATCCCAATTAGCTAGGGTTCCGAATGAGACCAACAGCAATTGCGAGTTTCTAGTGACCATTGAATCGAGGTGAGGTGTCTGAGAGCATCACGGTGTGTCTGAGAAGTCTAGTATCTCATCAATTTGAATATTGGATAGCCCCGTCATGGAGTTTTGTCTTGGCTCGAATCTGCCATGGTGATGGGTTGATGATTACAGCCTCCTACCAACTACTGTGGTAAGATAGAGGTCTGAGAGTCATGGTGGCATGTACAATCTGATGTTTGTAGCATCAATTTGATTGTCGATCAGCCTTTAATCATCGATTTCATCATAGCTTGATTGAGCCGTGGTGATAAGCTACAAACTGATCTCTCATTTGCTTCTACATCGACTATAGTAATGCAAAGAACTTGATGAGGCACCAGAGAGTATATTAACATGCTCTAGAGTGCATGTGGCCCATTTATTGCACCATGGAGGGTCTCCAACTGATAGCTTGCCTCGATTGGTGTCTGATTATGGAAATTTTGCTAGCTATGATGATAACCAGTCGATGAAGATGCCATTGCCTCTCAGAACCAGATGGATTGTTTACAAGCATGATGATAAGTACCTAAGGTATGGCACCATATCACTTAATGCTTGAAACTCCCCATTATAACCTTTCTCCTGGCCACAGCTTTGATGGTGGTGATGGTTACCTCCTCCTCCAATGGCCTGTTGTACATCTTCATAAACTCCAAAATACCTGCTGTCCTTTATTATCTTTTTTTTTTTTTGTACCTGCTGTCCATTGTTTGTTTTATCTTTTTTTTTTTGTTAATGTCAATTTACTTGTATACTTAAACACCCTTTTTATATGGTTATACTTATATTATTCCTATTATGCAGGAATGATGCCAAAGAAAAGAAGAAGACTAAACTCAATCTTAATAAGTACTTGTATTAAAGACAACTTTTTTTTTTACTTATGCTTATGCATATATTCATGATCTGTTTATATTAACTAGATACTTTTATGTGTAGATGCATTTTTTTTTTTTTCTGTAGATGCATAGTTATATGTAAATGCATATTTTATATATAGATAAGTGCATATATTATCTTACTGTTAGGTTAGCTTATTTACATATTTACATAGCTGCAAGTTTTAGTTATTTCCTACATTTTTTTTTTTTACATATATATGTTACTAGATGCTTTAGTATGCATATAAAAAAAAAAATAAAACAGAAAAGAAAGAGGAAATATATTGCAAAGAGGATAAGTAGAACCTTCTTACTTTACCAAATCGATTACACAAAATGGAATAGATGACTTCTGCAAATATAAAGCTATTACACTAACACTCTTTTTTTATTTGTAGCTATCCTAAACAAACTATTAGCTATTTGAAACTGATATGACTTTCTCTCTGGTGGGTGGCAGTAAGTGCAAAGCAAGTGTGTGAACTTTTCTCGTGGCCTATGGATGTGTGTGAGAGCTTGCTTGTGTGTAGAGGGCTTCTGAATATCTAGAGAGCTTCCCCTTTTGCATGGCCAGCAGCTTCTCTATTTATAGGGAAATGAAGCAAATACTGTGTATGTCACCAATTATTTGAATTTTAAAACTTCTGGACGATTCTACCCCTGCTGTCTTGTTTGGTAATTTCCTCTCTTTTGCACAGCTCTTCACTGTTCTTCATTTAATCACACGCAGAGAGCATCTCAGTCATCAATTGCAAGCCCTCTTTGTCGCTATCCATCTTGATTGTGCTTCAACTATTGCTGCCAATAGTGAAGCAATCATTTATCTCCAATTTAGACAGCCTTTGAAGAGTACAAAATTTCCATGCACCAATTGGAATTTATTGCTGCCAATTTATTTCTTCTTATGCAGCTACACTTGACAAATTCTCTAGAACTGATTACAAGCTGATGAGTGAGGGATTTAGCTCACAACCTTCAATCTGACTTCTTTTTTACTCAAGTATGCTTTTAGTCTCCATATGAGCTTCCGAATTTGATCGGCAATAGCTCAGTTCAATATTGTCATGACCTATTTTCTGCTCCTTGATTATTTGGTCACTGCAATCATGTTTATGAAGCATTACTCTATCCAAATTAGTGTCCATACATCAACTGCTCTTTAAAATTTTGAATATGGCATTTGACTTATCCATGACCGTTCCTTGTCACTAAGGATTGGCTTCATTAATTCTCCTAATTAATGACCCACATACCTTCACTAATGCTCCCTGGTTATGGCTTGACCATATAATTGAATCAATTGAGGCTCATTCTTCATAATTTGGCAACATTGAACTTCACAGATTTTGAACAATTGAGCCATCCTCATATGGAGTCTACTGGAGAGCAAAAAGAGGGGGATTGCTATTAGGTTCGAGATTCTCTCCTCTCCAATTAAATATCATGTCGGGTAGAAGGATAAGGAGATGAATACTGGCGCAATGAGAAGCTGCCGTGGCTTCCCGAGAATTACGGAAACAAGCTTAATTAAGCGATGTCGGGTGCAATTGGGCGCTGATGAATTCAATTGGAGCACTGGAGCAATGAGATTCCCTCCCTCCATCATGGGTCAACAGGAAAGAGATGAGGATCGACGTGGCATCGTTCGTCTCAGCGCGCGAGAATCTTTTCCTGCGTCATGGCGCTCGTCAGGAGGAAGAAACGGAGAAGAAGGCATGGTGAAGGGGTCACTGGGCCGAGACGATGCATGGGCCTCTTTTTTTCTTTTTTTTTTTATTTATCCCCTTTGGGCCTTCGGGTTTTAATTTTTGTTTTTTTTTTTTGGTTTAGATTTCAGAATGGGCTGACACATATTATTAGCTGAATATCATTTGATCAAATCCAATGGTCTAAATCTGTTGCACAAATCTTGATGCATCCATGTGATGTATAATCATATAACCTCATATATGGATATACATGAAGCCATATAATTATTTTGAGGTACAATTTCCATGGGTCCAAAATATGTATATTGCATGCCAAATTAATATGATTTTATTTTTCATATTAATATTAGCGCCAATATAGGCATGTGAATTTATAATCATGGACGAGGATTGTCCACAAATGCCGAGTTTATATCGCTTCTCAATGTGTTTTATAATTATATAATTTCTCACATAAAATATGTATGAAATTACATAATTATTTATATCGTATTTTTGAAGCATGGCTTATGGTTTCAAGGGTTCATATCACACCATTGTAAATATTGTATACTAAATTAACATATAATCATGTTAATATTAGTATTAATATAGAGGTGGAAATTTCGAACCGCTTGTCTTGGCATTGTCGTGGAATTTTGATTGTCAATATAATCTCCCGATTAATCCGGAAAAATTTTCAAGCCACCCTTGAAAATTTATTCGTGCATTAGAGGCCCAATCAATTTGCTTATAATAATCTGGAAATCCATATGTCGGTTTGTCAGGTAAATATGACAATATTTTAGGGTTCAACAAATGCCCCCCACCAGAGCGGGTTGGGAGAATCTTGTGCGAGCAACCTGCTCTGGTGCCTTGCCGTTTGCCATTTTCTCCTTGTAAATATTGTCATTTTTCGCAATGCAAATTGTCAATCTTATTCCTTGTGAACTCATCTGACCTTCTCAGTGATCTAATGTTCTTAAGAGCCCTGCCATATGATCCTTCTGAATTTGTCGTCATGTTGCACTCTGTGACGGTGTACTTTATGATTTCCTGATCTTTTTTACATGTTTCGCTAGTCTCAAATTTTGTTTTATTTCCGAAACTGCATGCCCCCTTATCGAATTCCCGACAAATTGACACGTGACATCTTTTCGGATTAGACGGTGCAACACTACTATTCGGCCATGCGCGCATGCCCACTGAAGGTCCCGCCTCCTTTTTATCTTCTTCATTTCTTCTCTCTCTCAATCATTCTTCTTCCCCTTTCTCCTTCATCCTCTTTTCTTTTCTCTTTCTCACCCGAAATCCCTCTCTTCTTTCTTCATCTTTTCATCGTCGCCACCAAATGGCTAGTGAAGGCAATGCTCGTCTTCCTCCCACTGCCGACGAGTTAGATGACTATCTCGGCTACACCGCGGAGGAGATCGAGGAAGTCGAAGAAGAAGCGGCGCCGGAGGTTGTTCGGGCACTTGGTGACGACTGGGGGGTCCCCTATGACCAAGAGATTCACGCTTACTGGAGACCGCTTCCTTGCCACGACTGGGGGGTTGATTCTACTCCGATTGAGCCTCCGGCATATGAGTGGCCGTCTTTCTTTTATTTCTTCTGCCTCCCTGTGCTTATATTCCTGGGTGCAGTAGCTCTTCATGTGTATTTTTTCGGGGGATAAGTATGATTGGAGTCGGTAATGGATCCCTCTTTTTTATGTACCATCTTGATTTTATGAATGTAACGTTGGTTGCTTCTTAATCCATCTATCTTTTGCATGTGTGCCTTTATTTTGTTTTAGGGACAAAATATGTAAAACCCTGCTCATCATTTTGGACCGGTATAATGAACTCACCGGTGTTGGTTGACTTATGGCTCAACCCAACAATAGACCATTTTGAAGTGAAATTTAGGCTTGTGGATTTTGTGGTGCTTTAGGATATGTATTAAGTGGAAGAAACGTCTTATGTTGCTTTAACGCAAAACGCCTCTTTATTTCCTTTAGGGACATATAGCTCCAGCTGCTCCATGTACCTGCAAATTAAGAAAACAAAATGTTTTTTTTTTTTTTTTTTTTTTTTTTTTTTTTTTTTTTTTTTTTTTCAAAATGGCTTGAACGATTCCTCGCGATTTCGACAAAGGATTGAATCATAACAAGGTGGGCCTTCGGAGATAGCCCAGATGCCTTTGATCCAAATATATTCGTGACGAAATTTTTCTAAGGCCCATGAAATTCGTGAATATTCTCCTCGGCCCGCTAAAATGAATTATTGTTGGCATCGTCTCTTCTGTTCGGTGGTCAACTCCGTACTAAGCCTCCATCAAATCAACTTGTCACCCTTGTTCAACAAGCTTCTCACTTTGAACGCTTTTGTCACATCCTTGTCCGCCATTATGCTCGGTTCGCGTGCTCCTTTTCTCCCATCGAGGTGTGCACCATAATGATGTTCTAGTTCCATTTTTGCCTATAAATAGAGGGACCTTCTCCTTTCCTTTTCATCAACTCTCTTTACCCAAAACTTCTTTATTTCATGGCTTCCACACCAATTCGTAAGCGCTTTAGGGACACGGAACTAACCCCAGTGTCTTCTAATTGGTCATATGGTCCCCATAACCGTTATCTTTTCCGAGATGAAGAGGCTTTTGAGTGTTATCATACTTCCATGGGTATTGAGGAACGCTCTGTCGCTGAGTGCTTTTATTTTCATCCTTATGGAAGGTTGGAGAATGAACATATGCGTCTCCTTCGATCTTGGGTCACTTTTTGGGATTTGCGTAACTTGGCGAGTCGCCAATCTCCTTATCATCCTAGAATTACTCGCCTTTTTTATGCCAATCTACGGGTTTCGTATGACCACCATGGTGTCCCTTTTGTTTCTTCTTTTCTTTTTGGTCGGTACATGTCATTTGGGGTGAAAGATCTTGCAGAGTTTTTGCAGACTACAAGCAATCTGGACGGTCTTTCTGTCTATACGCAAGCATCTTGGCCCCGTGATTTTGAAAGTCGCCGTGAATACCGCCGCTGGTTCAAACTTGCTCCTGATGTTGCCAGAGGAGCATTGTCCACTGCTTCTCTTCCTGCCATGCACAGGTTTTTATTTTATCCCTTATCTTCTCATTTATCTTTTATTTGTTCCCCTTTTACAAGTTTTATATGTAGGTTTTTGTGCATGGTGATCAACCACATCCTTTTCCCTCGGGATGAAATATCCGATGTGGTGAGTTCAGAGACCCTTTTCTACTTGCGCCATCTCATCGCAAAAGACAAGAAGGTCAATGTTGCGTATTTGGTTATCCGGCATATGCACCAATCGGCTAGGACTTTGCATGGCCCGCTTCCTTATGGGCATTTAGTGGAAGAACTGATGCACAAGGCGGGTATCGCCACTCCTGACATTTTGTGGGGTAATAAAATTACTGACAAGGACATTGAGTACCCCAATAACCTTCTTGGCGAATTACCCAACATTGGCTGGACTGAGACTTCGAGCGGGACCCTTGTCCCTGACCCCACTTATGCAGTGAACGCCTTCATTTTGCAACCCGGGGCTGCCTGTAATCAATATAGGCCATTGAGGGAAGGTTCTCCACCTTCAGATGGAGGGTCTACTACCGAGAATCCCCAGAATTCCTCTGTACATTTTGATCAGAAATTTGAGGAAGTTCAGTCTCGGTTGGAGTCCATTGAGGTGAAGCTCGAGACCGTCTTGATTTCTCTGGATGAGCTCAAGGCAAACACTGTGACCAATCTTTGAGTCATAGTGTGTTCCTTATTGATTCGGGTTCTCAGAACCCGTCATGTGTATGCTGTAGCTCGAGAGTCTAGGGTTGTCTTTTCCAGTTTTCAGCTTAGGTGCTTGTATTAATTGTCCCCTTGTATTATGTATGTTGTGTCTTGGTCTATTGTGTCTTGATGGTTTACTGGTTGTATTTTGGAAGGAAATTTTTCAGCACTCTCTTTGCCTTTTAATCAACTCATGCTTGTAATTGATCCGCCTTTGCCTGATTATCTCTTAATATCCCACTTCCCCACGCTTGAAAATATATATGTACATAGTTTTTTTTTTTTTTTTTTTTTTTTTTTTTTTTTAACATCATCGGACCATCCGGCTATCATTCCTCATGTGTTTTGTATCCAGCAGGAATTGAACTCGCTCCCCTTTGAATAATGGCAAAGTTAATAACCACCTGTGCTGGATATCTTGTTCGGAATCATAAGCATTTTCATCATAGTTATTTGATACACAAAGGTTATGTGTATTTTTCAACTACAACACCTTCTTTTACCACATAGGCTATTATGGGCCGGGCCTTGATAATGCTATGTACAAAGGTTTTTTTTTTTTTTTTTTTTTTTTTTTTTTTTTTTTTTTTTTTTTTTTTTAAGTGGAACACAATAGGTATGTATTGCCCCCTTTCTATTTTATTACTTGTGAAGTGTCGGGACTTGTAGGAGATGCCTCGGCAGTGGTAAGTCTCCTTGCAGGAACTTCTTTTCAGCCCAATCTTTAAACGAGAAACATTCCTCAATCGTGTGCCCAAGGAACCTATGGAATAGGCAAAAATCGGGCTCATCGTATCGGAATTCTTCTTCTGGATACTTACACTTGGGTAAGAGAAGTCCGTGTTGGATGGCTATTTCAAACACTTCAGGCGTTTTGTCTTTACGGAATGAGTAAAGCCTCTTCTTTCGTTCCGTCAGTGTCACATGAGTTTTTTCAGTATCGGTTCTTGTTGGCACTTGAGATTTTTCTAATTTTTCCTTTCCTTTTCTTGAAGTTTCAACCATCTTTTCGGGAAATTTACCATCAGTCGAATATCCTGATTCAGAGTGAGAATTTCCTTGCCGCCTCATATGGCTTGGGGAAGAGACATTTCCATAGGGTTCGGGCTTCGGAAGGTTTATTATTGGTATCATGCCATATTGGATCATGCTTCCTGAGCCATGAAGATTTTCAATATGTTTGCCCCCAAAAGGAGAAAGCCAATTGGGGACTGGCCCTAAAATGCCGGATTCAGTGTTGCTACGTGGAGAATAAATTTGTGCATTGTCTTCACGGAATAATCCACGATTTAACCCTTCACACTTTTCTTTGTGTTCTCTGGGGTCATATAGGTCTTTGTCTTGTTTTGTTAAAATGGTGGTGCTATCATTGTTTTCCCTTTGTAAATCTTCTATCATCATTGCCAGTTTGCTATTTTCTTGCCATAGATCGGCTAACTCTTGACGTGTTTTGGTATTCTCCATCCAAAGTGAAGTAATACCCTGGCAAAAACTTTCACTCATATGACGGAGCCCAGCAACTTCACGGCGTAATTCAAGGTTTTCTTGTCGAAGAGTCATCATTTGCTGCGCATGATCACACATTTGCTTTATGTGGGTTTCAAGTAAAATTTGCTCGCCCGGGGTAATGCATTCTTCGGATATTACTTTTGACTGTTCCTCAGCAAACAACTTGGCCTCGGCTTCGAGCGAAATTTCATACATCTCTTCTTCTTCATCAAGCTTTTGTTCCTCCTCCTTCCCATGTTTGTTTTCCTCTGAGGTATCATCTTTAATCGCCCCAATTGGATTTTCTTCTATTTCTTCTTCTTCGCCATATTTGTAAATTTCTGATGTATCCCCCTCTATCCCAATGGCATATGCTGTATGGGAATCTGTGCCAGAGTCTGTGTCATTGGCTCCTTGCAACGTCGAATCTTCATTCTCAGTTCCTGACAAATTCTCCACATATCCTACATAGGTGTACTTGTGAGAGTCTGGGTCATGAGGCGCACAATTATGCTTTGTTTCCTTAGACGATCGTGCCTTATTAAATCGGATTTTCTCTTTAATCCAGCTTTTGACCTTGTGTTGTGGTGCCTCATGTTGTGCACAACAATTTGCATCTTCTATATGATTTGTCTTTTTCGACCATGCCTTTGATGGTGACCCATAGTACTCATCTACAGTCGGAAGAAACGTTTTTGGGGATTTTCCTTTTTTGCAATGACATGTTTTGAGCCGTGTTGAGTTGTAGCAATTATGACATTTCGGGCTCCTACAACCATCATGGTTTATTGCACCGGTCTTTCGAGAAGATGCTCCTGGTAAGTCACGGGCTATAGTGGCGGCTTTTGATATCTTTTTTAGTGTAGACCCCTGATTAACCATCATATCGTTCAAAACTTCTAGGGTGGCATGCATTTCACCGATTTGCTGATTTTGGGCAGCCATTTCTTCTCGGAGCATCTTTACTTGTTTCTTCAACCGAGCTACATTGTTTGCTTCACGAATTGCTGCCTTCTTTTTCTTTTCCTTCTCTTTTCCTTTTCTCAAAATATCAATCAAAGGATTCCTCCGACCCTCTTGAGTCGCCTTTTGTTTAGATTTACATTTAGGTGTATTAGGCGTTTCTTCATTGACATCGGTGTTTCTTTGAGTCGAGTCATCATCATCTTCTTTCCAATACGGACAATACGGATATGTAGGTACTGTTTCTTCGTGAGGGCAATCTGAAAGAGGTGGAGTTCCATTTTCCCCTATCTCTTGGCACCAACACTGGAGAGTTGCTTCACTTTCCTTTTGATTCTCGCGTGAATTAGTATAAGGCTCAGTCTCACTTTCCTCCTGGCTATTCCAAATCATTTCAGCGGCATATATTTGAGTTGCATCTTCTTCATTTTCAGAGCCAGAATCGTGTACATGAATTACATAACATGACTCGTTGCCCCCTGAATTCATTAAATGATTATCTCGTGTAATCCTTGTGTCAGTTGACTCCGAGGTTCCTGTCTGGGCATTTTGATTCATTCCATCAGGTGCTAATTCCTTAAAGAATTTCTCGATAATGGATTCAACTGGACATAATTCTTTTTCCAACCGCTTTCTTTTCGGAGGCTGGTCATGTGCATTAACCAACGTCTTCTCATTAAGGGCTTCAATGAAGTTTGGTCTTTCACCCAGGGGTTCAACATAGGCCTTTAAGAGTTCTTGTTGATAACTTGCTCCCGGGAGTGGCCTGGATTCGAAATATTTTGCATCTGGAAGTTCCATTTCATAGATTGAAAAAGGGTATTCTTCTCCTCTTATCACTCCCTCGACTCCATCTTTGACGTACTTGATACATTGATGCAAGGTGAAAGGAATTAGCTGGTACGCATGTAACCAAGGCCGGCCTAATAGCACCTTATATGACACACTGGCATCTATGACACAGAGTCTTGCATATGTTTCAAGTCTTCCAAATTGGAACTTCAAATTGACCACTCCCAATGCCTTCTGGGATTGTAAATTGAACCCATAGATTTTTGGTTGGCTATGCTTTAAGGAACTTTTATCAAGTTGGAAGTCTTTCAATGAATCTGATGGAAGAATATTGACCGCCGATCCTGGATCAACCAAAATTCGATTGATCTTGATTCCGTTTGACATTCCTGTGACATACAACGGTTTATTGTGAAATGTTTCTCCATTGAGGAAATCATCTTTGGTAAAGGTAATTGGAAAAAAGTTATTCTCAATATTCTTTTCAGTCTCGGCTTGGAATCTTTCTGGGTTTTGTTTGTTTTTTTCGCATCTTTTGTTTCGCCGAACCGTTGGTTTCTCATTATACTGATGATTTTCCTCAGCTCCTTCGGCTGGGATATCCATGATTGCTTTGCCTTTTATTGCGGATTTTGTCTGGCCTTTTATTTCTTGATTTAGGAATTCCGACCCTTCATTGTTATACGAGTTTTGGTCTCTTGCCCCCACTTGCCTCCCTTTTGAAGTAATCAATTTTACAGCTGGAAAGGGGGATTTATTAGACACCCAAGTCTTTGGTTTCTCCAGTTTTCCTTCATCTTTCTCGTTATTGTCTAGATGAAAAGCGCTCTGGATAGTTGCAGCAATGGTCACCTTTGTAGGTTGGATAGGTGCTGGAGTCAACACCGTCTTGCTAGGAACAGGTGAATACTGCCTCTCTGATAGTGTTTCATTCATGATCTGAAGTGGGCCAAAAGAGTTCATCGTTGGCACATTTGCTTGAAACATCATCCCAAACGGATATACTTGTAAATCTTGGGGTGGTGGAATGTTCTCCATTATCATAGGTTTGGGTGTTGGTCTGATGATAGCGGCGAGTCCTTCATCTTGAGGTTCCGCGAAACAGTCATTTGCTCCAAAGATAATAGTCGAGACGGCATTGGCGTATTCCATGCTCGCCATTATGGGGTCGTTGACGATGACAGGAGCATCTGAGGTCATTTGCATCATCGGAAAGGAGATTGGGATGGACCCAATCATGAATGTGCTTGAAACAAGTCCAAAGTCAGTGATTGCTCGGTCGTTGTTCATGTTCGCCATTTCCTACAAAAATAATACCTTGAAGATTATCGTCAGTGATGTATTATATGATTACAAATTCCCTAAGCTTATATACTATATCCTTTGATTTTCTTCCGATGAGAGAAGAAAATGGTCCCACCGGGCGTGCCAGAACCTGTCTCGCACTTTTTCGCGGCCCTCGTATTTCACACAGAGGAAACAGAGGGGGAAAAGAATGCGGATCAGATACCCCTCGCGAGCCTCAAGAATGCCGATACTGATACTTCCCAGAGGAGAAATAACGGTACGGTCTTGAGATCTCACGAGAGTTTATTATTTGAGAGGGGTCCTTTTTTTCCAGTAGGCGCAAGCCCCTACTGTTAATTACCTCCGACATGGTCTGGAGAACCTCTAGATCGGGAAAATCAAAGGATATGTAAGCTGTTAGGGAATTGTAAATATGCAATTTGTAATCCTATCATGCATTGATGTCTTTTTGTGTTTTTTTTTTTTATTTATTTATTAAATGGACTCGGTATTGCAAGGACAGCAGTCTTTAAGGCTTGTGATTTGGAGAGGTCTTGGTTGATCTTTGCTGCTTGGGCTTCAGTGACTTCTTCTTATGATGTGAGGAATGATCGGCTTTTGAGTAATGACTCTTTAGATATTATCGGGGTGGCTCAACATGATTTAGGTTCTTCAATTTGGATCTTACGACTTGGAATTTGGATTTTACGGCTTGGAGTTTGAATCTTACGGCTTGGAACTTAGATCTTATGGCTTGAAGGCATGGATTTCCCGAAGCGGGCATTTGAAGTTCCCAAAAATCGGGTTATTGTGATTTCTGGCTTTTTCTTTTTTTTTTTATTTGGTGCTGAGGATCTTTATAGATTTTTATTTTTCTTCTTTTCCTTCGATAATGTCGGACTCCTAGGCCGCAGAGTTTGTAGACATTACGCTTAACATCGGGCCTGTGGGCTTGTAGATGTCGATGACTTCGCCGGGCTTTAAGCTTTTGGGCGTCAAATGTGCGCGCGGGTGCTAACCAGGCAGACTGCCCCTTGGTCTAACCTGACTGCGGGTAAAAGACGATCTGGCGCTCGTTAATCTTGATATCTTCAAAATGACATCTGGCAATGTCAGAGACACAATCCGGTTCCCTTCCGGCGTGTTGAAATGGCTTCTGGTTCTTGACCAGAATCTTGAAAAGACAGTTTGATTGTTGTTTAAGACATTTAGAGTGATATCTGGTGTCTAGCCAGGATATCGGGTAAATGGTCCAAACTCCATTCAAAGCGTTGAGGTACGTTCCGGCGGCTATTCCGAAACGACGATGAGACGGTTCAATGATCATCCAGAGCATCACATTGATATCCGGTGGCCAGTCGAGACATCAGGTAAATGATCCAATTGCTCCTTGAAACGTTGAGGAGACATCTGTCCAGCAGGTGTCCATGAACAGTCCAGCCTTAGTCTGAAGCGTTCAAATGAGACGATTCGATTATTATTCGAGTCACTTAAGGTATAACCCGATTTTATTCGAAGCGTTGACCTTCGTTTTAGTTATTATTCGAGCCATTTGAGGTGATACCTTGTATCCACAAAATGTAACCCGATTTTCACTCGAAACGTTTATCTTCGTTTCGGTTGCCATCCGAAAACCTACAAACGATATCTAGTTGCCAGCCAAGATACCGATAAAGTTTGACTGTCACTCAAACTGTTGAAAGAGACATCTGGTTGCCAGCCAGACGGTGAGAAACGATTCAATTACCATTCAGAGCATTGCTTTGATACCTGGTTTCTAGCCAAGGTGTCAAGCAAATGATCCAGCTGTTTACTTGAAGCGTTGCAGCAAAACATCTGTCGCCAGTCAGATGTTCAAGAGACGATTCGACTTTCTTTCGGAATATTTAAAGAGATACCTGGTATCTAGCCAGGATATCAGATAAATACTCCGACTCCCATTCGAAGCGTTGATCTTCGTTTCGACTGCCACTCGAAACGTCAAGTTGATACCTGGTTGCCAGTCAGGATATCGAGTAAACGATCCAATTATCATTCGAAACATTTGAAGTGATACAAGGTATCTAGCCAAGATATCAAATCAATGCTCCATCCAATCAAAGCGTTTGAACTTCATCTGGTGCCCAGTCAGATGTCAATAGACCGTTCGGCTCCCACCCGAACCGTTGAAATAACGACGCCGTCCATTTGGCTTGTAGGCGCCGTGACACCACCCTCGGGTCTGTGTCAAAAATAAAGGTGCGCGCGGGTGCTACATGAGTCGGACTCCCTATGGCCTTCTCACGTGCGGGGTGACAGTTGGTCCTAGGACAGGGAACGATGCCTCGGCTATCGGTCCTTAACCAGCCATCGATAGAGACAATCAGTCCTCGGAAAGGGTACATAACCTCAGTTATGGGTCCTTAACTAATCGTTGATGAAAAGACGATTGGTCCTCAAACGGGGAACATAGCCTCAGCTATCGATCCTTAACCAATCGTTGAGTGGAGACGGTGATCCTGGGACAGGGTACATAACCTCAGTTATGGGTCTTTAACCATCCGTGGAAGAAACACAATTGGTCCTCGAACAGGGTGCGTAGCCTCAGCTATCGGGTCTTAACCAATTGTTAAGTGGAGACAGTGGTTCTTGGACAGGGTACATAACCTCAGTTATGGGTCTTTTAACCATCCATTGAAGGGTGACAGTTGGTCCTCGAACAGGGTGCGTAGCCTCAGCTATCGGGTCTTAACCAATCGTTGATGAAAAGACAATTGGTCCTCAAAAGGGGAACATAGCCTCAGCTATCGATCCTCAACCAATCGTTGAATGGAGACAGTGGTCCTTGGACAGGGTACATAACCTCAGTTATGGGTCCTTAACCAAATGTCAGATGATGATAGAGACGTCCAGTTCCTGACCGGATCGTTCAGTTTTAGTATCCTCAAGCACCAAGGAGAGATTTATATTTTGAACTCTTCAATCCAGGTTTGATTCGACGGTCCTGATGTCGGTCTCATCCTGGATTATTTGCTTCTATTGTTTGTTGTAGCAGGCCTTAGTTAGTGAGTCGCAATTCAACCAATATTGAGACCAGATTCTCAACATTGATCTTAAATTACTTCACCAGTACTTTTGCTAGATACCTTCAATTGCTCCACGTCAGTCGTGATGACGACTGTTCGATAGTCTGAACTATCTTGGTTTGATGAATCTTAGAGAGCCTTGACTTTGATCACCGGGGTGCTCCAGTATGATCTGCTAGACCTTGAGAATTTATTCTTTATTTTTATACTTCATGGAAATCCTCCCGATTGGGTGAAAGGGGTCTCTTCCTCCCATTTTCTTTATTATCTTTTTCTTCTGAGGTTACTTGACTTCCTCAGGTGAGAATGAGGTTTTCTCCATGTTGAGGTGTTGTCCATGCCTCCATGATTTAATGTTGAGCCTCCGAGCCATTTTTATTCGAGCCGAAAAGGGAAATAATGATCTTAATATTTTTGGTGGGGTTTTTGGTGATGATGATCAGCAAAATATATATTCCCCACATTTTCCTGAGTTTGCAGGAATTTTCCTCACATTTTTCTGAGCTTCCTATGATTTTTGGTGAATTTTTGAAGGTTATTGGATTTTTAATAAATCATAGGATAATATGGTAATTTTGTGATTGGCTGGGATTTGGAATTTGAATTTAAAAATCTTATGAAAGGAATTAGGTAGTGGTTTTGGCATGATAATATTCCTTGTATTTTTCTGGATTTATAGAAATTGGTTTTGGATTTTTCTGAGTTACGGTTGAATTTCTATGAATTTTTGAAGATTCCAGCAATAGGATTATGCCACATCAGCAGGGTTGATACGTGGCAGCATATGATTGGTCCAAATCAGCAGGGAAAACGAGTTGGTGTGATTTTTCGCTGGTCAAAGGAAGTGACACACGGCTGTTTTTGGTTGGTCCAAATCGGATGTCAGTCAATTGCCACACAAGATCTACTCGCCACACACAAATGCCACAGAAGATCCTCAATTTTGGGACGATTTTAATTCAATCTGTTATTTTGTCTCTGTACACCCGTTCTATCTTCGATGAACTCATACACCGAAAGCAGTCAAGGTGAGGTTTTGAACGTTGATCGTGAACCGAGTCTAGCCAAAGAAGGGACTCAGTTTCTCCTCTCGTCTCCTTCTTCCTTCGAGTATCCGCCATGGCTGGTTCGATTGAGCTTTCCAGATGGGCCTCAGGCTTGGGAGTAGGGTCGAACAGTATCGTGGGATCCTCCTGAGGCCGTGGGATCCATCAATTAGACGTGGGGCTGCTCCTTCATCGCACTGAACCCCATCCCAATTAGCTAGGGTTCCGAATGAGACCAACAGCAATTGCGAGTTTCTAGTGACCATTGAATCGAGGTGAGGTGTCTGAGAGCATCACGGTGTGTCTGAGAAGTCTAGTATCTCATCAATTTGAATATTGGATAGCCCCGTCATGGAGTTTTGTCTTGGCTCGAATCTGCCATGGTGATGGGTTGATGATTACAGCCTCCTACCAACTACTGTGGTAAGATAGAGGTCTGAGAGTCATGGTGGCATGTACAATCTGATGTTTGTAGCATCAATTTGATTGTCGATCAGCCTTTAATCATCGATTTCATCATAGCTTGATTGAGCCGTGGTGATAAGCTACAAACTGATCTCTCATTTGCTTCTACATCGACTATAGTAATGCAAAGAACTTGATGAGGCACCAGAGAGTATATTAACATGCTCTAGAGTGCATGTGGCCCATTTATTGCACCATGGAGGGTCTCCAACTGATAGCTTGCCTCGATTGGTGTCTGATTATGGAAATTTTGCTAGCTATGATGATAACCAGTCGATGAAGATGCCATTGCCTCTCAGAACCAGATGGATTGTTTACAAGCATGATGATAAGTACCTAAGGTATGGCACCATATCACTTAATGCTTGAAACTCCCCATTATAACCTTTCTCCTGGCCACAGCTTTGATGGTGGTGATGGTTACCTCCTCCTCCAATGGCCTGTTGTACATCTTCATAAACTCCAAAATACCTGCTGTCCTTTATTATCTTTTTTTTTTTTTGTACCTGCTGTCCATTGTTTGTTTTATCTTTTTTTTTTTGTTAATGTCAATTTACTTGTATACTTAAACACCCTTTTTATATGGTTATACTTATATTATTCCTATTATGCAGGAATGATGCCAAAGAAAAGAAGAAGACTAAACTCAATCTTAATAAGTACTTGTATTAAAGACAACTTTTTTTTTTACTTATGCTTATGCATATATTCATGATCTGTTTATATTAACTAGATACTTTTATGTGTAGATGCATTTTTTTTTTTTTCTGTAGATGCATAGTTATATGTAAATGCATATTTTATATATAGATAAGTGCATATATTATCTTACTGTTAGGTTAGCTTATTTACATATTTACATAGCTGCAAGTTTTAGTTATTTCCTACATTTTTTTTTTTTACATATATATGTTACTAGATGCTTTAGTATGCATATAAAAAAAAAAATAAAACAGAAAAGAAAGAGGAAATATATTGCAAAGAGGATAAGTAGAACCTTCTTACTTTACCAAATCGATTACACAAAATGGAATAGATGACTTCTGCAAATATAAAGCTATTACACTAACACTCTTTTTTTATTTGTAGCTATCCTAAACAAACTATTAGCTATTTGAAACTGATATGACTTTCTCTCTGGTGGGTGGCAGTAAGTGCAAAGCAAGTGTGTGAACTTTTCTCGTGGCCTATGGATGTGTGTGAGAGCTTGCTTGTGTGTAGAGGGCTTCTGAATATCTAGAGAGCTTCCCCTTTTGCATGGCCAGCAGCTTCTCTATTTATAGGGAAATGAAGCAAATACTGTGTATGTCACCAATTATTTGAATTTTAAAACTTCTGGACGATTCTACCCCTGCTGTCTTGTTTGGTAATTTCCTCTCTTTTGCACAGCTCTTCACTGTTCTTCATTTAATCACACGCAGAGAGCATCTCAGTCATCAATTGCAAGCCCTCTTTGTCGCTATCCATCTTGATTGTGCTTCAACTATTGCTGCCAATAGTGAAGCAATCATTTATCTCCAATTTAGACAGCCTTTGAAGAGTACAAAATTTCCATGCACCAATTGGAATTTATTGCTGCCAATTTATTTCTTCTTATGCAGCTACACTTGACAAATTCTCTAGAACTGATTACAAGCTGATGAGTGAGGGATTTAGCTCACAACCTTCAATCTGACTTCTTTTTTACTCAAGTATGCTTTTAGTCTCCATATGAGCTTCCGAATTTGATCGGCAATAGCTCAGTTCAATATTGTCATGACCTATTTTCTGCTCCTTGATTATTTGGTCACTGCAATCATGTTTATGAAGCATTACTCTATCCAAATTAGTGTCCATACATCAACTGCTCTTTAAAATTTTGAATATGGCATTTGACTTATCCATGACCGTTCCTTGTCACTAAGGATTGGCTTCATTAATTCTCCTAATTAATGACCCACATACCTTCACTAATGCTCCCTGGTTATGGCTTGACCATATAATTGAATCAATTGAGGCTCATTCTTCATAATTTGGCAACATTGAACTTCACAGATTTTGAACAATTGAGCCATCCTCATATGGAGTCTACTGGAGAGCAAAAAGAGGGGGATTGCTATTAGGTTCGAGATTCTCTCCTCTCCAATTAAATATCATGTCGGGTAGAAGGATAAGGAGATGAATACTGGCGCAATGAGAAGCTGCCGTGGCTTCCCGAGAATTACGGAAACAAGCTTAATTAAGCGATGTCGGGTGCAATTGGGCGCTGATGAATTCAATTGGAGCACTGGAGCAATGAGATTCCCTCCCTCCATCATGGGTCAACAGGAAAGAGATGAGGATCGACGTGGCATCGTTCGTCTCAGCGCGCGAGAATCTTTTCCTGCGTCATGGCGCTCGTCAGGAGGAAGAAACGGAGAAGAAGGCATGGTGAAGGGGTCACTGGGCCGAGACGATGCATGGGCCTCTTTTTTTCTTTTTTTTTTTATTTATCCCCTTTGGGCCTTCGGGTTTTAATTTTTGTTTTTTTTTTTTGGTTTAGATTTCAGAATGGGCTGACACATATTATTAGCTGAATATCATTTGATCAAATCCAATGGTCTAAATCTGTTGCACAAATCTTGATGCATCCATGTGATGTATAATCATATAACCTCATATATGGATATACATGAAGCCATATAATTATTTTGAGGTACAATTTCCATGGGTCCAAAATATGTATATTGCATGCCAAATTAATATGATTTTATTTTTCATATTAATATTAGCGCCAATATAGGCATGTGAATTTATAATCATGGACGAGGATTGTCCACAAATGCCGAGTTTATATCGCTTCTCAATGTGTTTTATAATTATATAATTTCTCACATAAAATATGTATGAAATTACATAATTATTTATATCGTATTTTTGAAGCATGGCTTATGGTTTCAAGGGTTCATATCACACCATTGTAAATATTGTATACTAAATTAACATATAATCATGTTAATATTAGTATTAATATAGAGGTGGAAATTTCGAACCGCTTGTCTTGGCATTGTCGTGGAATTTTGATTGTCAATATAATCTCCCGATTAATCCGGAAAAATTTTCAAGCCACCCTTGAAAATTTATTCGTGCATTAGAGGCCCAATCAATTTGCTTATAATAATCTGGAAATCCATATGTCGGTTTGTCAGGTAAATATGACAATATTTTAGGGTTCAACAGTTGTTTCTTTGCACTCCATGATATGAGATTCTTGCCTAAATAAATGCAAAAACCAGATGTGGAGCGCCTGTCATCAGGGCAACCAGCCCAATCAGAGTCACAATATGCATGTAAAGAGAGAGAGGTATTAGCATTGATGAAAAGCCCATGCTGCAATGTGCCTGCCAAGTACCTAAGTATTCTCTTCACTGCATTCCACTGTGTGACTGTAGGTTCATGCATGAATTGAGAAACTTTGTTCACAGCATAGGAGATGTCAGGCCTTGTTAGAGTTGCATATTGTAGTGCTCCTACTACACTCCTGTATAAATGAGGTTCAGAGAAAGGGTCTCCATCATGTTTGGAAAGTGTGATATGAGTTGCTATAGGAGTGGTGCAGGGTTTAGAATTGAGCATTTTTGTTCTGTGAAGAAGATCAGAGATGTATTTGGATTGAGTCAGTAACATGCCAGTAGAAGTGTGAGTGGCTTCTATGCCCAGAAAGTAACTCAGTTGACCCAAATCTTTGACTGCAAATTGAAGTTGTAGTTGCTCAATACACCATGCAACCATTTTGTCATTACTGCCAGTGACAAGAATGTCATCCACATAGACTAAAACAAATAGTCTGTGGTTGTTTGAGGTTAAAATGAAGAGAGATGGGTCATAGTTTGATGCACTGAACCCAAGAGAAAGAAGTGCAGAACTCAATTTTTGAAACCAAGCTCTGGGAGCTTGTTTGAGGCCATACAATGATTTTGAGAGCAAACATACATGGTTTGGATGATTTTGATCAATAAAACCAGGGGGTTGAGACATATACACCCTTTCTTGCAAGTCACCATGGAGAAATGCATTGTGCACATCCAGTTGTCTGACAGACCAGTGAGAGGTTGTAGCAAGAGAAAGTATGACTCTGATGGTAGTTGGTCTCACAACTGGACTGAAGGTGTCAAAGAAGTCCACTCCTTCCTCTTGGTGAAACCCCTTTGCAACCAATCTAGCTTTATGACGTTCAATTGAGCCATCTGGTTTTTGTTTGAGTTTGTACACCCATTTGCATCCAATTATTCTTTGATCAGCTGGTGGGGGAACAAGTACCCAAGTATTATTTTTGGCTAGTGCATTAATTTCAGAAGACATAGCTTCTCTCCACTGTGGTGATTTGCTGGCTTGAGTAAAGCAGGTTGGTTCAGAAGTTACTGTAGTGGAGAAAGCTACATAATCAGGAAATTGTCTGTGTTTGACTGTTTTATCCTTGGTTCTTGTTGTCATAGGATGAGTTTGGACCTGTGGACAAGTGTCAGAAGCAGTGATTGGAACAGTAGGAGTTTGCATAACTGGTGACTCAGCATGTGATGATG
This sequence comes from Rhynchospora tenuis, assembly GCA_027725995.1. Classification (NCBI taxonomy): domain Eukaryota; kingdom Viridiplantae; phylum Streptophyta; class Magnoliopsida; order Poales; family Cyperaceae; genus Rhynchospora; species Rhynchospora tenuis. Next base: position 52,569,722 of record CM050888.1, read on the forward strand.
GCAAAGGAACTTCTGGTTCAGACTGAGACTGGCTTGAGTTAGAGTGGTGACCAGCAGAACCATTTGGAGATGTTATGTGATCTATTTGTTGAGGAGACAGCTGGTCAAGGACATCTGTATTGTCAAGTTGCATTGAATTTGAGCCAGTTGCATCCTGAGAAGGCTGAGCAGCATTTGATGGCAACACAGGTTGTATTTTTAATAGAGAAAGAGATGAGGAAGCTGAAGCATTAACAACCTGATTGTTGCTAGCAATTGAAATATTCTTAAAAGGAAAAGCATTCTCATCAAATTGTACATGTCTTGAAACAAAAATTTTATTGGACTCAATGTGTAAGCATCTGTATCCTTTTTGAGAGGAAGGGTATCCAATAAAAACACATGGAATTGATCTGTATTCAAGTTTATTGGAGTTGTAAGGTCTGGTATAGGGAAAACACAAACAACCTAGTACTCTGAGAGATTGGAAATCAGGTGTTTGTTTAAAGAGAGAGGTATAGGGTACAGCAGATGTGGAGGAAGAGGGCAGTCTATTTATTAGAAAGACAGCACTGGAAAATATTTCATCCCAGAATGATGTTGGTATTGAAGCTTGAGACATGATAGAAAGAGATAACTCGACAATATGTCTGTGTTTACGCTCAGCTAGGCCATTTTGCTGAGGTGTGTATGGGCAGGTGGTTTGGTGTGTAATTTGGGGATGCAAGGCAGAGATAGGTTTAAACTCAGTGCCATTGTCAGTACGCAATATTTTAATGTTGGTGTTTAACAGATTCTCTATCTGTGCTTTGAATTTGGAGAAAATGGACACAGTTTCACTCTTCTGCTTCATAAAGTATATCCAAGTAAAACGAGTAAACTCATCAACAAACACTATATAGTATTTATAACCATTGTTTGATACAACTGGGGATGGGCCCCACAAATCACAGTATACAGTTTCAAGAGGAGAGGTAGAGGAGTGAGAAGAAGCAGAAAAAGGTAATTGATGAGATTTAGCTACAGCACAACTGTGACAGACATCAAGTTTATTTGAGGTACAAGGTAATTTGTAAGTATTCAAAACATGTAAAGTAGTTGTATTGGATGGATGGCCTAATCTTGAGTGCCACAAACTGGCAGGGACACGAGTTCCAAGGTAGACTTGAGGTTGAGAAGAGGGTATTTGAAGAATGAACAACCCATTTTGACTATGCACTGGTATTGTTGTCTTGGTGTGGTGCTGTTCAAAGTGACACAAAGCATTAGAGAAGGAGACTGTAATATGGGGATTGTCTGACAATAATTTGGATAAACTGAGAAGATTTCTAGAAAATGATGGTACATGAAGAACATCAGTTAATGTCAGGTTAATATTGGATACAGATAACACAGTTGAGCCAATATTTAATATTTCAAGAGATGTACCATTACCCAATTGAAGCTTGTCAGAACCAGCATAGGCAAAGAATGATGACATGTTGTTTAGATCACTTGTGACATGATTTGTGGCACCAGAATCAACAATCCAATTGGTTGACTGCTGAGCTGGCGACTGAGTTTGTGTGTTGTAAGCTTGTCTGGCTGGTCTTGGCTTCCATGTAGGATCTGGTTCATACCTGAAGTAGCAAGCCTTGGCAGTGTGACGTGGTTTGAAGCAGATCTGACACTTCTCCTTTGACACATCATTAGTTGAGTTGTTGATGGGCTTAGATGAGGTGTTGTTGTTTGGAGTGTAGCTGGGCTGAGACTGGGCTGAAGTAGTCACAGGCCTATAACGATTCTGTTGAACTGAGCTTCTTCCAGCTTGGAAAGCTGAAGGTTCAGCAATGGTGGAAGACTGAGTGTGTTGTTTGAGAATGGACTCATGAGTGAGAAGCATTCCATGGAGTTCGGAGAGAGAGAGACGATCATTACGGTGAGAGGTTGTGACAGCTGTCACAAAACTGAGATATTCAATTCCAAGTCCATTGATTGCAGCAGAGACAAGCTCCTCCTCTGAGAGTGGTGCACCAGCAAATGCCAGTTCATCAGCTAATTGCCGAATGTGTTGAATGAAATCAGTACAAGAACGATTGCCTCTGAGAGCAAATTGTACTTGTTTCTTGAGATCTGTAACCCTAGATCTGGAGGCTGAAGCAAAAGTGACTTGTAAAGTCGACCAAAGCTCCATTGAGGTGTTGCACGACACTACCTGAGCCATGATTGACTCCGATAGTGAAGATCGAAGCCATCCAAGTAGTAATTGGTCTTGACGATGCCATGGCATATAGTCTGGGTTGAAAACCAGCTGGCCACTGGCATTGAGAATCGTTGGAGTTGGTGGTGGCTGCTCGATGAATCGAATGAGATTGTGGCCATGGAGGAGAGGTGTTATCTGAGATTTCCACATCAGATAGTTGTTTGGGTTCAATTTTGTACCAATTGGAGTGGTAAGTGATACGATCGACTCATTTGAGGAGGAAGGGGATGGATTGTTTGTAATGGAGACATTCGGAGAAGGAGTCTCACTGTTGAGAGTTGTTTCTTGCGCCATTAATGACAGTTAAATTGCTCTGATACCATGAACAGATACAGAATATGTGATAATGAAGAAGACAAAGAGGAATCGGAGAAATGATTTTGTATTATCTGTTCTCTCAACAATTACAGTATTTTGCACATATATATAACACTCGACTGAGCTAAACTAACTTCGTTAGTCTATACAGCTGTCAATCAATGATTGCTAACTAACTAATCAATTCTAACAGAATATTAATAACAGTGATTAGTCTTCTCTTGGATCTTCTGTGGCAGACATAAGCTTGATTCTATTGTCTTGTGTAATAAAAGTCGTACCTAAGGGTGAAAGTCGTGGCCGAGCTATCGAAAGTAGTGCCGAAGGGTGAGAGCCGTGGATATTAGTTTTATATATTGTTTATGTAAATGATTATGATTGTATCAAGCAACAAAAATATTATGGTATATATATTAGTTTTATGGCAGATGATGCGGTGATGGTAGCAAATTTAATTTTTTTTTTAAAAAAAGAAGAGTTTTGTGACGTTTATTATATAAAAAAACGTTACAAAATATTAAATTAATTTTTTTTTCTATTTTTTAATTTTAGTACTATGACGTTTTTTTCAACAAAAACGTTATAGAACCTTCCATCTATGACGTTTTTTTTTGAAATAAACGTCATAGATTCCTCTTTCTATGACGTTTTTTCTAGAAAAAAAACGTCACAGATTCTCAACCATCTATGACGTTTTTTCCAATCTGTAACAGGGTCTACTGTAACGTTGGGATAAACGTCATAAATCCATTTTAATGAACGTTACAGAAGGTCAAATATGGCGTAGTGTGTCTAGAATCTTTTTTTTTTTTAAAGGCCGGGTGACAATCAATTTTATTAATAAAAGAAAAAAAATAAATCTACCGTTTTAATCGGTGTAGATTATGATTGAATGATGGAAATCTTCCATCAGCATTCGCACCTTTTTCTTTACACGGGTACTATTTTTCAAAATGAAAAAAGTCAATAACTGACTTGGTTGATTTTTTTTTTCTTTTATAGTTAACTAATAAATTCCGTTGCTTGTAGTCGTAGATATTGAATTTGTTGAAAATGATGGAAAAAAAGGTGAATTGTGTCCGTTATAAAACTAAATATACATTAAAAAAAATAGAGAGAGAGAGAGACTGACTTAATTTGCTTTGCCTTTGGGACACGTAAATACGTAATAAACATGCGGTTAGCTTGCGTGAATATACATGATTCATGCTTCTTTTATATTACCACTTGCTCGCCTTTTTTACATATATTACTATTGTGTGGACTTTTTCGTCATTTCTCGAAGAATAATCGGGTTTCCTCAAGAAAGGGAATAAGCCTTAGATTCACCCCTCACGAGCTTAAATTCAAGTGCAGAAATGCTTCTTGACAACAAGAAAACATTAACGAGAATCTACCCTCGTGAAGGTTTATTAATTTTGTGGATCCTTTCCTTCCAATAGGCGCAAGCCCCTATTGTTAATTACCCCGTGACGAATCACGAGAACCTCTGATTAAGGGATTCGAGAAATTATATGTCGTAGGCTAGAAAAGTTGTTATCTCAATTTACTTTCTATTTAAACTAAACTCAATTGGTGTTACCAAACTTAATTGACGGGGCACAATTGAGAAATAAAAGACTTAATTCCTTCAGTTCAAATTGGACTCAATTAACGGTACCAAACCTAGTTAACGGGACCTAATTGAGGACACTTAAGATACTTTATCTAAAACTAAGTCTTGGTCACTTATTGACTTATAAGACTAGGAAAGTTTGCTTTTGACGGTTCTTGGCCATATGATGGCGTGGAAGAACTAGGTCTTGGTCTTGGAGACTTGTAAGACTAGAGAGGCTTGCTTTGATGGTTCTTGGCCATTTGGCGGCTTGGAAGAACTGAGTCTTGGTCTTGGTGACGTATAAGACTGAAGGGATTTGATTTCATGGTTCTTGACCGTTTGGCGGCTTAGAAGAACTAGGTCTTGGTCTTGGTGACGTATAAGACTGAAAGGATTTGATTTCATGGTTTTTGGCCATTTGGTGGCTTGAAAGAATTAGGTCTTATATCCGTTTTGATCTCAACTTCACTTGAAAAAGCTTTTCCCAAACTTGAAGAGGTTTCGGTCTTTTGGTTTTGGGTATCGTGCTCTTTAGACTTTAGCCGTCTTCTAATACTTTTTTTTTCTTCATCTTGATACTGGGAATTTAAAGGTTTAAATTTCACTTTAAATCTTTGAAAATACTAGTTTGAAAATACTCGGTAGAAAATAGTCCTTCGAAGATTATTTTTATATTAAAATTATTTAAATTTTGTTTCAAAATCCTATAGAAAACTTATTTAAGTTTTATTGTATTTAATGTTTTTATGAAATTCACTTTATAGCGAAAACACTTCAAAAATATAAAAGACTAGTATTTTAAAAGATTTTGATATCAAAGTATCAGTAAATCTAGTTTGTACGGACTTTTAAGATTTCAAGGATATTTTATTTGAATTTTTCTGAACTCCCTACTATTTTGGTGAATTTTTAAAGTTTCAGCTGTCGTGGAATTGTTTGATTGGGCCACGTGGCAAAGAAGGCTGAGTTGGCAGCTGATTAGTCCTGATGAGATGGCATTTGAATGATTTTGGGTGCTGGGCTTCCTTTCTTCCCTTTATTCTTCTGTTTGGGCCTGTTTTTATTTTGGACTGCAATCTTTCTAATTTCTTTATTTCATTTCCTTCCACGCTGAGTGAGTTTCGTGTAGTGAACAACTAATGATTCGTACAACATTTCTGTCACAGAAAATCAAGGAGAGCTTGGCGCTTGAAGACGGGTTTATTTCTCTTCCTAGCGGGTTCGCATAGGGACGGGTACGGACCCGATAGAGATTCCGATCATCGCAAGGTGGGGGAATGGGTTCTAAGACATCGTAAGGCTGAAGGGAAGGTAGTGGTGTGCTCAGTTTTCGTCGCGTCGGGCTAGTTTGACAGAGGGGCCGAGAGTTGGCATGATGATAAAGGAAAATGGTACCAGTGGCATTTCGAGAAATAAAATTGCGCCAGAAAGTGGTCTCATGGCATCAAGGCAGTAAATAAAGAAGGTCTACGACCTCAATTTGTTTCATGTTTGCATGTCTTGAGGAAGTGGGTATCGGATACAGTGAGGTGAGAAGAAAAGTGCAGTGTGGCCATGGGTTTGCCTCAGTGAGGTAAATTGGTACAAGAGGGGTACCAGGAAGAGTTTGGCTTGGCTTTGCTTGGATAGAGAAGCTTCATTCAGCTCAACTTTACCTAAATCTCATGCGATAGCTGCTGCTCAGACTTACCAACTTGGACACTTTTATTTCAATATTTTGTTCATGTAATTTTATTTCATATGTGGCCTGGTTATAGAATACTTCATGATGTATATATTGAGCACAGTTTTGTTTAATACAACATACAAAGTCTTTATCTTAACTATTTCCACTATTTAATAATATTTCTCCAATCAGTTTGTCATGCCCTAGATTACTTGTGTCAGTATATTCACACAAATATAAACGGTGGAAAGTGAAATTCAGCCTATGATTCGGGCATTCAGTGTATAGTCAATTCATGGCTATAATTCACTGTCTTATGAGACACTCAAATTTCAAGTAGTTCAGCGCAAGAACCTGCACATTCTTTTAAACAAAGTCAGCTGGAATAAAGGAGATCATTTGATGAAGGAACAACCGAACAATTATTCTCCAAGAAGATTACCAAAGCATTCAAAGCATTATTTATTAATTTAACTAAATTTCAATCAACTCCTGTATATATTAAGACTGCTACTATCTGTAGTTAAAGCTCTAAGAAAATGGGGATTAATAATGCATATTAAAGAGGAAACACAGTATCTGCTATATCTCTATAAACCAGAATTTGTAAATCTTATTGATTCCATAAATTTTAGCAGGACTACAAAACCTTTACAGACTATTGTTATTGAAAGAGATGATCAAACAACTAACTATAACTACAAAAGGATGCTCAAGTTTAAAAGGACACAAACCCACAGAAATTTTAGTTACTAGAGGAGGTTTACTATGCGTTTCACTTAAACTAATCAGTCTCTGAACTTTTAATTACTTCTAAACATACAAGGGGCAAGAAGTACAACATTTGATTCCTTGTAAACTCAAATTCACTTCACCTATTTCTTACTACTAAATGGAGTTCGATCTAAAACTATTGGATTAAGCATGACTCACCGAGTTACTAAGGGAGATTACACCAGAATATAATTAAAACTAAAATCAAAGCTTAGATCCAGGGAAAATCTTTAATAAAATCCAGAAAATTAAAAGTACTACATACTTCACCTCTGTCGTTCAATGTTTTAGCATTAAATCATATTGTTTTGCTAATTTAAGAACTATAACCGATCAGATTATGACAGCTTTCAGATGACTGTGTTTGAAAACACTTTACTTCTGCAATTAGGGCTAAACTCTGGCTAAATTTTGGCAGCATCTCCCCTTAATATTGTTTCTTAATTCTTCTCTAAACATGGCCGAAGCCAGTCAGAGAAGAGCTACCCGGAGCTGGAGAAACTCCAGTCGAGGTAAAGGAACTAGGAACTGAGTAAAACCCAGTCGAAGTGTAAGAAACCAAGATCTGAGTAGAACTCAGTCGAGGTGAGAACAACGATCAATCCTTGAACAGAGTTCAGTCGAGATCGAACTAGAGAATCATGAAACACTTATGCAGAACTTAAAAGAAATGAAATTGAAACAAAAGGGGAAAAAAAGGAGTGTAATTCGAATCAACAAGTCAATTGAAGAAGAACTAAGCCTAAATTTAAACAATTTGCACTACTTTGAACTTTAAACCGTCTGATCATAGTATAAAGCTAGCAAACCCGATTTGGCATTCAAAATCACGAATTCTTCATTAAAACATCAAATTGACCTTACAAGACCCGATCTTTACCTTGTTTCTTACCTTTCTCCTCAATTACAATCAATGAATTGGCTTCAAATGCCTTCGACTTTTCTATCCTAACTCGCACTTCAACTGTTTGTCAAAATGCCTAGCTTCTCTCTCTCTTTCCTAACAACTATCCTAAACTTGATTTTGTGGAATTTTGATTTCTGAGGAAGCCGTCCCTTCTCTCTCCTTCATTTGCTGTATTTATAGGCCAAGTCTCCGCCTCATTTCCGTCCAGGTGCAATGAACCTTCGCTGGAGCCCGGCGGTTTTGCGTAACAAACTCAGCTCAACCAATTTCTGTTGGGGGAGAATCTCCTCTCATGTCTCGATTTTAAGTAGAATTGGTGTACGGTGAACCATGCTTACCTTTCGTGGGTCCTGCAATTGCTGTCCCTCTCGGTTCATCTGTTCTGAGTTCACCCATCCCTTATCTCACGAAGGGAGCATTTTTAACCATCAGCGACGCCTCCTTTGTTGATCTTGTGTGGGATTGTTTTGCGGTGAGCCATGTAGAATGGCACATGGAGACAGATGAGTGGAACATGCGCCTGGTTCATTCAAGATGCACTTCGTATTGGAGGCAAATTCAAATCTTACTCTTTCTCTCTTCCGTTCGCTTCTTCTGCTGACGAAAATGACTGGAGACATCCAGTTAACCTAATGTTTCACAGCCTTGTTACAATTTATACTACCATTTCGCCAGATTTTATTTTCTCCTATTGATCCTTGCATATTCACGGGAATTTATTGACCATGGGCATCTCTACACATTTTGTTTCAGCCATCTTTCTTACTACTCCCCCTTTTTATTTATTTCTTTTTTTTTTAGTCGCCCCATTAATTTTCTTTTTCATAATGCCGAAACTATCATCAAAATTTCGCACCCAACAAATGCCCCCACTAAAGGTCATTGGGAAGGGACATTCTATTGTCCTCCAGGAGCAATGTCCTTTAGTGCCTTTTTCATTTTGACTGATCACTTATCCTTAATTTTCAGTCCCCTTTTCTACTGATTCATTAATTACGGCACTCTTATTTTATGTGATGTTTTGCTTTACCCAGTGATGAAAGGCCTTTTAACCAGGCTGCTGCATGGACTATCCCATATAGAGTAGAGACAAGGGAGATTTCTACACGTCAGGTTCCCTGCTTCCATTTTGTAGTTTCTGCAGGCAACGTTCAAACGCAGCATTCTTCTATTTGAACTCGGCACACCAATCTCTGTTCATTGGAGACCTTTTGGTCCACAGGTCCACGCACTATCTGTTTACGCTGGTCCCCTCTTCTGTGGCTTAGCTGTTTTGACAGAAGCTATCACGCCATTCATCCCTTTAGTGGGTCCCTCTTCAGTGACATAGAGCATTGAGAGTTCAGCACACTTTGCCACTCAGTTTTTTGCATAATGGATCGGCTGTCCTTTTCATTTTTTGTCACTTTCCCGCATGAGAAACCCTAACCAGCTCTTTATAAACCCCTTCTTCCTTTGATTCTCATTTCCTTCATCTGAGCGCCCCTTTATTTCCCATCGAGGCCTTGGTAAACAATTTCTGCCAAGAGCATCTCTTTCATCTTTCTCTACATTGTTTCTCATTTCAATCGCATCCCTGACCTTTTATTATTTTCTTGTTCCAGTATTGCTCAGTTCAAAGAGGGAGATTTCGAGAGAACAGGTTACTTGATACACCCTTCTCTCTTGTCTTTTATTCTCGTGTGGGTAGATCTGTAGATTTTTATGGGTCAAGCTATTTTTATTCGCTCTCATAGCTCCCCGATGTACCTTCATGTTGTGTTATAGTCTGATCTCGGCTGGGGATTCCTCAGTTCTTGATCATTAACCGGTCCCTTTATTTATTTCACAAATCTGAGTTTGCAAATTATAATATGCAGCATCTCACTGTTGCTTACGCCCGAATGTGCATTTACTTAGGTTTCAATAGGTATAACATATCAACTATTCTTATTTGAACTGATCCATGGGTGTACCCAAATGTTTCAAGTGTCGCTAGTGGATGTTTCAGCATGTACTTGTAATTCCTATATGAGCACTCAAAGTTCCTTAATCATACATTTCATTCTCCATCACTTATTTTATTTCATTTTATTTTATTTATTTAACTCTGAGCCACTCAATAAAAGTGATATACACTCAATCTCGGCTGAGGTCTCCTCTGTCCCTGATTTTATCACTTTGCCTCGGTTGGATACTTCTCCAATCCCTGGTTTACTCACCTCGGCCAGTGTTTCGCTGGTTCTGGGTGGCGTTTACATCCCTCACTCAGCCAATGATGCGCTTGGGTGAGGTGTATGTAACATATAGTTTCTCCCATGAGAGGCGTTATGCTGTCCGATTTTTCCCAGCCCTTTATTATTTCACTCCTCCCTGATGTCATTTTGGGTTTAAATGATATACCGGGTTATGTGTTTTGCCATGGCTGATTTGCTTCAACGCAATATCTTTACTTCATATTTTCTTTAGAGCATCATATTTTCTTTACTTCACAGTGGGTAATTACATCATCAGACGCATTTCTTTTCTTCCATTTGTTGCACTTCGTTTTTTTTTTTTTGTTTTTTTTTTTTAAATACTTTGTCAAGCGGCATCATTCATTACATTTCTCTCCACTCCCAGTGCATTATTTTCATGGAAATACACACAGAGTCGGAAGATTCTCATTTTTTTGTTGCACATGCTTTGTTTCCCCACGAACGGTTAGTCTCAGGAAATGAGCTCACGGCCCATTTTCATGAGTTTGGGTATGAAGCACCCGCCATTTTTTTCTTAGTTTATTCCAGCCCACTGCTTCTTAGCCCGTCCGACGCCACTTTCACCATTTTATTAGGCCCATTGTATACCTCGGCCCATCAATCATTTTTATCATTTTCAATATATTTCGGCCCATCCGTAATTTCTCTCCTATTCTTCATTTTATTGGAATTTTGGGCCAATTTCCTTTGTACGGCCCACATTCCATGTTTATTTGGAGAAATGATTTAAATGTTTGGCTCTTGAACGCGTCACGTGCAGCGTTAAATTTTATTTTGTTCTTGTCTTTGAAATTCTGACAAGGAGTTTGTTTTGCTTGCAGGTACAACTTCTTAGCCTTCGCATCATTTTATTTCGGTAACTCTCACCTCTTTTCTTTATTTATTTACTTCAGCCGTCATCGTTTCCTCAGTTTCTTCACTCCCCAATAGTCTTAGGAAGCACTAAAATATCCACTTATTAATCTTTCTCAATTTATTCAAAAAGGACTTCTTCTATTCTTATTTTTCTTTGCCATATCTTTCTAGTTCTCATGGCTCATTGGGAACGTCCCGTAGATCTTCCAATTGATAAGCCCTCTGAATCCGAAATCCAAGCATTTATTCATGCCCGTGATCCTCATAACCGTTTTCCTGAACAACACCCTGATTGGCGTAATGAAATGCTTGTTGGTCGGGACTTTTCTTCTGGTAGAATTCCCCGTCACCCACCAACTCGTTTCATTTCTTCTAATGTGCCCTCGACTCTTTTTCCTGAATGTGACCCCTTAACTGAGGAGATAACTACGGGTATTTATACCCAATTCCCTCGGAGACAACGCGTTATGCAGTCGGGCTCCCATTCTTCCACAAGAACTTTTAGTGCTGCTGAGGAACGTAACCCCGGTGTAGGTACTGTGTTTGTCCTTCACCCGACCACGAGGCAGATGATCTATCCGGCAGTACATTTGTTGGGATCTGCCATGGTTAATGGGGATGTGAATCCTTGGTCTTCTACCTCGAGCTCGATTCAAAGCCCCCTTCGCCATGAACGTGGTCAGACTGAATGGATCATGTTTTGTCTACGTCGTTATCGTTCTCGTTTGCGTGCCGCGGGTCTTTTCAAAGCAATTATCCCTGCTTTGTTCAGCTATCGTCCCAATAAGCCTGTTTTCAAGGCTTTTATGAGTAATTGGAATTATCCAACCAACACTTTGTTTACTGAAGATCGTCCCATGACCATTGCTCTTCATGAGCTTGAGGCTATAACGGGGTTATCCACTTTTGGAGACCCTTATGAAGAATACTCACCTATTGATTCAGAACTTTTTGGGATGCATCCTAATGGTGAATGGAAGTATCGTCGAGCTGTGAGGAAAGTTTTTGAAATTTACAATGAACTTTCGGCTGAGAAATTCAAGAAGAAGAGTGGGGCCAAGGTTCCTTTATCAACTTGGGTGACCTATTTTACTGACTTGTCTGACCGCTCAAGTGGTTGGCCATCACCACACATTTTGAATGATGAATTGCTTAGAGGGGATGGCCCAAAGCCTCGTTTGGATGACATGACTTCAAGAAGCTATATCTTGGACGATGAGACCATGCTCACGGCTTTCTTGGCTTGGTGGCTTTGCTACTTTGCCTTTCCTTTATCGGGTCGTATTAGACCTGAAACTTTTGTTATGGCTAATGCCATGGCTTGTGGTCGACGCCTTGTATTGGCCAAACCTGTCTTAGCCAATCTGTTTAGGTCACTTCGTAAAATTGCTTGTTCAAGAGATCCTTCATTCGTTCCCGTGGTGGTTCCTTTCCACTATCTCTTCGGATGGTTGAGGTCTTACTGGCCTCGTATTTATGATCCTCCTGTGATGGCTAAATCCATATTAGATCGATTGCCTTGGATGTTAGCCATTGCCCATACTAATGCCGCAGACTGCCCGGACCCTTGGAAAGCTCACTCCCTCTTTTTAAGGAGTAGAAATACCAGAGACCAAAATCGGGTTTTCGGCCCGGGATTTCTTTATGATCCTTATCATCCCAAAGTGGTGGATTTTCCTTCTCCTACTCCTGGACAGTTTCCTATTTTGGAGAGTTCCTATCTCAAGGCCGAGCTTCTTCTTAGTTCGAGAGAGTGCCTTCTTTGTTATCGTTCTGGAGATGAGTTAGTGGTGGAATTATACTGCCCTTCTTTTGCGGCTCATCAATTTGGTTATGATCAATATGTACCCCTCATACGGATTCCTCGTGCTTGTGACTTCTTGGAGCCTACTTTGGAGACCCATGCCCTTCTCTGGCATGCCTATCTTCGTTTGGGCACGGGTATAACACTAGATGTCCCCTCTCCTGGTCGTGGGGGTATTGTTACCGTTAGGGCCTTTCACTGGTATACACATCTAGTGGAGTCTTACCACGAACGTCTCCAAGAAGAGATTATTAGAAGAGTTTATCCCACTGACGGTCAAGAGCCTCGTCACTATGATCGTCCTCCTTGGGGTCCTCGTCAACCTGCTGACTTTCACGGGATTGATGCGACTCTTCAATATTTGTCTCGTGTCAACCCGACTCGGGCTCGTGTCACCCCTACCATTCCCAAGTCAATTTCTCCACCTGTCGGTGCCGCCACAGGTCAGTTTAAGCACTCATTCCTTCGTTCTCATATATCCATTTCGAAGACGGTCATGTTGTTAATTCTTTGTAATTTATTCCTATATTCTATTTCAGCTTCCTCCTGTTCTTGTCCTAAGGACATTCCCTCATCTTCTAAGGTTGATCCAACTCCAACCAATCATAGAAGTGATGAAGATGTGCTCGTTGATGTCTTCGGCGAAGGTATACTTCGTCCTAAATTTCTTTTCTTCTTTGGTCATTCTTTAATGTTCTTAGTCTCAACACTCTCACATCGTGTTAGGTATCAATGAATTTCTTCATCACCTTGAAATCAAGAAGGGTAAGGCTCCTCAAGAGGTAAACTCTCAAGCCTTCAGAGAGGTAATCGACCTTGCTAGTGAAGAAGAGCTTGATGAAATCATTGAGTGTGAGCCTGTGGAGGGCACTTCTAAGAAGGATTCTAGCATAGGGGCCGAGGATGAGCCAATGAGAGAACGTTCACCCATCACTTTCGTTCTAAGTCCCGGACTTGAAGAAGAGCTTCGACAGGGGGATGAGTTCGTTCAAGAACTTTTGGTTGACCCTGTGCAGGTTAACCCACAAGAGGCTGTAGGTGCTGATATTGGTATTGACCTTGGTGAAATTCTTGCTGGTGAGGCTGTTGGAGAAGCTCTTGAAGCGAATTTGGCGAATGACCCCGTGCCTTTTGAGAATTTTGGAGGAGGTTTTCTCCTAGGTGAAGTTCCGGAAGCCAATGCTTTCGATAATTTCATGATTGTAACCACCGAGACTGTGGCAACGGCACTTCAACAATTGTGGGAGTTGAGTTTACCTACTGGAGTCTTTTTCTTCCCTTTCAATCCTGCCTGGTTGGCGGGTATCCCTCAAGGTGTCCATATCCCAGCTCTTCGGGAGCTAATGCTGGACCATATTTCTCCTTGTTCTTCTGATTTGTCGGATTTGGCTCATGGCTTTGAAAATGGCCATTACGATCAGTTCTTATCCATTCAATCAGTGCAGTCTTACGAGCGTATGATGGCCGCTAGCTCTATTACTGATTTGTTGCGTGAGCAACATGAGACTGCCTTACAACTTTCTTGGACCACGGCCCGTGTTGAGAAGCTGTGGAACTCTCGGGCAGACCTCGCGGTCATATCTCACATGAGGCGAGAGCTATTGGAGTTTCATGAACATGCTAGAGATGTTGCTGTTCGCTTGGCTAATGCTACTGACTCTTTTCACGCAGCCTCGACTGGTTTTCATAATGCTGTGAATCAAGTGAGAGCCTCTCATCACGAGTTCAATGCTCGTGTGCAAGCGATCAATACCCATCTCCATGAAATCCTCGCACAACTGGGAGCCATTCGCCAAGCCTTTGCTGCTTAGATGTCTTGGGATCCCTTGATTACGGTCACGTGCCGTTTTAGTGGTTCATTATCTTAGTTCTTTTGTGATTGAGACTCTTTTGGTCAAAAGATGAGTTATGCACCTTAGTAATTTGTGCTAACTCTTGTATCTTTATTTCAGTCATTTCACTTGTTGTTGATGTAATGGATGTTTTCTATGAGATTTTAATTCTCTTTTACTTGTTTGGATATTGATGCTTTTATTGCATGTTTGTATTTGTTTTGGCTTCAGCATTTCTCTCCTTTCTTTTTTTTTTTTTTTTTTTTTTTTTTTTTTTTTTTTTTGTTTATGCTATGGATTTTGGTTTTCCTCTTCTCCATTTTCAGGTTGAGTCATGGAGGACATGGATCCCGCACTTCCTCACCCTCATGAGGATGACGATGCTTTCTGGGCTGTTCACCAGCCTAACCCAGAGCTTGCCTTCATGCAGCCACCTCCTCCGCCTATCTTTGCAGGTACGTTTATGCTCACCTCCTCTCTTTTTTTGCTTCCCTTGACCTAGTATGTGTTCATATTCTCATGACCTTTTGACTTTTGTGATAGGCATGACGGTGCAGTCCCTTAGGAATGAGGTGATGGCTCTTTATGAGTCCAGCCGGAGCACTCCTGCCGTCTTTCACCGCATCTCTGCTAGGCTCTTCTCGAGGCTTTCTCTAGAGCTTCCTTCCAACAGGGGCGTTCCGGCTGAGGCAGCCGTTCTCATTGGAGAGTGCTATGCTTGGCTGACTCCTCTTCGCTATGATTTCCTGCTCCAGGAGTTGGCCTCTATTGAGCATCGCCTTGCTTCCTGTGCTCGCGCTATGGACACCGTCTCCGATGCTCTCAGGACTCTCTCTCTCCGCTATCAGGTCATTACTGACCGCATTGCTTCCCATTGTGTTGCATGTGCTGATGCGGACCGCCAGGCTGACCTCTCATTCACACACCGCATGGAGGCGTGTCGCTTGGACCGTGAGTTGCAGTACTTGGGCCAGCTGGATCAGGACTATCACCACATCTTGAGCGAGTGGATCAAGTTTCATGCTGTGGTTAGGGAGCGCTACCATGATGCATCCAGGGAGGTGTTTGGATTTCGTCTCAGGCTGGACTCCCGTGTTACCTCTGCTCGTTCTTGTTTCCGTGGGTTGATCCGTCTTTTGGCGGAGGCTAGAGAGAGGTCTATCGAGGCTCAGGCTCAGGCTCAGGCTGCTCCTGCGGCTTAGCTTCTTTGCATCTCTTTTAGTCTAGTTGTTTTGAGAGTTGTGACAGTTGTGAGGTTTATCTTCTTGTTTTTGGATTTGGGCTGAAGCATATTGAGATGGATCATGCTTAGCCTTGTATCTTTATTTTGGGTGTTATTTGTCGAGTTTTGGACTTGGGATGTCTGATGGTTGGTTAGATTTGATCTTTATTTGTTTTGTGGCCTTGAATTTCTTTTCTTTCTTTAATTTGCGTATTTATTTTACTTGTATGCCTACGATTATTATTTGTGCCTGATGGAGCTTTCGCGCTCAGGGCTTCTTTCCAACTTGTTCGCGAAGCGACAGGTAACCTTATTTCCTCCCTACTTTCTCTCGTGCGGGGGTATTTCGGCCCACGTTTGGCTTTACTTGCTTTACAGGGTATAAGATACACACGAATTTACCCTATGCCTTAGAATAGGGTATTTTGGCCCATATCTACATTTCCTTGGGTTTAAATTCATGTGGACCTGTCATTGCTTCGGGCTCAAGTTTAGGCCTCTACACTTTTTCTGACTTTTCAGGCTTTCAGTTATACATACGAACGGTTTCTTCCTCACGATGTACTAACTTCCCACTTCTATCTCTTCCTTTACTTCGCACGTTTTCCACTACTTACGAATAACGTCTTTTCACCCAAGAGTCTATATATGACCGGGTCTTGCACTGTCTTTTCCATCCTATTCTCACATTATACCCGTTGTATCCTGATTATCTTTCTCATAATCTCTCTTTAACCATGTCCGCCCCTAAGCGCCCAAGAAATACCATTGAATCCTCCTCTTCTCGAGTTAACCCCATGGTTCCAAATTGGTCCTTTGCCCCTGACAACCGCTATCTCTTTCGTGATGAGATAGCCTTCAATAGCTATCATCAAGATATGGGTCGTGATGACCGCCCAGTGGCTGAATGTTTCTTCTTTCGTCACCAACGGCGTATCCCAGTAGAGCATACCAACCTTATACACGGTTGGCTTGACTCTTGGAGTCTTCGTGGGCTTGTTGACTTGGACAACCCCTATCATCCTCGAATCACTCGCCTCTTCTATGCCAATCTCCGCCTTTCTTATGATCATTATGGTACTCCTCTAGCCACTTCCTATTTGTTTGGCCAGTATCTGACAATCACTGCAGAGAGTTTGGCCGAGTTCTTGCAAGCTTCTAACACACTTACCGGCTCCACCACTTATGCTTTCCATCGTTGGCCTCGCGGCTTTGGTAATTATTCTGAGTGCTTGCGCTGGTTCAAGGCTGCCCCTGTTGGGGGCGATGTCGAAGTGGTTTCCACTGAACATCTTCCGGCCATTCATAGGTATCTCATAATTTTTTTGGTTTTATTTTCTTATCTGTATCACACTTTTTCTTTTGCCGCCCGTCTTTGACAATTTTCTCACAGATTCCTTTTTATGGTGGTCAACGGCGTAATTTTTCCCCAAGGAGAGTTATCCAATCACGCTTGTCCCGGGGATCTGTTTTACCTTCGTCATCTCATTCAAAAGCATCACCCTATTAACCTGGGCCACATGATTATTTACTTCATGCACCAAGTGGCTATGGACTCTCGCAACCATCGAGCCCTGCCTTATGGCCATCTTATTGAGGCCTTGATGCGTCGCGCCCGTATTCCTATTCCAGAGATGTTGTGGGGAAATCGTATCTCTGAGGCTCACGTGGCTCATCCCCGCAATCTTCTTTCCTTATTTGATTCTACTGGGTGGGTAGAGTCTTCCATGAACATGCTTGTTCCTGACCCCAACCGTCCGATTAATGAGTACATCTTGGCCCCCAATGCCGAGCCCAACCAGTATAGTCCAGTGAGGGTGGTTTCTCCTCCTCTTGATGATGATTCTGTGGCCTTAGCCCTCGAGGCCCCTGCCCCTGTCTCTTTTCGGGCTTTTATCGACCAGCGCTTTGGAAAGTTGAGCGCTCGCTTGGAAGCGATGGAGGGAATGCTTCAAGCCATCACCACTACTCTTGCTAATTTAGGGGGTAATGTTGCTGCTGCTGTTGTTCCGGAATAGAAGAATTTTCTTCTAATTCCTTGCGCCTTTTGTGCCTGTATCTTTATGCTTTCTAGTAGTTTGTATTAGGCTTTCTTTTCTTTTGCTTGCTTATTGTATCAGTTTCTTGAAACTTGTATCACTTCATGGTTAATGAATGAATCCTTTCTTTTACCCCTTTTTGTTCAAATTCCCATCTTATTTTATTTGCAAATCACATGGCTGCCCCAATGTGAATGGGCTTGCCCCTGATAAACTCGACTCATTAATTCTGGCATGCATGACTTAAGGGACATGGTGTTGTTGTGGTTTGTGTGCCCTCAGATGACTTCATAGGGCGGTGCCTTAATGCCTTCAGTTGCCACAAAGGCTTCTTCATTAGGCATAGGTGTTTCAGGGAACCACAAAGGTTCTCTTCAACACGGCTTCGCGTTCTCTGGGACCCGAAGGTCCTTTCCTTGACCGCAGATTTGTCAGGGTAAACTAACCTTTTGTGCATTTGGCGACCACACAGGTCTCCTCAACACGATTTTTTCCTATCAAACTACTATATTTGGCCAGTGGATTTTGGGGAGTTGGGAGCTTTGGTGTAAGGATTGACTCATGGGGCCGCAAAGGCGAGTCACCCTTTTTCCTTACCCTCTCGTCCTCACCCTCTCATTAGGTATAGGCACTCGTTGTAGTGGCTCTCAATCGGCATAGGCGCATTGACACGGCGTTGACGAAGTGACCATAGGGTTTGAGGTTTCGGCTGATTTATTCCTTTATCATGCTTTAAGACCAGGTTTATTGGCTTTGATTAAAAGTTTTTAATGAATTTCTTTTAGTGAGGTTAATCCATGGGGATTGGAGCTTCTCCTTCCGCCAACCAACCGCCCCTTGCGGAAGGTAGGAAGCTTTTATTGGATGTTTCAAGGGATGTTTTTGGTTTTTGTTGAGGTTTATCGGCCTTATTGAAACTATGTTGAAAGCTTTATTGGTAACATGTTTTATAGACAATAGCCATTTTAGTGGGATTAGTAGGTGGAGGTTAAGCTTCTCCTTCCGCCAACCAACCGCCCCTTGCGGAAGGAAGGAAGCTTTGGTTAGGTGATAGGTGATTTTGAGAGAAATTTTTGGCTTTATTGGAGTTTAACGGCCTTATTGGAGTTTTATTGAAAACTTTATTAATGGCCATAGTGTTTTTGGTATTTATTGAGTATAATTGGGATTTTTGGATTCATAAGGTTAGGTTTTGTAGCTTTTTATTTGTATGGTCTTCGTGGAAGGTAGATCTCATGCATAATATTTCTTCAAGTACCGCCCGTTGATAGGTGGGATTGTGCATCTTCCTTCTTTATCCACAAGCTTGTAGGACCCTCCAGTGTAAACTTCCTTGATCACATAGGGTCCTTCCCAATTGGGTGAGAATTTCGGGCCATGATGATGACCCAATATAGGTCTTCGCAAGATCAGCACCAAATCTCCTTCTTTAAAGGTGCGCGGTCTTACCATTTTGTTGTATGCCCTCTCCATTTGAGCCCGATACAATTCTAGGCTTTGTTGGGCCATTAACCTTTTTTCATCCAGCGCATCAAGCTCATCGAGCCTTAAACGCATTTGCTTGTCCATTGGTAGACCCGCGTACATGGCTACCCTCAAAGATGGCAATTCTATTTCTAATGGTAGAACAGCTTCCGCCCCAAACGCCAAAGAATATGGAGTGGCTTGAGTTGGCGTGCGGAAGGTGGTGCGATAAGCCCATAATGCCTCTTGCAACTTCTCATCCCAATTTCTATGATTATCTCCCACTATCTTTCTCAAAAGTTTGATTAGGACCTTATTAAAAGCTTCCGCCAATCCATTCGCTCTTGGATTATAGATAGAGGAATATTGCCACTTTATCTTGTGTTGTCTCGCAAAAGCACAAATTTCACCACTTTTGAAAGCGGTACCATTATCAGATATTATTTCCATTGGGGTGCCGAAACGATATAACACATGGTTCTTCAAAAACCGAATTATATCTTTGCTTTTCACTTCTTTTAATGGCACGGCCTCGGCCCATTTTGAGAAATAGTCAGTGATTGCAAGAATGAATCTATGCCCCTTCGAACTCGGTGGATCGATCGGCCCTATTACATCCGTTCCCCATTTATTGAATGGCCATGAGGCCACTGTTGGGTGCAACGGGTTAGGGTGTTGGTGTATGAAATCTCCATTCACTTGGCACATGTGGCATCTCTTTGCATAATCCTCGCAATCCATGATCATTGTTGGCCAATAGTACCCCATTCTCTTGATGTGAAGTCTCATTTTGGGACCCGATTGATGAGCCCCGCAAAATCCCGAGTGTACTTCTCTTATAATCTTTCGGGCTTCTTCTCGTGACACACACCTCAACCATAACTGATCATATGAGCGTCTATATAGGGTGTTATTCACATAGACATAGCGAAGAACCCGCCGCTTCAATTGCTCTCTTTCCATTTTTTCCTTGGGGAGCACTTGATGTTGGAAATAATCCACAAAGGGTTTTCTCCAGTCTTCCTCGTTATTTGCCCCTACTTCCATTACTTCATCGGGGTCTCTCATTTGGTCTTCCTCCCATTCTTCTAAATCCACGTAGAGATGAGCATTAGCTTCTCTTTCAATTTCCATGAGATAAGGTGCCAATGATCGGCGGTTCCTTATCGTGATTTGAATCTCTTCATCATCTGGCTTACTCAATTGTGTAGCGACCCGAGCTAAGGCATCGGCCATACCATTAGAAGCTCGAGATACTTTCTCTAAAGTGATCTTTGTGAATTTAGCCATCAACTCTTGGGCTCTTTCGTGGTATTTCACTAGCTCGGGTTTCTTCACCTCAAATACCCCTTCAACCTGGTTAAGAATTAATTGAGAATCTCCACACACTCTCATTTCTTTTATATCCATTTCAATGGCTAATTCCAATCCAGCAATCAATGCCTCATATTCAGCTTCATTATTCGTGCATGGTTCGGTCAGCGCTATGGAATGACGAAGAATACCTCCTTGAGGCGTGATAAAAACTAGACCCACTCCCGCACGAATTCTGGGCATCTCAGGTCTCTTGGAAGGTTGAATGGCGGATGACCCATCAAAAAACATCACCCATCCTGATTCTTTTCCTTCAACACATAGGCTTTGCTCATCCGGAAATTCACACCTCAAAGGAGAATCATCTGGAATGGGGTGTGCGGCCAAAAAGTCGGCCATCGCTTGCCCTTTTATCGCCTTTTGAGGGGCGTAGGTAATGTCAAATTCCATTAGAGTAATGGCCCATCTTGCTAATCTCCCCGTTAGCATAGGTCTTGTCATTAAATATTTCAATGGATCCACCTTGGATATCAACGTGATCTTATGAGACAACATGTAATGTCTCAACTTCTTTGTAGCAAACACCAAGGCTAAACAATGCTTTTCAATGGGGCTATATGATTGCTCAGCCCCGACCAACATGCGGCTTAGATAATACAATGCATTCTCTTTGCCTTCTTCATTTTCTTGAGCCAATAAGGCACCCAAAGATCCTTCCAATGCCGTAGTATAGAGAATTAACGCCTTTCCTTGGATAGGTGCGGCTAGAACGGGTGGCTTGAGAAGATACTCTTTGATGTCATCAAAGGCTTTCTGACACTTTTCATCCCATTTAAAAGGCACGTCCTTTTTGGTCAAATGGGTGAATGGTTTTATTCTTCCTGAAAGATTAGCGATAAACCTTCTGACATAGGCCAATTGCCCCTGTAGAGAGCGAACTTGTTTGAGTGTCTTGGGGGGAGGCATTTCCCTAATTGCTTTGATTTTTGCGGTATCGATTTCGATGCCCCTGTGTTTTACCACAAATCCTAGGAATTTTCCTGAGGATACCATAAATGCACACTTCAATGGGTTCATTTTCAAAGAGTACTTTCTCAACCGCTCGAATACTATCCTTAGATACTCCAAATGTTCATCTATTGATCGAGCTTTTACGACCAAGTCATCCACATAGCATTCAACTATTTTGTGGATTAGATCATCAAAAATCTTGGTCATCGCCCTTTGATAAGTGGCCCCCGCATTCTTTAGTCCAAAAGGCATTACTTTGTAGCAAAAGATGCCTATCGGTGTGCGAAAAGATGTGTGACGTTGATCTTCCTTATCCATGGGAATTTGGTTATATCCCGAAGATCCGTCCATAAAAGAGTATACCACATAAGAAGAAGTATAATCAATTATCAATTCTGTCACAGGTAGTGGAAAGTCATCTTTCGGGCATGCTTTATTTAGGTCCCGAAAATCCACGCAGACTCGAATCTGTCCATTTTTCTTTTTCACTGGCACAATATTGGCCACCCAAACGGGGTTCTCTTCTTCCCGAATAAAACCTGCGTTGATCAACTTCTTTACCTCTTCCACAACCTTTTCCTCAAGCTCGACCCGCATCCGTCTCGGGCCTTGCTTGACGGGTTTCACATTGGGATCAATTTTTAGTTTGTGAGATGCTAGGGCAGGGTCAAGTCCCGGCATTTCTGTGTAATTCCACGCAAAACAATCTTTATACTCCATGAGAAGTACTTTTAGTTGTTCTTGCTTTTCCAAAGGGAGTGAAGCGCTTATAAAGGTGGGTCGAGGATCATCTTTAGTGCCCAAATTCACCTCTAAGAGCTCATCAATTGTATTTTGCCCACCTTCCTCTAGTTCTTGAGGAGCATTCTTCGCCACTTGAATGAATCCTTCCTCCTCGGGTTGAGTTTCAATGGGCGTTATGCCCACCATGTGGCTTTCTACAACCTCAACTATCAAAACCTCTCCTTGAGGAACTTTAAAACCCAAGCCTTTGGTGTTTTTCCATTTTCCATCTACACCAATCACCCATCTTGATTTTCCACTCCATAACTCTTGAAAAGCTTTAGCTCTTTGTTTGGAAATGGGATCTAGACAACGAGATCGTTGGAAGAGAGGCATCAACTCCTTATTATAATAACCCATTACCTCAATTCTTTCATATTCATCCTCCTTTTCATTTAACCACTTCTCCCAATTATCGGAACATGCTGCCCCGTCAGATGGCTCTACGCTTTCGGCCTTGTAAAACAAGATTCCTTTGTGCAACACTACCTTCTTTTGCACCTTTTCTGCCTTAGGGGGAACGTAGAAAGTCTCTAACTCCTTCACTTGATTTACTTCCCTTGGGGTGAGTTCTTTGAAGTGACCCAGGGGAACTTGCTCAATAGCCATTGAGTCTTCACTCCGATCACACACGTAAATCGGGTTTCTCTTTCTTTGGCCTTTGCTTTTAGACTCACTTGTAACATAGGAGTTTCTCCTTGGCTTTCTCTCCCCGTCTTCTTCATCAGATGACCCGACATAAATGGGGGTCTTAACAACACAAGAGACTTTAGGTTTACTCCTCAACCTTATATTTTCATCATCTCCATTTTCTTTCTCCGCCCGCCACTTGAGTCGAGGGGATGTACTCCTTTGTGAGGCGGGAGTGAAGAAACGGTCTATTTCTTCCAATTCAACTTCATGTACCCCATAATATTGCGGGTCTCCTTTGATGGTCTTTTGTTCACCATCTTGAAGGTATTTCACGCACTGGTGCAAGGTGGATGGTACGAGATAATTTTCATGTAACCATGGTCGACCCAACAAGGCCTTATATGATGTATCGGCATCAATCACATAAAACTTTACAAGGGTTTGAAGCTCCCCGAATTTCATAGGGAGAGTCACTGACCCCAATGCCTTTTCTGAATTCTGGTTGAAGCCATGAATATAAACATTTTCATCACACAAACGCCTTCCTCCCAAGGCCAATTGATTTAATGATCGCAACGGCAAGATGTTGATTGAGGATCCGGGATCCACTAGCATGCGGCTCAGTTGGCTTCCATTTGTTTCTCCCGTGATGTAAAGTGGACTATTGTGCATAGCCGTGCCTATCATCATATCTTTGTTTGTGAAAGTGATTTGGCTAGCCGGTTCCACATAAAGTGCCTCCGTCATTTGCTTTTCAGCCAAGTACACTTGGAACTTCTCGGGATGTTGCAATGCTTCCATCATTATGTCCCTAAGTTCTTGTGACATCATGAGTGCTTCAAACACACTCATCAGAGCTGGTGTTCGCCTTAGGTGGGCTAGAATGTTGTATTCTCCCATGGCTCCTTTTGGCCGTTGACTTGGGCCCGCTTCACCATTAGCCTCTCGGGTTTGATCTTTACCCTTTTCTTTAATCTTCTCATTCTCTTTTGGTGCTTGTCTCTCGGGCAAATTCGTTCCCGATCGCAAGTTCAAATGGCAGTCTTCTTCTTTGAACATGCCTTTCGAGAAAAGTCCCATGTAAGGCGCTTCGTTTTCATCTTCTGAGTCGTCATAGTAATAAATTGTAGAGCCTTCTTCTTTTTCTCTTTCTTTTTCTTTTTCTTTTTCAATTTCTTTTTCACTTTCTTTTCCTTTGTTATTTTTTCCTTCATTTTTCTTTTCATTTTTCTTTTCATTTTTCGTTTCTTTCATTTCTTTTTGATTACAATTGGTTTTTGACACCTTTCTCACTTGAAAATCTTCTTGATCAGACTCATCACTTACTATGACTATGATATTACACTCAACGTCGCGCCTATCACTTTTCCTTTGGAACACCGCATTCGCTTGAGCATGCGGAGCGGGTGTTTGTTTATAACTATCAGACAACACCAATTCTCCTTCCTTGATCATTCTCTCGGCAACATCCTTGAAGACATAACAATCTTCGATCGGGTGCCCCAATACCCGATGATATGCACAATATTTTGGGTCATCCACTTTATCTTGCTCATGTGGCCTCTTGCAAATGGGCAATTCTATGGCTTTCCCCGTCAACAATTGTTTAAGCAACGCCGCAGTTTTCTCCTTCCTGAAAGAATAAGGCCTTTTTAGGCGCTCGCTCAAAGGAGTTTGAGATCGGGTATTACTACCACCATTATTGCCACTATTTCTACTCCCTTTATAGCCACCACCTTGGCTTGTATAAGCTTCATTAGCTCCCGCAACTTTGATTGGGCCTTGGCCTTTGTTTCTATTGTAAGTGGATTGTGATTCCTTCGGTGGTCCAATATGTACCACTCTCGCCACACGAGTGACCAAGTCCTCGTACGTGTAGATGTCACTCCCGGAAAGTGGCCTTCTTATCCAATCATCTAAATTTCTCACCAAAAATTCCACGGCCTCCCTTTCAGGCATTTGGTGAGTACATCTTATGTTTAGGTTTCTCCACCTATTGATGTAATCAAGAGCCGCTTCTCCCGACTTAGGCTTTTCACTTGCCAGATCGGCCATCGTGATTCTTTGGGTTACCATGGCAAACTTGGCTCTAAACAAGTCTTCCATTTCATCCCATGACTCCACCGAATCATTCTCCAATGAAGAATACCACTCGAAAGCGGGACCTGTCAGACTTTGGGAAAATTGTTTTAAGAGGAGAGCCTCGTCATGTGAAGTATTACCACATGCATTTCTAAATTGTACCAAGTGTTGCTCGGGAGTAATATTCCTTTCACCCGTTCCATCAAACAAATTGAACTTTGGTACTTGATAGTTCGATGGGTATTGCACATGCTCATACCTCTTTGGATAAGGCCGACCACATTTCTTTCTAAAATTAACCAAGTGCCCCGCACCCGAGGCTTGCAATTGTTGACTTATCATCTCTTGGATGACTTGTTTGGTTGTTTCGGGCCTTTCTGCCCCATTTCGGGATCCTGCCCCTGGGATTTCATCCTCGTAGGACCCATATTTATTCTTACTCCTCTTTTCTTTAGAGAACCTTCTCACTACCTTTTCATCTTCTGATGAGTCGTACTTGCTTTTGGTTTTCCTTCCTTTGGACGGTTTTCTTCTACTTCTTTCTTCTTCGTCATCCGAAGAGTAGTATTTGTTTCTACTTCTTCTTTCTTTGAGAGGTTTTCTTTTGTTTCTTTCTTCTTCCTCATCCGAGGATTCATACTTACTTTTGCTCTTCTTTTCTTTGATAAATTTTTCTTTATATTTGGTATCTTCTTCCGAGGAAGAAGGATACTCCTTGTCAAGTTCTCCTAACAGGTTTTTCTTTTCTAAAAATTTGTACATCTTTTTGACAATATCCCTATCTTTCTCCCTTTCATTCATCAATTGAGAGATCCTTCTTTCATTCTTTTCTAGAATACTCTTTAATCGTCCCTTTTCTCCTTCAGCCCAACGGCCTTCATCATTACTATCATTTTGGTCAATCCTAATGACCTCTTCTCCTTCGTCCTCTTGGCGGTTGTGACAACTCGCTGAGGGGTCATCTTGTTTATTTTTGCTTTCCTTTCGATTTATAGGAATTTCTTCATCACTGACTGCATGCACGAATGCGTGCATTTCAAACCTCTTATCGACTCCAACCATGTGGACATGAGTATGGATTACTGGCTTCTTTTCTCGCCACACCATGCGTCTCCTTTTATTTTGTGGCTCTTGGCTAGCCACTTCAACCACCAACCGAGTTTTGTCTTTCGGAACCCATATTTTCTTGGGTCCCTTCCCTTTCTTCACGGGCCCCAATCTCTCTTTGATTGAAGTTGCCAATCTTTCCCCCAACCTTTCTTTCACAGGGGTAGACGCCCTTGTCTTTCTCTTTGGTCCTAGCCTTTCATGAACTGGGGTTCGTGGCAACGAGAGTCTCTCTTTAACAGACACCCTTGTCTTAGGGCTCCTTCCCCGAAATTTCATTTGGTACTCAGCTGGGAACTCTTCTATCGTCTTGAGCTGGGCCTTGGGAGAGTTCTTTCTGACCAAACGAAGCGGTGCAAAAGGATTACTCACGGGGAGATTGGGTCTGGTATCCAATTCCCGTTGATATGCCCCTTGAATTTTCTTAAGACTCCTCACACCATTGGTTGTTGGAACATATGTCTTTCTCACCGCTCTTCTCTTCTGAGGGGAGCGACGATTGGATCAATACTCGTTAGGTGAAGCTACTGGAGTACGGTGGACTTCATTTTGTGGAACAAGAACCCACTCGCTTCCATTATTGACTATTGGCGTCTCGGGCACCACTTCCTCGATGCCCCTCATGTCCTCATCCTCTCGAGCAATCTCCATCTGCCCATCTTTGCCATGTACTAGTGGTACATATGCAAATCCAAAGGGCATGCCACCGAACATGAACTGATTGTCGAAGCGAATGGGGACGGCCCCAATGGTGAACTTCCCGTTAGGCTTGCTCATTTCAACACTTGCATTGAACGCCATCTTAGTCCTACAACAACAAACAACTCAATGTTATCGTTAGTAGCGTTTATTAGAAGATTTAGAAACTTAGAGAAACAATTTTCTAGCCTATACATTATATTCCTCAAATCCAAAGATGAGAGGAGAAAGAGGTCCCACCGGGCGTGCCAGAGAATCTGTGGGGACTTTTTCGTCATTTCTCGAAGAATAATCGGGTTTCCTCAAGAAAGGGAATAAGCCTTAGATTCACCCCTCACGAGCTTAAATTCAAGTGCAGAAATGCTTCTTGACAACAAGAAAACATTAACGAGAATCTACCCTCGTGAAGGTTTATTAATTTTGTGGATCCTTTCCTTCCAATAGGCGCAAGCCCCTATTGTTAATTACCCCGTGACGAATCACGAGAACCTCTGATTAAGGGATTCGAGAAATTATATGTCGTAGGCTAGAAAAGTTGTTATCTCAATTTACTTTCTATTTAAACTAAACTCAATTGGTGTTACCAAACTTAATTGACGGGGCACAATTGAGAAATAAAAGACTTAATTCCTTCAGTTCAAATTGGACTCAATTAACGGTACCAAACCTAGTTAACGGGACCTAATTGAGGACACTTAAGATACTTTATCTAAAACTAAGTCTTGGTCACTTATTGACTTATAAGACTAGGAAAGTTTGCTTTTGACGGTTCTTGGCCATATGATGGCGTGGAAGAACTAGGTCTTGGTCTTGGAGACTTGTAAGACTAGAGAGGCTTGCTTTGATGGTTCTTGGCCATTTGGCGGCTTGGAAGAACTGAGTCTTGGTCTTGGTGACGTATAAGACTGAAGGGATTTGATTTCATGGTTCTTGACCGTTTGGCGGCTTAGAAGAACTAGGTCTTGGTCTTGGTGACGTATAAGACTGAAAGGATTTGATTTCATGGTTTTTGGCCATTTGGTGGCTTGAAAGAATTAGGTCTTATATCCGTTTTGATCTCAACTTCACTTGAAAAAGCTTTTCCCAAACTTGAAGAGGTTTCGGTCTTTTGGTTTTGGGTATCGTGCTCTTTAGACTTTAGCCGTCTTCTAATACTTTTTTTTTCTTCATCTTGATACTGGGAATTTAAAGGTTTAAATTTCACTTTAAATCTTTGAAAATACTAGTTTGAAAATACTCGGTAGAAAATAGTCCTTCGAAGATTATTTTTATATTAAAATTATTTAAATTTTGTTTCAAAATCCTATAGAAAACTTATTTAAGTTTTATTGTATTTAATGTTTTTATGAAATTCACTTTATAGCGAAAACACTTCAAAAATATAAAAGACTAGTATTTTAAAAGATTTTGATATCAAAGTATCAGTAAATCTAGTTTGTACGGACTTTTAAGATTTCAAGGATATTTTATTTGAATTTTTCTGAACTCCCTACTATTTTGGTGAATTTTTAAAGTTTCAGCTGTCGTGGAATTGTTTGATTGGGCCACGTGGCAAAGAAGGCTGAGTTGGCAGCTGATTAGTCCTGATGAGATGGCATTTGAATGATTTTGGGTGCTGGGCTTCCTTTCTTCCCTTTATTCTTCTGTTTGGGCCTGTTTTTATTTTGGACTGCAATCTTTCTAATTTCTTTATTTCATTTCCTTCCACGCTGAGTGAGTTTCGTGTAGTGAACAACTAATGATTCGTACAACATTTCTGTCACAGAAAATCAAGGAGAGCTTGGCGCTTGAAGACGGGTTTATTTCTCTTCCTAGCGGGTTCGCATAGGGACGGGTACGGACCCGATAGAGATTCCGATCATCGCAAGGTGGGGGAATGGGTTCTAAGACATCGTAAGGCTGAAGGGAAGGTAGTGGTGTGCTCAGTTTTCGTCGCGTCGGGCTAGTTTGACAGAGGGGCCGAGAGTTGGCATGATGATAAAGGAAAATGGTACCAGTGGCATTTCGAGAAATAAAATTGCGCCAGAAAGTGGTCTCATGGCATCAAGGCAGTAAATAAAGAAGGTCTACGACCTCAATTTGTTTCATGTTTGCATGTCTTGAGGAAGTGGGTATCGGATACAGTGAGGTGAGAAGAAAAGTGCAGTGTGGCCATGGGTTTGCCTCAGTGAGGTAAATTGGTACAAGAGGGGTACCAGGAAGAGTTTGGCTTGGCTTTGCTTGGATAGAGAAGCTTCATTCAGCTCAACTTTACCTAAATCTCATGCGATAGCTGCTGCTCAGACTTACCAACTTGGACACTTTTATTTCAATATTTTGTTCATGTAATTTTATTTCATATGTGGCCTGGTTATAGAATACTTCATGATGTATATATTGAGCACAGTTTTGTTTAATACAACATACAAAGTCTTTATCTTAACTATTTCCACTATTTAATAATATTTCTCCAATCAGTTTGTCATGCCCTAGATTACTTGTGTCAGTATATTCACACAAATATAAACGGTGGAAAGTGAAATTCAGCCTATGATTCGGGCATTCAGTGTATAGTCAATTCATGGCTATAATTCACTGTCTTATGAGACACTCAAATTTCAAGTAGTTCAGCGCAAGAACCTGCACATTCTTTTAAACAAAGTCAGCTGGAATAAAGGAGATCATTTGATGAAGGAACAACCGAACAATTATTCTCCAAGAAGATTACCAAAGCATTCAAAGCATTATTTATTAATTTAACTAAATTTCAATCAACTCCTGTATATATTAAGACTGCTACTATCTGTAGTTAAAGCTCTAAGAAAATGGGGATTAATAATGCATATTAAAGAGGAAACACAGTATCTGCTATATCTCTATAAACCAGAATTTGTAAATCTTATTGATTCCATAAATTTTAGCAGGACTACAAAACCTTTACAGACTATTGTTATTGAAAGAGATGATCAAACAACTAACTATAACTACAAAAGGATGCTCAAGTTTAAAAGGACACAAACCCACAGAAATTTTAGTTACTAGAGGAGGTTTACTATGCGTTTCACTTAAACTAATCAGTCTCTGAACTTTTAATTACTTCTAAACATACAAGGGGCAAGAAGTACAACATTTGATTCCTTGTAAACTCAAATTCACTTCACCTATTTCTTACTACTAAATGGAGTTCGATCTAAAACTATTGGATTAAGCATGACTCACCGAGTTACTAAGGGAGATTACACCAGAATATAATTAAAACTAAAATCAAAGCTTAGATCCAGGGAAAATCTTTAATAAAATCCAGAAAATTAAAAGTACTACATACTTCACCTCTGTCGTTCAATGTTTTAGCATTAAATCATATTGTTTTGCTAATTTAAGAACTATAACCGATCAGATTATGACAGCTTTCAGATGACTGTGTTTGAAAACACTTTACTTCTGCAATTAGGGCTAAACTCTGGCTAAATTTTGGCAGCATCTCCCCTTAATATTGTTTCTTAATTCTTCTCTAAACATGGCCGAAGCCAGTCAGAGAAGAGCTACCCGGAGCTGGAGAAACTCCAGTCGAGGTAAAGGAACTAGGAACTGAGTAAAACCCAGTCGAAGTGTAAGAAACCAAGATCTGAGTAGAACTCAGTCGAGGTGAGAACAACGATCAATCCTTGAACAGAGTTCAGTCGAGATCGAACTAGAGAATCATGAAACACTTATGCAGAACTTAAAAGAAATGAAATTGAAACAAAAGGGGAAAAAAAGGAGTGTAATTCGAATCAACAAGTCAATTGAAGAAGAACTAAGCCTAAATTTAAACAATTTGCACTACTTTGAACTTTAAACCGTCTGATCATAGTATAAAGCTAGCAAACCCGATTTGGCATTCAAAATCACGAATTCTTCATTAAAACATCAAATTGACCTTACAAGACCCGATCTTTACCTTGTTTCTTACCTTTCTCCTCAATTACAATCAATGAATTGGCTTCAAATGCCTTCGACTTTTCTATCCTAACTCGCACTTCAACTGTTTGTCAAAATGCCTAGCTTCTCTCTCTCTTTCCTAACAACTATCCTAAACTTGATTTTGTGGAATTTTGATTTCTGAGGAAGCCGTCCCTTCTCTCTCCTTCATCTGCTGTATTTATAGGCCAAGTCTCCGCCTTATTTCCGTCCAGGTGCAATGAACCTTCGCTGGAGCCCGGCGGTTTTGCGTAACAAACTCAGCTCAACCAATTTCTGTTGGGGGAGAATCTCCTCTCATGTCTCGATTTTAAGTAGAATTGGTGTACGGTGAACCATGCTTACCTTTCGTGGGTCCTGCAATTGCTGTCCCTCTCGGTTCATCTGTTCTGAGTTCACCCATCCCTTATCTCACGAAGGGAGCATTTTTAACCATCAGCGACGCCTCCTTTGTTGATCTTGTGTGGGATTGTTTTGAGGTGAGCCATGTAGAATGGCACATGGAGACAGATGAGTGGAACATGCGCCTGGTTCATTCAAGATGCACTTCGTATTGGAGGCAAATTCAAATCTTACTCTTTCTCTCTTCCGTTCGCTTCTTCTGCTGACGAAAATGACTGGAGACATCCAGTTAACCTAATGTTTCACAGCCTTGTTACAATTTATACTACCATTTCGCCAGATTTTATTTTCTCCTATTGATCCTTGCATATTCACGGGAATTTATTGACCATGGGCATCTCTACACATTTTGTTTCAGCCATCTTTCTTACTACTCCCCCTTTTTATTTATTTCTTTTTTTTTTAGTCGCCCCATTAATTTTCTTTTTCATAATGCCGAAACTATCATCAAAATTTCGCACCCAACAACTATATATATACGTTAAGCGAATTATTAGAGTATTATTGATCCACTTTACAAACCCGATCATGATTTTTTCCGAAAGTTTACAACACATGAAAAGCATCACTTGTCTATTGACAAAACGTAAGAATTTCCTGCCATATGGAGATTGCTAGTCGGACAAAATTTGAAGCAACAAGTTATATCAGCTTCAAAGTTCAGTCTCATCGTTACGTTGCAAATATTATTGTAAGATGAACAGTGCACGGGGCTCGATACCTATTAAAAAGGAATTCGAGAGACGGACGACATAAAACGACAAGAAACATGTTTTAACGAGAATGATAATTTTTTTTTTTCCCAAAAGACATGTTCTAAACTCAATATCAAATAAGTTATGGCTTTGATCAAAATAATTTTCACACAAAATTTCATTTTGTTAGAATTGATTTCTCGATGAAATATCGGGTCTAATTAACAACATGAAAATTCTGATCAAATGAAATAAAATTCGATTGTTTTAATAACTTTTTATTTAGTGATAAACGACAATGCACTCAACTTAAAATGCAGATTCAAAATCCAACTGGTTTTTTTTTTTGAGATATTTAAATGCCATACAAGTTAGCATGTTTAACCGTCTTATTATAGAAAAAAGACTATATTAATTGTTGTACGAAGAAACTAAACTTTTTACTGAACATAAAAAGTCAGTACATTTAGTCAGATTCCGCCATTTATCTGGAAGCAGCTCCGTTCCACTGTTGGAATAAGGAAGGATGATTGGAACCCACTCAATGGGAACCATTGCTTCTTAATTTTTCAATTTCCATCAACAAAAATTGTCAATATAACATATATAGTACATGTTCTGCGCACATCCATTTCCAAGATGCTAGGCAGCTGCACACTGCTAAAAAGCATCAAGAAATCTTACGCAAAGCGTAGATCTCGTACTGAACATAGAGTCTACTGGCAACATGATTACTCCACTGGCGTTAAACTAGTACCAGTGTCCAGTGTGCACAGAACTCAGACTACTATGTACAGGACCTGGTAATTAATGCACTAATTGTACCTGGAACTGGCTTGCAATCCGACCACTGGGTGACTTGCTACCTAGATATGACATGTATTGTCAGATAGGCCTCTCCGGCAGAGATATTTCATAGCACGTGAATTTCCTATTCATTAGTTATAAATTGAAAAGTTCATTATATGCAAAAACTATAGAGATCAAATATTACATGTGCCAAAGCTATATAATTTGGAAATTGATTATTGTCGTCTGTAATTTTGTCATCCCTTGCCATCGCTTAAATAAAGTGAACACGTAAAATAGATAAGATGGACACATAAGTGATCAAAGTGAACACTTACAAACAAATAAGTTCAATAAAAATGAGTTGAACATGCATATAAAAATCTGAACAATAATGACAAAACTTATTTGTTGTATGTGTACACTTTAATTGTCTAAATGTTCAACTTGTTCGTTTTATGTGTTCACTTTGTTTAAGCGATGACAAGGGATAACAAAACTGTATATGACAGTTATCATTCATGTTCAATATAATTCAGAAGCACAAATCTCATAAAAAATCGAGGAAGGTCCCACTACCAATATTTTAGTTGCCCCCAAATGCCAACATTTTGTTATTTAGTTACTTTTTCAAATTTTGAAATTCAAACGTTAAATTCAAACCGTCGATCTTATTAGAAATATTTGAATTCTGAATAGGAGCAATGAATAGTAATGAATAATGCCACTCTGGATTTGGGATGTTGATTCTTGAATTGATGGTTGGGATGCTCTGTCGCATGGAAGTTCAAAATTCAGCACTTTGATATGATATCCATATTGTATAAGATTGGTCTGTATATTTTAATGTATGACTTCCTTAGTGAAAAGTTGGGATTTTGTGTTCAGCACTTTGATATGTATTCATACCTTCATGACTCCATGTGCGTTATGATTTTGTTGTTGTGGATTTTGTGTGTCCATGTACCACGTCTCCAATGTGAGAATTACCTCATGTGACTGTTTTGTATAACTTTTCTTATTCTATACATCTTAGTGCTCACCAAATGTGCCACATATTTATTCATCGTCTGCCAAAATGTTAATCGCTTTAAAATTCAGTATCATTTGAAGATTAAATTTTTCAAACTTTTATGCTCTGTCCGGCAAAATCTCTAAAATGCTAATCAGATTTACATGCTAGGATTTTATTTCTTATATGACAATGTTTGCTTTTGAAAATTACTTTTATCTCCATTCAATTTAGTATCATCGTTTGAATGATAAATATAGGAAATTTGTATTAAGGATGTCAATTACTAGGGCATGCTTTATTAGGATACTATGAAATTAAAATCTTGATCAGTTTGATATGTAAGGTTTTCATTTTTCCCGCATGACATTATTTGATTTTCGAATTTTTTCCCATAAAATTCACTACCGTTCGAAGAATCGAAGGATAAATATAGAAAATTTGTATCGATGGCGTCAATTACAAGGGCAAGGTCCATTAGTACGGTATCATTGGAACAACAAATATAGACCTTTTTTTTAGATAAAAAAGGAACTAAAAGCCAATCTATGGACATCAAGTATGCATATTTATCATATTTTTTATATCCATTTTATGTAATTTATTTTCTATAATTATGATGTATTTTTGGATTGGTTGTCCTTTAAATATGTAAATTTTTGGATAATTGCTCAATAAATCGAGGATTTTATTTGTAATTGATAAATACAAGAAGAAATGTAGAATCGTAAAGGATAATGCTCTATGAATGATGCAATAATACATGCTAAGATTAAAATATTACCATATTTTGATGTTTTGATATATGCTCAACTTATTATATAATTTAAGCCTCTATGTTTTCGATGTTTACGTTGGACATAATACGTTGTTTATGTACTCTCTATGATATTTTGCAATAACCTTCTTGTATGTGCAGAGGAGATTGTGAGCTTTTCTTGGTTTCAACTCAAGCAATATCCAATAGAGTGAACTAATAAATAAAACAAATCTTCTCGTAGAAACAAACACAAAGAAAAAAAAAATTTACTTATAATTTATTTTATATATTTAGTATATATATATATATATATATATATATATATCTACATAAGGATTGCTAACGTGCCATCGATGATACCTGCCATCGATTTTTCATTGTATCGTTTTTCGATATCCAAAATCCAAACGCTCAATCCGAACCGTTGAAATTGATCATCGTATTGAATATCCATGGAGACCAAATTTTACATTTTTTTCGAATTTTCTGCTATTTATTATGATATTTTCAAATTGGAGGCCTAAAATACACTCATTATAATGTTTTTGAAAATATCATAATAAATAGCAAAAAAATCGAAAAAATATAAAATTTGGTTTCCAAGAGTATTTCAATATGGTGATAAGCTTGAATGGTTCAGATTGAGCGTTTGAATTTTGAATCTCGAAAAACGACTCGATGGCACGGGACCCTTCATGTCATCGATGGCGCGTTAGCATTCCTATGTATATACACACTAGGCATATATATAAAGCGTGACTATACTTTTTTAAAAAATACTCAAAGAGTGGAAAAAAAAATCTAAAATGAAACTACGCATTGCAAGTCTAAAAAAGTTATCTAACCCAAACCTTTCACCACGTAACCCAAAGAAATCCTATATAATGTACTTAGCCTTCAGACTACTTGCTCAAATAAAAAATCAGTCATAATAAAAACTTAATAATAAAGAAATAATTTAAGTAAACAGTATGCAAACTCTAAAAATAAATATTCAGCAGTGTATCAAATATAAAATTAGTCACAATTCAAAACCTAATAAATAATAGGCAAAATTTGAAAATAAATGTTAAGTAATGTATGTCGCGGCAGAGCCGCGACTTTCAAATCTAGTTTAGTTTAACGAGCGATGCATT
Organism: Rhynchospora tenuis; assembly: GCA_027725995.1. Classification (NCBI taxonomy): domain Eukaryota; kingdom Viridiplantae; phylum Streptophyta; class Magnoliopsida; order Poales; family Cyperaceae; genus Rhynchospora; species Rhynchospora tenuis. The sequence continues at coordinate 52,605,020 of CM050888.1, forward strand.
TTCATATAAGTTTTGTAAATTTTGGAGTTTATTTGATGTTCGATCAAAGGCTAAAACATAAACGTATTAGAATGAATCTATCATAGTTGACCAGGTTCGTTTATTTTTCTATGTCTTGATCGAGCATTTAATAAACTCCAAAATTTACAAAACTATATGAAAACTCATCGCTCGTTAAACTAAATAAGATCAACGGTTTAAATTTAACATTTGAATTTTAAATTTTAAAAAAGTAACTAAATAGCAAAATGTTGGCATTTGGAGGTAACCAAAATGTTGGTAACGGAACCTTCCTCGAGAAAATCACCTTTTTTTTTGTCAGAAACTTTTTTCTTTTATAAGAAGAAAGCTGGCTGATTTAAAAAATTCTGGATTGGTCAACTCCCAATAAATTTTTATTAAAATAATACAACTAAATAAAATTTGATTTGTTACGAATTTTGATATACATGTCATATAGATTACTGAACCTCAAAATTTAGACGGGATCGTTCATTCAACATTCTTTTGAACGGGCGTGACGTGCTTAGATGATCAATGCCACGTCCTTAATGGCCCACGGGCCACGGAACATGCGCACCAGAAGATAGTGCACGCATCTTACATCAGAATTGTTGATTCCTAACTAACGAAGTGTTTATATCCCAGATTTTTCACATAGAAAGAAGACGCCATTACATTTTTTCTTTATAAAATAAACAAAACTAAATTCGAAATTTGCCCACAAGCAATTAGTACCACATGTAACTAACATTCTCATCTCGGACGCACATATTTGCCTCTAAAAACTTTTTATTTAGAAGCGTCACAGATCCAATCTCATATTTTAATAAAGCATTTAACTTAAGTATAGTTTATCTATTATTCCGGATACACAATATTCTTTTTATTTTTTTTTATGAAATTGTGATAAGCATGAAAGGTTCTCAAGATAACTACATATTATAACATCAACATAGTGTCGCAAACGACGTTCATAAAATTTAGCAAATAAGACAAAAGCCGATGAGGAAAAAAGGAAAAATATTAGATGGTAATAGACACAAAGGAAAATTTGTCAGGGTTACTACTTGATCCATTTTGAATATAAAATATAATAATTTATTTCCTGAATTTGTAATTACCCACGGTGTTTTAGCTGTCTAAAGTGTTTCGACAAATCTGAATAATTTCTCAATTAAAATATTGACAGTGAAAACATTTAATACAAATCATTATAGTACATAAAACCATACTTATCAAGTCCATTATATTTATAGCACAAAATCCAACTATCACAAAATAACTTCAAGCCCAATCAATCCAAATCACCTACAAGCCCATTTCAGAAAAGACAAACAACTTCCAAACCCACCAAGGCCCAAAGTGGCATTCCCGTAATATCTCAGTCAGTACCCGCCACGTCACTCTCTCCAGGTGCTGCCATCCTTGGCCTCTTCTGTATAAATACTCAACTCCCTCCTCTATCCCACTTTGCACTCCCCTTTCTCCGTGGGTCTCTCTCTCTCTCTTTTCTTTTCGCCGCCCGATTACCCGCAAAGCTGTTTTTCTATTCCGCCTTTTCCTTTCCTCCTCTTTTATTTCCCCTTTGACCACCTCACTTCTCTCACTTCTCTCTTCCTCTATATATACTCACACCTGATCATCTCATCTCATCTTTTGAAGACGAACGGCTCTGATGTCTCCGACGAACAACCTCGTCTCCTTCTCGCTACCTCCGATCGAGGCTCTCCTCTCGCATCCGTACCAGTACCAGTTCATCCCTGAGCCGTTGGATCCTTATCCTTTCATCCAGTCTTTATCGGAGAACCGAGATCTCACGCCTCAGATGCATCCTTTGTTCCTTACGACTGATGCTGAGGATTCTCTCTCCGTCACGCCTGGTGAGCAGAGCAGTAAGCTCACCATGGGGTCGCCTGACTCCAGAAATGAGATTACTGTGGCCGTTGCACCGTCGCCTCCCGTGAGTCAGGTCGCAGTGGCGGAGAAACGAGCTGGGGTTAGTACGCTTGTGCATGTGGGGTCCAGTCCCAGGACATCGATTTATCGAGGAGTTACAAGGTCTATTTCTTGATCTTATTTTTGTTTTCTGGAGATATTGAAGTGTGTTTTGCGTTTCTTTTGATCGGAGAGAGGTTTTGTTTTTTCTGTTTTGTTGCATAGTTAAAAGTAGAAGGAATAGAACGACTGCGCTATGGCAGCTGTGTTTTAAACTCTAGTGAATATTTTCAGACAGCTTTAAGTTCCTTTTGTTTGCATGCATTGACAGAAGTAGCCTAGCTGTAACTTGAATAAGTTTATTCGGATTTTATTAATGTCTTTAAACGTAAAACTAGTAGAAAATTACATCATTCATATTGTAAGATGTCACTAGTTAAGATTTATCTTACTACGGTAAAAATATATCTTGACAATAGTGAAATTTTGTTTAGAGAGTAGCATAGCACTTGCATAGTTGCATGCAAGGAAAAAAAAATGCTCTGTTTTTTTAATTATACAAAATGGTAGCAAAATTTGTTTATTAGAATTATGAGGGATGCATGCTTGAAATTTCCATTAGTGTCATCATTATCGTATTGTATTCAGTAAGCTAGTAGTAAGACTACATATGGGTGCTAACTGCTAAGGTGCCATTACAAGAGTTGTGCGTCTTTCATTAAATTAGTAGACTGGAGTGAATTACAGTTACAGCAAGTTTAAGTTTTAACTAGAGTGTGAACAAAGTTTAAACACTCAGAGGTCACGTGATGGCTGACAGGTGGAGGTTTTCTATTGCAGGCACAGGTGGACCGGAAGGTACGAGGCGCACCTGTGGGATAACACGTGCAAGCGAGAGGGGCAAAAGAGGAAAGGAAGACAAGGTTTGCATGAGTTTCTCACTGTGTTACGAATTAATTAATTACTTTGTTCAACATAATTTACTATTTTCCACTGTTGATTTGAATGACATGTGGGATCCATGGGTATACTCGATTGTGGTTATTTGATTTGATTGATGGTATATTTTTCGTGTACTTCTTGGTGCAAATATCTTGTGCCGCGAGATGCCGCCGTTTTGGGGATAATTGAAGGGATGGAAAGATAGAGTGAGACAAATGACTAGTGTCACTTTCAACAGTGGGCCCCACCTAATTTCAATTGTTGAAAATTCCCATTTTTTTTCCTTGCAACAAAACTTTTTCAATATACACAAGTATCAAAATACAAAATTTATTTTCAAATACAAAAGATAATACTTTCACAGCGTGAAGATTTTTTTAGAATGTACCTATGGGCCATACTGTATATTCTTTTTCCTTTTTTATACCTTATGACACCAGTCCTTCAGCCTTACTCTCCACATAAAGTGGTAGGATCTCCATAATAATTTCCATTTGGAGTGTTTGATCACGAAAGCGCAAGTTTTCCTTTTCTTAAAAAAATTAAAATTGCATTGGTTTTCCTGGCGGTTTTGTTGTTGTCATGCACCTTTTTCTGGTTGGATAACTCCTGCGGTCGAATGAAATTATAAATGCAATGCGGGGAGAGTGAGGTTTCTTGGAATTTTGTATAATATTTTAATTAAAAAATTTCATTTCAGTAATTGCTAGTTGTTTGTAACTGAATATTTCGTCCTTAGTCATATCTAGGATTTTAGACGGAAACTTAGAACGTTATTTTGGCATGACTTGTTTCTTTGAGTTGGATTTCTTTTTTAATCTATTTATAAGGTGACGTAGCATTAACAGTATAATTAATGTCAGGAGGAAAAGGTGTTTTGGTTTGAATTTCCATGCCGATGTACATCGAATACTTGTATTTTTTTTTCTTTTTCTTTTGAGCGGTATGCTTACTAACTAAAATTCTCCTCCGCAGAACTAGCTATTATGAATAGTACTTTTAGTAAAATATGTCAAGCTGAGATTGGTGTCTATATATAATACTAAACTTTAAAATATATATATTATTAATAGGGGTTTTGTTTCATATAGAAGCAATACTATTGCAGTAATTATCACTGATACTAGTAGTTCATTTATAAAATTTTGCCATAATTATACTAGTATCAGTGATGATTACTGCTTCAATTTTACGAAATTATTGTTTCTATTTTTAATCAAAATTACTTGCTCTATTGCATCAGAGGAAATAAAAAAAAAGTAGTGCATTTTTTTCAAATCAAGCATATATGGATGAAAAGCCCACAAATATTCTGACCAAGGCCCTATTGGATCGATCAAGTGTATTGTCACAAAAAAAAAAATCAAGTGTGCAAACTTATTATATTAGAAAAAAGAAAAGGTGCGCAAAAGCTGTCATGATAAAAAAGAAGCCTTCGTCACTTTAAACCCCAAAGATGCGGATTCGGCTGGGTAGGAAGGGAAAATAGACGGAAATTAGTAGATCGAGACAATTGATTTGACCATACGATGCATAGATACAGCTATAGGCCTCATAGTGAGACGATTTTATGCGTTTCTCACTTTGGTTTTCTTTTGGGAGTCCTGTTTAGTGTGCTTGCAACACAGTAGCTATGGGGGCTCGTAGAAAAGTACACCTGATACCCCACATCAGTATCTTTGACCAATGTGGTCACATTTGAAAGATACCAAGTTGGGTTTGAGACTTTGAGTGGGGACGGGAGGGGGATGTGAGTGGAAAGACCCTTACATAAATGCTTACCATGCTTAGTGATCTGATTGATTGTTCTCTGTAAATTTCTGACTGATATAATGCTGCAACTGATTACTCGTGAACAGTATACCAATTTAATTATTTCCGCCTTTGGCTTTAAAATAAAAAAAGTTCAAACTTCAAGTTATTTGTTCCAAACAAGTTGGAGTAGGCTAGAAATGACACCTCGATCCGGGTCATTTTGAACCTTTGGGCTTAATAATTAATATACAACATCGACGACTACAACACTAACGACAACAGAAAACTTAAAATAATAAAAATAATAATAACTGCTGTTACAATCAAATACAAATAATTTAGATGTATTAATGTGATAAAAATTGCATTAAAAAGATATAATGACCCGATTTAAAAAATGTTACTAATTATGGTAATTTCAGGCAGCTAAACTTACAAATTTATGTCTGAGCATCAATAAAAGCTTCAGGTTTTTTGTTGTGTAGTTTTTACGATAACCATTGATTACAAGTTCTCTACTGCTTCCAATATGCTATTTCTTGAACTTCTGCATATTAATTACTTTTTTCTAATTATTTAATAAAATCTGATATAATTTTTGTTTTGTTGCATGTTTTTGTGAATGTTGCTCCTGCTTTTTGCCTGTTCTCCAGTCTATCTAGGTATGCATTTTTCTTCTTCACTCTATATAGATCAACAACTCATAGGAATGCTAACTAATTTAAAGACATGCTATTACTCTGCGTAGATCAACAACTTAGGAATGTTAACCAACTTAAAAACATGCTATTGTAACATAGGTGGCTATGACAAAGAAGAGAAAGCGGCGAGGGCTTATGATTTGGCTGCTATCAAGTATTGGGGTATTACTGCTGTTACAAACTTTCCTGTAAGTCCTCCCTTCCTCAAGTCTCCCCGTATTTCTCATAGGCTCTCTTTCTCACTATACTGAATGATGTTGTACCTAAAAAATGAGAATGCACTGCAATGTAGATTGAGAACTATACAAGGGAGATAGAGGAAATGCAGAACATGACCAAGCAAGAATTCATAGCCTCTATTAGAAGGTACCGTAATTCTTTTCCCTTTGGCTTTGTTATTATTTGCTGTGTGCAATTTCATGATAAAGTATCTCACAAGCTATTTCTTCTGATCTGTAGGAAAAGCAGTGGTTTTTCAAGAGGCGCCTCTATCTACAGGGGAGTCACAAGGTAACATTTAAAATTTTGACACATTTTCGTTGGGCTCTTTGTTAGGAAAAAATGCACTGGAAAGAAGGAAAGAAAAAAAAAAAAAAAAAAAAAACACATTTCTCAATTATGAGCCCAACACAAAAGCAAAATTAATGTTGTTTATTTTTTACAAAAAAAAAAAAAAAAACTGTCATCAAAAGAAAACCTGTTCACAAAATTTAAAGTCTGTATCTAGTACATCTTTTTTCTTTTCGAAATAAATTGTTCGTGGTCTGATTGCTCACCATCTTTTATCCTAATTCTTGTTAGATCTCTTGATGATCCTTCATTTGGTTTAACTTAATGAAATAGCTAGCTGTAACATTTGAATTTCTTTTTCTTGTAGGCATCACCAGCATGGCAGATGGCAAGCAAGAATAGGCCGTGTTGCTGGCAACAAGGACCTCTACCTTGGAACCTTTGGTAAGGCTTTCTTTTAGCGCGATATTATTTTCTACAACATCACTATAATTCCGTAAGCTAGTGTTGAATATTTTCTGTTCTTAAAAACTTTCTGTAGCATCTGAAGAAGAAGCGGCTGAGGCATATGATGTGGCAGCAATCAAATTCAGGGGCACCAATGCTGTTACGAATTTTGAGCTCAGCCGATATGATTTGGATGCGATAGCTGTCAGTGATTTGCCAATCGGTGCATCCGGACGGAAACAAAAGCTCCCAGTTCAGCCCCCGACCAACAACAGCACCCAAATCTCCTTTGATAGCAGACCTCTAGTCACAGAAAACCCAAATGCCATGCCGCCTTTCTTCTTTCGCAATTTTCTCCAACTGAGTGCATCTGAACTGATGGTTTCCTTCCCACCTTTGCTTAATTTTGGTGATACTGGTGCTGTGCCAGTCAGCCACGGTATCTATAGCTCTCCTGAGGGTTATGAACAGAAGGGGCATCCAGAAATTACACTGCCTACAGGGACTGGACTTCTCCATTTGGCGAATGCCTCTGTCTCTATCTCTCAGTAAGGATCTGGTTATCTGGGAGAGTTTAGGTGCTAGAAAGTAGAAACTAATCCATTCTGGTATTATGAAAAAAAAAGGTTAATTGGGTACTTATGATATTTTGGTGGTACTGCTGACAGTGTAGTGGGAATGGGTATAGCAAGTTGCCTTTTTCTTTTTGAAATCAGTGATGTAATACAGCCACTAGGTATTGTATGACATATCATAGAAAGAGCAGTTTAGTAAACCTGATAACGTTTGCTTGTATTATCCTGAATTATTTTGTGGCAAAAATGGTGAATTATTACTGTGATAGTTTTGATGCGTGTGGGAGGTGTATTGTATGGGTCCAAGACTCATCTAGCAACAAAAGGAAAGAGTCTTTCATTTTAATCAAATAAATATTAAAAAATAATATATTTATACATATAACTTTTAGAATTATATGTGTTGGAAGTGCATTGAACAAGAAATAAGCTAATTTGGGCTTATGAACAAACTAGTCTAATAGCTTGTTTTTATTCTAGTTCTAGTTGATGTGTATTCAAACATACTCTAGGGGTGTGCTTGACAAAAGATGTGAACTAGAACAAGAACTAGAGCCTTGTTTTGGATTTGTCAATTGTCTAGGACGAGCCTTGTTTTTACCTCATAAATTACAATTCAATAATTTTGATGAAATTATAGTATTGATAGTGCTAGTGCCTGATCTTTTTTTCAAAAATTTTCGGCTCGTCCAACAATTATTATCTTGTGGGTTGTGGCTTAGATTAACGCGCCTAAGAAAGAATATACTTTCTCCGGTGTTATTATCAGATTTGTAGTTTGTTCATGTATGCAAAGGGAACGTGACTATTGGCAGAGTCTGCGCATAGAGGCATGGAGTTTCTTCAATGCAAAACAGGATAGGCACAGTAGAAACTGGAGTCATCCTTATGCAACTCATTATCCTGTTGTACGTGTTTACATTGTACTATGTGTGTTCACATGCTATTCAGTACGGCCTAAGACTTTTTTGGAACAATGAATTGCATCGCCTCATGTCTTAGTACTACTGATTGCTATATACGGAGCATCTCGGCCTTTCAAATCGTTCTGGAATGAGATCACAATACTTATCCATCTCAAATATACAAGTTCCTAAACACTGCAAAGGAATCCAGATTGTGGGACTTGAATTATACATCACATCGGTTCGACAATATAATGAGGTTCTCAGAAATATATATGTTTTTATTTCAGATTATATAGTCTAATCATGACAAAACTCTCCTGGTGGTATGAATTTAAAGGTCATGTTTAAGCACGCCTTAGTATAAGATCTAATAAAGATGATCCTGATATACACAGAACACTTAATGGCACCTTCGTGCCGAACAAGAAAGGTATAAAAAATAATAAAATAACAAATCACAAATTAGCGGATGCAATTTTTCAGAAGAGGCAGAGACAAATATTTTTCTGGCCTGTTAACCACGAAATGATTTTTAACATACAAAGCAGATAACTTTTTAAAGAAAAAAGCCACCCCTGAAAAGCAAAGAAAAAAAAAATGAAGTCTTTGTCATGTATCACCATGCAATTATTCTCTGCCTAAACATAACCAGATCATATCGACTGGGCAAACCAACATTACAATAAGTTGAAAATAATCTACTTTAAAACTCGATTAAGACTTCAACTGAGGGGTCGGCTCCTCGCTTGTCTTCTCTTCTATGACTGGTTTTGAACTCACTGCCTCCATTGTATTGTAAAACTCCTCCGGCAACTTCACTGGTTTGTGACGAGGCACGTGCTTAGGGATCGGTGTGTCGTCTTCTATCACCTCGCACTCGTAATCATCAGGCACACCCCATGGATCCCACTCTGCATTGTTTAATTGAAAAGGAGGTCAGAAGCAGTAAATGGTAATTACACATTGTTTAACCTAAAAATAAGAATAGGATAATGCTTCATGAATGCCATATCTGACCATAGTACCATATTTCTAATAGGATACCATCACTCGCCTACTTATCCTTTTTCTTTTATTTGCCTCTTTTTCTGTAATCTGTTTGATTGATTTTCGTGCTCAGGAAATAAAATTTAATCCAAAAAGCAAAAAGAATAACAGCAAAGCTTAATAAATGTAGGTCCTGTCCAGTGAGACAGCTAGCCAGACAATCGAGTCAAGTACTACCAGAGGCAAACATCGAGAAGCTTTCTTTATCTTAACAAAGGAGCAGCTCATTTATAACAAGCATGGAACATGAACCATCAACAAATACAAATAATATAAGACGGGTGAAAGAAAAATTACACCTTCAAAAACCATTCCATGTAAATGCTAAACAGGAATTGAAAGAACGGCCAGAAAATAATTATAAAAATTACTCAAAAGATTCTGCAGAATTTGCTATACCCTAGTATATTAAGAACCAATACCCATTTGCTTAACCCCATTCCATGTAAATACTAAATAGAAAAAAAGGCGAGAAATATAATTATAAATTTCACTCAAAAGATTCTGCATAAATTTTCTGTAACCTAGTATATTAGGTACAGATATCCACTTGCAATGTTGAGTCCAAATCCGTGTCAACGTTTAGTCTAGTAGGGCAAAATTGACTGTAAATCCATTAGATTCTGACAAGGTAATTTATATTTAATGTTATCGTCTTCAATTAGTATAAATTTAGGTAGCTTAGCTAAGTATTGTTCAGCATGTTCTCAGATTGCATCGTTGCTTGTAAAAAAGAGTAAACTGAGAGGTTTTCTCTCAGGAAAAATTTTCTCCCTACCTACCCTTCTGTCCATTGCCAAACCCTTAGCCTAGTCACTCTGAAAAGACTTAGGTTTGCATCAGCAAAACAATTGTGTAATGAGCTACAATTAGGGTTCTCCAAAATGACACGACACGATCGTGTTGGCACGACACGGTATGCGTGTTGACACGACACGACACGACACGAATACAAAATTAACACGACACGATCGTGTTATCGTGTCGTGTCATAATCGTGTCGTGTTGGGATATTAGAAAGTTTAACACGATCCAACACGACACGATTTGACACGCAACACGACACGAACACGAATTAACACGACACATTAATACAAATTTAATTATTAATGTTAATTAATTAAATAAAATTAATACTTTAAATTCAATTTATAATACTATATCATATTATTTACCATCCTTTGACTCATATTGTTCTAATTTAATTATTATTTAGTAATTTTTTTCCTTAACTTCAATTTTTTAACATTTTTTTTATTTTAAAAATAATAAATAATCTGACACGATTTGACACGACTAACACGACGTGTCAACACGACACGACACGATCGTGTTAGTCGTGTCGTGTCAGAATGCGTGTCGTGTTGGCTATCCTCATCATTTAACACGACACGACACGACACGATTAAAAAAGTAGTTCGTGTCAACACGACACGACACGAGACTCTAACACGATCGTGTTTGACACGACACGACACGACACGCACGATTGGAGAACCCTAGCTACAATACAGTATTTGGATCAAACCAAGCAATCTGTAAAGCATAACACAAGGCCTACATCAATCATTGACTAGAAGACACTAAGAAAGATTCATATGAAGATCACCCCGAAAATTAGCAAGCTCTCAAATTATAGCAATTTTATATTTTTAGAAATAAAAAAGCATGATCATTCAACAAAATAAATTAGTACCTAGTTGGATATATAACTATAGAGTATAGACAGAAGTTAAACACCTAAATATGGTCCAAATAATGCATCTTTCAATTTCAATCCTTACTCCTGCGCTGAGAGAGAGAGAGAAGGAAAGGAGCAATTATATGATGAGGAATTCTGCATGCAGATTGCAGGTCCTTTTAAGAATTATAGAACTAAGCTATAGATTTACCACTGCATTTCTCGACGACAGTTCAAACTTAAACTGTAAAGTGAAAAACATTCCTACTGCTTCACAGTCTAACAATCTACTGGAAAGGAAGCAACATTAGGTCGTCCAGCAGCACAATATCAAAGGTCTTTTATGAATTAAAATAAACAACCACACTAACCTACTGAGTACCTTGTTCAAGATTACAAATGACCCATTAAGACAAGCAGAGGAACTAAATTCTCTGACTAAATACTTAAACAAAGGAAAACTGTGACCTTTATCTAATTCTTTCTGTCCCCTACCAGACAATGTTAATACAAAGCATGATCAATATAAATTAACTCACAATTAATCAAAACGGTAACTTCCTGAGTTCCAACGAATTATATGGATTAACATCAACAACAATTGATCATCATACATTACTTCACTCCATGATAATATCACTATAGAGAGGGAGATAGAGTGAGTGAGTGTGTGTGTGTGAGAGAGAGAGAGAGAGGGAGAGGAGATACACACCAACAAGCTTGTCAATGAGCTTGAGCTCATCCTGGGCCTCTTCAATGAGCTCCTCGACCTGGCCACAGCCAATCTTCTTCTCGATCTCCTCCCAGTCATTCTCCTCCTGGCAGATCTGAAGGCGGTGCTTGGTGAAGCTCTCCACCGCCTTCCGGTACCCTTCGTCGGCCGGAACAGCCTCGATCTCCTTCAATGTCTTCGTGTACAAGTCGATCAGCACCTCCCTTGCGTTCGGCACCACCTCCAATCCGACGATCCCCGTCGTCTCCTTCACCTTCCCCGCCGCCATCATCATCGTCCCTCTCCCTCCTCGTAGAATGCTCCGGAGAAACATCTTTGCTTGAGAGAAGTTTCTCTGTTCTGATTTCTCTCTCTTTCTCTCTGGGTTTAGATTTTTTTGGTAGATGAAGTCGGAAGTCGATCGATGTAGGCTAGGTGGAATTTGGGACAGAGCCGAAGATGAGATAACTGGAGTGGCGGAGTGGTAAGCGTGTCGGATCACTGAAATGGGCCTGGTTTGATTTTGGATTGATGGGCTTTTTATATACATCTGTCGAATTTGTGGCCCATTACTTTGTTTCCTCTACACTTTAACATTGTGTTGTGCCAGATTAGGAAAATTACTTGATTCAATCTAGATCCATGGTTCATGCTTCGGCCCTTGTACTGGTGGCTTAACACAATATCAATTATTTACGGCTTCAGCACTGCTGCACCGGCGCATCGGTGCCTTTTAAGGTGAGGACGGTGCCTACCTTCAATCCGAGCCGTTCGATTTAATCACGACGGTTATATTTTTTTCGGACCTATCAATCTGGTATTATTCACGGGGCACCATCATTGATCGGACGGTTCGGATCTAACCTTTTAGGTGAGCAGAGGATTTCATTTCGGCGCGTCGTGCCCAACTGTTGTGTGTACCAGCGTATACTGCTGACATGATATTATTTATGGGAAATTACTTAGGACAATCCTCTAGATTGTCATCCCGTATCATCCGATGAATCAAGCCTAGGCTTCTAAGGTGTCATCCCAATTCACAAGTCACGTGAGTTTAAGAACCAGCTCTTGGTCTAGTGGCAAAGAGCAATGCACCTTGAGTGAAAGGTCGCAGGTTCGAAACCCGGCTGGGGGGTCTTTCATAGACATTTAATTTAAAAATAAGTTGGGAGGCTTGGGAACCGCATCCTCTACCCATCGCTTTAAGATGGGTAGAGTGCCCATCTCTCATCGCTAACCGTCGGATCGAAATGGACGCTTGGATGTGAAGCGCTGAGGAGTTGGCTTCTTTTAGCGTTAGTTCCTATTGAACTCTCCGTCTCTCTGTCGGAGATCTCCGTCTCCTCCCCAGATGCTCCACAAACTTAAAACTTCTCGCCGTACTCTCTCGCACAAATCCATACGGTCTCTTCTCTCACTCGCACACCACCCCCAAGACCCTAATCTCTTCCCTCTCTCTCCCTCTCTTGCTCTCGACCTCACCATCTCTTCCCTCTCCTTCACTCGAATCACCGATACCCCTTAACTGTCTCAATCTGATGAAGCCCCCAGCACACCACACCGAGGTCCTACTAGTGCCAGACCACCAACTGACTAAGGTCGACCTTTCTTTTGTATCTGTTTATTTGAGTTAATTTGTTTCTAAGAAATTGGAAACTAGGGGTTAACTAAAGTTAAATTGCTGGTTTGAGTAGAATGAAAACTAAGGCTTAATTGAAAATTGAAAACAAGGGTTTAGTTGCTAGATAGAATGATGAACTGGAAGAATTTTTATGTGCTATTCTTCAAAATTTTGATTTTTTTTAGTAACTTCATTTTTGTTTCTGGCAATTAGGAAGAGGTTTAATTTTTTATGTGTTATTCATTTTCCTTTCTCTACACAGTTTTGAAATATACAAAATGCAATGAAGAAAAATAATTAAATTCTTTTTCAGATCTACTAAACCGTAATTGGCAACTATGGGACATGGATGACATTGAACTATGATGTGCCCAAAAACTTCTTCAGGACAGTAAACCAGCACTCTTGCATGTACTACAAGATGTTTCTAGAAACCACATCAATCTTTAACTGGGAGATCTATTACATAGCCGTTTCAAAAACAGCTCTTGCAACCAGAAGTTAAAAGCTGTGATGAAAAAATGAAGCAACCGGTAGAAATGAAGTAATTGGAAACCGTGTAAATGTTATCATTAAATTCTTGTATCATTCTGTTCTTCTAATTTGATCATTTTTTAGTGAAGAAAATTGTATCGACTTACTCGGATATAAAATTTAATTTGGTTTCATTGCATGTTTGTTGATGTATGATACTTGTTTGGAGACTTATTTTATATTTCAGCTTATTCATCTGATATCTAAATAGTGTATTGTACTTGTATTTATTTTTGTGTCATTTATGTTATTGGATTAACAAACAGCTCGCCCATTTATGTTATTTAATAGTCTAAATGGTGTGTTATACTTATACCATTTTTTTTTTTTTTTTTTTGAAGTTTATGGAGTTATTGTGGAATAGTTTGGGTATGTACCAATACTGGTACAACATGTACCGATAATAGTTTGGGCAATAAATAAGCAAAATTCTGGAACATGATGAAATTGTGAAATTGTAAAACTCAATTACTACAATCTAAACTCACTAGAGTTATGAAACTCAATTTCTGCCGATTCCAGTAAAATTTTGAAACTACTATCTATATAGGAAATTAATCAATCAAAACTTTCAAACAAAAATACATGAAAAGATCTGGATCCATTATTACAAGATGCACTTCATATCCGTCATACCAATCTATAGGAAACATTTCGGAAAAGAATTTCATTATTACAAGATGCATTTCATATCAACCAATAATTATCTAATCCAAATAGTGCTTATTCAAAATGTGTTGCCATCAACTAATCTGTTCTTTGTTAACACAGTGGAAACATCATATTGCCTTTGCTTCTTCTATCCATTTCTACACAAAATAGCAAGCATCTCTTAAACTGGACATATTGAACAAGCATCTCTTAAATTGCCACACAAAAATAACAGTGACTCTACACAAAATAGCAAGTACAAACAACACATTTGCTTCTATTCATTTCAATACAAAATGTTGACCCACAATAGAAACTCCCTAATTTTAATGTACTTTGAACAGACTCATCAGGTGTTCTGGATATCTGCATATCTCTAAACAGACTCATCAGGTATTTTGAATCCACTAAAAGCATCAACCCCTTCTGGAAGTTTTTGATAATTGTTCTTGTCAGCTGGCAATGGATGTGCTTTGCTATTATCTTCATTACTATTGGATCTGAAGAAAAAACTCTTCTCATCTTTTCCTAAATCTGCAAAATAAACAAATAGAGATGATAAAAATTTTCACACAGAAGTGGTTATTCTTTAAACTTTAAAGTAATAGATTCATATGTTTTCTCAGTCAAATCATTGAACAGGTAATAAGTAGAGATGCAATTTTCTTAGTATAGGCAAATGCTTACAAAATTTTTTCTTTTCTCTTTTTCTTGTTTTGAATCACAAATTGCTAAACAATTCTCCCAAATCTCTGTCTATAATTTCATATTCGCAAATCACTGAATTAAAAAAGTCTAGTTAGTATTACAAAAATAATTCACTGTTAAAGAACCTAATTTCAACTCAAAATCACACAAAGTAATTCAGTACAAGAGAGTCAAACTTGACCAATTTGGCAAACAAATTAACTAGAAATTAAACCAAACTTGGTACCATTCCAATTTCAAATTGAAGAGACAGAGAAAGAGAGGCCACCTGCTATAAGCAAAGAGGCTTTGAGTCATGCTTGCTCGATTCTTGCAATGGAGGTGCCGCCGATGATGTGGAGGAGTTTGCGCAGGAGGCGGCTGAGCCACGTCAGCAGAGGCAATCAGGCATCCGAGGCGGAGGCTGAGGCTGAGGCTGAGGCCAGCTCCGACATCGAAGCGGCCAAATCGGAGGAGGGGAACGACGATCTGATCGAAGCACCGAGCAAGGAGAGAGAGGCTTATGTAGGGTTATCCAGAGTTCTGAGCGGAGAAGAAAGTGGAGACAGAGAGACGGAGAGTTCAATAGGAACTAACGCTAAAAGAAGCCAACTCCTCAGCGCTTCACATCCAAGCGTCCATTTCGATCCGACGGTTAGCGATGAGAGATGGGCACTCTACCCATCTTAAAGCGATGGGTAGAGGATACGGTTCCGGGAGGCTTGACCCCCAATTTATCTTCAAAAAAAAGTCACGTGAGTTTAGTTATCTTCAATCAACAACAAAAATATTGCTCAAAGAAGCTATGAACAACTCCTCCACCCATTCTCCGGCCACCTTCTCCTGTCGTCGTGCCGACGCCACCACTCGCCTTTCCTATCTGCTCCTCCTTCTCTCGCCACCACTTCCGCCTTTCTACCTCTTCCACCACCTCCGCCGCCGCCGACCCGCCTCCACCTCCGATATTCACCCTTGACGGCCGCGTTATCTCCGACGATCTCTTTCCAAGTCGTGCTCTCTCTCCTCTCCTACCAAGGCTACTTCCTTTAGGGCTAGGTTGGAGGAGTCGAGTGGATCTGGCAGCTTAGATAAAGGTAAGGCTCAGGCGTCGCCATTATAAGGCATGGTTGAAACTTGAAACTAGACCTTTGATCATTCAATCCCCATTCGATAGGGGTTCGAAGAGGGTTGAGCTGAGAAGAGATGATTTGTTGTACGGAGGTCCCGATGAAGAGCAATAATCACTGTGTTTAGGTATGTGTTATTTGTCAAATTTCTTGAATTGACATCACTGTGTGTGCATGTGCATAAGCTTATTTGAAAGTTTGGTGTGTTTCCCCATTAAAATTGCATGCATTTGCATAGGTACCTTGAAAGAGTTGAACATGCCATTCTATAAACATTTGGTAGTTGCAATAACAAGTCATAGAGCAGCAAATTGGACTCAGTACTGGTTGGAGTTAGATCTTGAAGTAATAACTTTAGCTGAATTATATTTTTCATGAAATAAATTATGGTCAAATTGTAGATTATATCAAAGTGATACTAATCCTGTGTTGTAGGACTTCGAGAAATATGGAGTTGTATTGAAGCATATTACTGGCCCTAGAGATGCCAATTAGATGCACATTCTGTACCTAATACTGATTGTAATTTTAGTTTAACTTCCCAAGTCTCAGTTTTGTAGATTTGTAAGATTATTGTACTCATCATGAAAGAAACCAAATGCAATTGAAAATGGTGTAAACCTAATTTAAGCCATGCTATCTCCACCGAGCACTTGAACCTCTTTTGTGTGCTCATTTTACTTTGACCCGTCCAATCATATCTCAACTTACCCTCACTTACAGTCTTGCTGGTACTTCCTACAATATCAGTATTATATCAAGCAGTAGATAGTCTAATTGTTCAGAGTTTAGACATGAAGGTTGCTCTTACTTTGTGTTATGTTTATTACCCAGTCAATCACAGAAGTACTAATGACTTAAGAAAAAAAAAGTTCCCTATGTTATGTAGAGCCAATATGATGCGAGAAGGCACTCCAAAAAGAACAACATGTTTTTTCACTTTTTTTATCTACTAAATATAGAGAAATGGGTTGTTTGCAAAATGAAGCAAGGAATAAGGGGGCCTTTCACTTCGACAAGCACCAGTAAATTTACTTTGCACCAAGTTGTTTAATATAAGGAGTTCAAACTTCCCTAGATGTATATTAGTTATAGTCTTATAGATGTGATATCCTAACTTTTGTGTATTACAACGGGATGGCAAAAGAACTGGATATTGTATGTTATCATGTTCTTTTATTGGTTTTCCTACATGCTTTCTCGCTTACAAACAAAACAAAAAAAATCTATTATTACCATTGTAAAATTCTCAATTACATTTGTTGCAAGTTTTATTGTATGTTGTGAAGCATTCTTGTATACTCCTTAGCTACCCTTGTTATTAATAATAAACAATAAGAGGTTAGTTTCCTGTTATTTTACTTTTTTGTTTCTTTTAGTTGAGTTTTTTTTTTTATAGGTTATGTCATTTCCTTTTTTATTTTTTTATTAATGTTGTTTCATGTTCAGTTTAAATGTCCAGTTTATTATATTTTTTATATGTATTTTTTTATTCAGTCTAACTGTGCATTTAATTAAAAACTTAAATTAAGAGAGTAATGTGTAAGTTTAAATGCTCGATTATTTAAAATTAAAATAATGAGATTAAATATTCAATTTATTATATGCTGGTAAATTATATTTTATTTAGAAGAACTTGCATTTATTTAAATTAAGGAAATAACTAAAAGATTTAATTTAATCTAAATGTTCAATTATTTGAATACAGTAACAGATCAATTTATTTCAACAAGGGTTCATTTAATTTCTATAAGTGGTCATTTAGTTAATAAAAGATTGTTTAGTTGATATAATTGAAAATTTATTCTCTATTTTAACATTATCATTGCTGACACATGGTCAGTTAATTTTCGTAACCGATTAGTTTATTTTAATAAGGGATTACTTAATTGCTATAAGTGATCGGTGATCATTTAGTTAATAAGAGATCGTTTAGTTGCTTTAAGTGAGTAGATAGTTTCGAATGCAGGAATTCCACCATCGTTTAGTTGCTATAATGAAAAATATATATGTGTCATTATGTTATAATAGCCCTTTATTGTTAGACCCTTTTTGTGGCGAGTACATCCTATTGTATAATGAGGGATCAAATTGTTATAATAAGGGATCAGATTGTTATAATAAGGGATCAGATTGTATAATAAGGGATCGTATTGTTATAATAAAAGATCAGATTGTATAATAAGGGATCAGATTGTTATAATAAGAGATCAGATTGTATAATAAGAGATCAGATTGTATAATAAGGAATCAGATTGTTATATAAGAGATCAAATTGTATAATAAAGGATCGTATTGTTATAATAAGAGATCAAATTGTATAATAAGAGATCAGATTGTTATAATAAGAGATCAAATTGTATAATAAAGGATCAGATTGTTATAATAAGAGATCAAATTGTATAATAAGGGATCAGATTGTTATAATAAGAGATCAAATTGTATAATAAGAGATCAATTAGTGGAGAGAGGGGAGCATAGCGTCCAAAATGGAAAGGGTGCTTCCAACACCATTTTCATTTTTAGTTGGGACGATAAAGGATTGCAAATTAAGAGATTGCACCTATCACTCCTCTTATTTATGTAGCCCGGATATTTATTTTTCTCATTGTGTTGTTTACTTTTTGCATGTTTAATGTCAGGGCCACGAATTTGATTACATAAATAGAATTATTGATTACATAGACAGAGAACAGACGAGGCGCACCTACATGCTGCAATTACTGCAAGTGGTTTGCATTTCAACTGCCATACATCTAAATATTTTCACGGAATAAAATACATGTAATTATGTAAATCACTAGGGCAAGTTCATTACTGCATTTCATTAGATAGAAATCCAACTGCAGACTTCACAGTAGGATTTACTGGTAGAATTAGTCTACACAAGAACATCCTAGGAAAGCCAACATTACCCCGCAAAACTGGCTAACAGCATATCACACATCACAATTGATTCAAGGCCCTTCATAATAGACATTATCTGTACCACGTAGCATCTTTTATCCACATAAAATTATCACTTTATAACTAGGACAGACGTAAAAAATCTTCCAACATCCCAACAGCTAGACATTCACCTGCAATGAAGAAAGAATAGTGCCTTAACCACAAAATAATGACAGAAACAATCTTCAGTCTCGTTCCAGAACTACCAAGTGTGTAGCAACAAACAACCAATGAGCCATCTCAGGTCTCGAATCCATATAAAACAAGGCGTGATTCAAGTTCTAAACCAACATGTCCCCAAATAACTTCTTGTTTACACTCTTGTTGTGCTATTCTACCAGATTTACTGATAAATAAATTATGCAACATGAGATAAGACTCAAGCCATCTCCCAGTACCTTACAGAACGAAATTGCAAGAAAGTATACAAAAATTGTTGTAGCATTAATACCTCAAATGTCAAACCGAAACTCTTCTTCATTCTCATCATCTTCATAATCCTCTTCATCGTCAGAAAATGTGAACTCCTCTACTTCTTCCTCTTCTTCCTCCTCTCCATCTGCCTCCATGATGCTTCCGGAAGCTACTGTCACTGCTGATCTGGAGGCTCCTTTGTCCTTTAACCCTGTGCTTAGCACCACCGTCCCACCTTTTGACTTCTCCATGTCTTTCTTTAACTTCTCCATGTTCTCCCTCCGGCGCTCTGCTTCTAGCCGTTCCTTCTCTGCCTTTCTCTTTTCCAGCTCAGCCCTACAAGGCATAATTGGAAAAGATAATTGTAAACTTCCTATTTTGGAAGTCCGGATATATGCATCCAACATCTTTAAAACTTGCACATGCAAAGAAACTTTCTACTAAAATTATAAATTGTGCACGATGCAGAAACTTCCTCTAAAAAAATACAGATCATGCAAAATGGACGAACTTTCTACTAAAAATATTGAGACATTTTAAATATCACAGAATAACTGTGTTTAATATCTTTTCAGCTATTAACCAAAAGTAGTTGTTATTTGGAAGTGCCATCTCAAGATCCGATCACTAAAACCAAGGTTAAGTCAGTAGAAAGTCCTAAAAGTGCCCTTTCTTTTATCTCTGACTGAAAAACACATCTAATTAATCAACCTTCAATATTTAAACAGACTAAACCTTATCCAAACTGTTTTAAATCCAACATCATACAAAAAAGGTTAGGGACCTGCAAGTATGATATGAATTGGTCCTCGTGGTAAAGGGTAACTGCATCTGCAATCCAAGAAGATTGTTTGATTGAAAGGACAACAAAACAACCCTGTCGCTAGAAAGAGAACGATATACCTGTATGTTTCCATGTATTCTTTTGCACTGATTTCTATGGCTTCGAAAAAGGCATTCATCCCCGCACCTGAAACAGCTGAGACCCCAACTGAACGAAGGTTCTTGTAGAACTCATCGAGTGCCAGAGAGAGGCTTCTTGCGAGTGTTGATGAGTATGATGAATCAGACTCTATTGCAGTCTGAAATGCCTCAAAATCTTGCATCCACTGCATAAATATTATTGAACATATTTTATCTTTTCAATTCCAAGAGGCCAAATTAACAAGTTAAAAACAACTCAGTCAATTTGACTCTGGTATAATTAATTGTTACATACAACTAGCTAGATATACATGCCAGTGCATAACTTATAATGCATGTGCACTAGAATATTGAAACTATGACACAGAAGCCGATTCTGTATGGTATGAGCTTGGTGCGAATAAAATAAAACTGCAGAACAGATGAACTGTACACTATCACTGCTTCGCTCATAAATAACCCAAGAACTCTCCTAATGGCATGAACACTATAAGTAAACAAACAAGCTAACATGCTCAGCCTAACAGCTCAACACAGTTGCTTCTTCTACTATGATCAATTTTGATTTCAAGCCTCCTAAATCTCAAGCATAATCGCACTAGCTATCTGCTAATACTGTCATCTCCCAAATTCATGAGTATATTGAAAGGGCATACGACTTCAAGAAACAATACAAAAGATGCCAACTAAAAAGGAAAAATTAACTAATGCCATAAGGAACATCAAAATGTTAAGTATATCATAACACCTAAGAAACATCTACCATGCTTAAAGCACGGCATGTCCCCTTTTAAAAGGGGCATACATGATACTTTCACATCTTAATGTTTTCCAGAAATTATCAATTTCCATTGTGCAATAGGGATATACACGGTTTCTACTTTTGCAGGCTATAAATACAATATTTGACATATAACAGGGGAGCATGAAATTGGCTCAAAAGGAGGAACCGAAAATATACCTCAAGTGCAAACTCATGCTTGGCCACATCAACCTTGTTAAAAGTGAGAACCAAAGGGAGTCGAGTTTTGTAGAGTATACTGCAAGCATATAGCATATTACTCATGAAAGTAACCGGGTTAGCGGAACGGGGCGTGTCAACAACGTAGGCAACGACAGTAGGAAATGTAGATGCAAATGCCTCAGTGATTATGGCACCAGAGGCCGACCATGTAAATATCTCAATCTGACCAGGTGTATCAACAAATACATAGTCCAACTGATCAGCACGCCTTTCAATGACAGATACTACCTGCAATGAGGAAATATCATGATAAATATTTGTACTGAAAAAACTAAACTACTGATGTACTTGTCAGTAACTGACTGGTGCACAAGCATGTAGGACCTTGTCAATTCACAATACTGCTTATATACCTGCAAATTTGTCCATAAAAGCAACATAGCAACACAATACTGAGTATCACCACTGTTTTGGTCCTTTATATGCAGGTAAGTACCAAACAAATATTCTCTAAATGATTAAAAATTAATTTCTTCTAGCTACATAAAAACCAGTACATCACTAGATGTTTTAGTGCATTCTGGTACCACTCGAATCTTGATTCTAATGGATCCCAATTTTTTACTTTGTTTTGTTGCTCTGTTGCCTAATTGGAGCTTAATGTTCTTTCTTTGATTATAAAAGTGAACGAATGGTAGAGAATATAACCTACTAAATGTTTAATTCTTGCGACCATACCCCAGATCAGCTGAAGCTGAAACATTAGTACTGACTGTATAACTCATAAAAGAAGGAATACCTCATCAAACTTGGTGGCGAAGAGATTAAGAGAAGTGAGAATTCCTCCATTGGGTCCCAGATTATACTCTTTCATGACATCCTTGTAATGAACTGTATCTCTTATGTCTATATTTGCCCCAAATGGAAGGTTCAATACAGCAGGGTCTAGGTTCAGAACATAACCACGCATGTTTGAGGCTTGTGTGTGGCACACCAGCCTATGCATAAAAGTCGTCTTCCCTGTCCCTGTACCAGAAGCCAGTACCAGTTCTAGTTCAGAAAAATACTCTTATTTGGGATATTTCTAAATGACTAACATTTTTTGACTGAGAAACCTACCAGATTCACTCACCTCGTATTGTTTCTTTACAATTAACAAAAGAGTACTATGTCTTACTTCAGTTAAAATCGCATAATATAAAAGAAATAAAATGGAAGGCATGTGGGTGTATGGTACCTGCCATGCCGACAACTATTATAATAACAGGTTTCTTCTTGAATGTGCTAGCAGAGCTCTCTCCAATGTTAAGACTCTTTATCGACTCTGAGATATCAGCTTTCTCCCCAGCCTTCAATTCCCATCATTAATGCCAATAAACACGAACAGAAAACAATAATTAGTCAATTTCAGGTGTAATTAACAAAGGTGTCATTGTTTTCGCAAATTAACAAGATAATTGATACAAATTCTAAAAGAAACATTCAATAAGATCATACTTTACTACTCGAGGCGGTAGCCGCCGTCTCCGTCTCCATCGGAGCCGAGTTGTTCGAGCTCGAAGCGGTCGGCTCTGGGTCAATATCCATTGCTCCTAGATAGAGAAAGAGTGTGTGTGTGTGGGTGGGTAGGAGAAGGGGTTAGGGTTTTAGGAAGAAGAGGAGGAAGTAGAACCAGCGCCAAGTCGGAAACTGAGGGGGTGAGAGAAAAAAATTATAATTTAGTATAATTTTGTGGGTCCCAATATTCTACAGAGAGGAGAGAATCAGTGCACCAAGTGTAGCGACTAATAAACCGACCTTCTCTTTCTTTGAGTGCATATATGGATCTATACAGAGTAGACCAGGTCCGTTGTTTAATCCACTACTAAGAGACAAGGCTAAGATTAGGCCCATAAACCTCTCTCTATTCCGGATATCAGCCCGTCAACTTTAACTTTCTCAAAAGGACCTCTATAATTTCACCTTTACATCCTTTCCTTAGTTTTTACTTTTTAAGGTATCAAGATCTTTAAAATTTTCGCTTTTTCTAATACCTGCATATTTTCTATGTTTCGAGGTATCCTTTTAATCTAGATCCTCTCAAAAAACCCACCTACTCTATTCTCTTGAGGCCTTTTTATTTTGTATGGCCTTTTTTGTTATGGCGGGCTCTTGGTCTAGCGACTAGCGGGCTATTCTAACCTGCTATAAATGTCCGTCTAGTCTAGAATAAAAAGCTGAATAAATCATGGCAGCACTATCAATAAGAATTAAGGAAAAAATATAAACATAGTACCATTGAGATTAGAAGGCACGCATAGGACTGGATATTTAAACATGCAATATTTCAACTGTAAAGCGGCATCGACCAGTGAAATCACAAGCTAGGTAATATCTCCAGTTGGGAATATCTATCTAGTACAGACCAAAGATCGATTTAAGGGAGACACTTTTGAAATTGGTCGTCGTAGGAACTTGTGCATGGGGTAATTTATAGTTCCGCATGTGAGACACAAATGGTGTTTGACATTTACATACGTTCTTTCCTAGACTAGAAAAGAAAGGATTCTGCGTCGTCTTAGAAAGTTAGGTTCTTAATTATTAAATTCAAGTAAAAATGAATTTTTATTTGTTTCGAATATAACTCTTTTTAGTTTTTAATTTTCTTAACTGAATTTTTAATTCTCATCAAAATTTCGATAACCCCATGATATTTTTTTACAAGCAGTTTACATCGAAAAACTATTTACTAATGAACAGTATATAATTATTAGTATAATATACAATACAATGATTTATGTTAAACATTAAATTCGAGGTCTTCTATACAAAATGTCGGACTAGAACTGCACATTTATTGCAAAGTTATATTCATAATCAATAATAAATTAATAGAAACTAATCAAGCTTTAAAAGAAAAGAAGATGGAGGTCAATTAAACTCCACAAAAAGCATGTAAATCCGGCCCTCTCCTTTCTTATTAAACTTTTCTCCTTTTAGTAGCTTATTACACAGCTGCATTAAAAAAAAAAATTGGCTGATAGATTGATCTTCCGACGAGAAAGGAATAAGCCAAACAAATTGTTGTGCTAGCCGGAAATTAATATGCACTGGATGTTGTATATGTACTTTATGTTCCCTACTACAAAATAGACTTGTTGGTCGAGAAAGTAAAGATTACATGGACTTAGTATAATTCAAAGTAAGCAAAAAAAAAAAAAAAAAGGTAAATTAGAAAAGAGGACCGAATGCTAAATCTCATGGTAAACTTTAAAATAAAAAAAAAAACAGATAAAATTGTTCATGATAAAATCATAGGACGCAATTTAATTACTTCTTCCATTTAATACTCGGAAGAACAGTTAATGGGCTAAGGCTCGAAGAGACACAAGAAGACAAGCCCAAACGCACGAATAGAATAAATTTTGCCATATCTTGATTCTTCGATGGAATTATTCCTATGTCGTGCATAAAATGTACAGTAGCCAACCTTACCAATGTTCCTCTTCTGGGGACACCTACTGGCGATATCTACTGTTCCTCCCTGCTATATTTTACTACTACTCTTTTTTTGAGTTCTCTCTTTCGCAAACAGTAGGGGCTGCTGCATAACCCCAAATTATCCTCTTTTTTTTTGCGTGGAAGCAAGCTCACTTTTGAGGTGGATTTGACGGTGTCCGTCCTTGGTCTTGTTTATCTAATGGTAAAGTTGATAATTTATCAAAAATTGTAAAACATTTTCATGACCGGAAGCGCGGTAAAATAAACTTTGGTGTTGAAATTAGTCTAGCAAGTAGCAACGGATGTTAAACCTATCTCAAGTAGTACTTTTTTTTTTGTTTTAATATCTGAAGCAGAAGTACATTTTTGTTGGGCTCCAATGACACTTTCTAGAAACACAGATTAGATATATTAACTCAGAATGGTTTCCTCTTTAAATATGTTATGATTGGAGAATCTCATATACATTAGACCATTTATTTTAGATAAGATAATTCAATTCTACTTTGATTATCTATCTCCTTTTTTTTTGTCGGTCTCTTCGGCCGATTTTTTATTTCCGATCTAAAATGAGCAGTATGCATCTATTTAGAATTCTCCAATAAAATCCCTACAGTTGGAAAAAGAACCAATTCCATATACCTTTGTATAACGTGATAAAGCTTGCTTCATATTTTTATTAACTAGTACTACTGTACTGGTACAGGAAGTATTGTTTGATCTAGCGACTAATTAAGACAACAATCTTCAATTGAGGTCATGTTGTAAGTCTGGCTGAAGAATATTTTGTGAATTTTTAAATTTGAATAAAAAAAATTAATTAGACTCTCTTAATTTTTAGTACATGAGTTGAAAATAAACAAACACACATCGCTATTGCTTGACAGAACTTGCATATTGTTCCTTCCAAGGTTTTTTTGTATGGTTTTAATATAATTCTCTCTACTTTAACCTTCCCTAATAAGTTGGCTCGAATATTGCATATTAAACTGGTTCTGTATTCTTTTTTTTGTTCCTACATTTCTTCGCTTTTGCTCAAGTCATTCCTGTACAACTCCATAAAAATTGGTACTCTTTCATGGAAATATATGCACGCGTGGACTACATTTTCATGCTTTTTAAAAACAAAAAGGCATTATTGCCAGCTCAGGCAACAAATGGGACCAACAATTTCAGTGCTCCACTCCACTAAAAGTCTAAAACCTACAGCACACAAGTACCGAAATGTATTTTTAATTACACGGATTGATACATAATGACTGCCACATACTACCCGGATCATCCGTTAGTGGTCCTGCACGAGTCACTGTACATGGGTCCCACATCCGGGCAGTTGCACTGGAAGTCGTACGTAATTCATGGAGCAACCTCTATAATCGCTTCTTTCCCATTGGTGCGCACATGACATGCCTTGCTCTCAAGGCTAAGTTTTATACTTTAAAGTTTAAATTTTATAAAGCAAAAATAAAAAATAACAATAAGTTGATTTAGCTACCTACGTTCATTCATGTTCCATCAAGGGATCAAAATGGAATTATTTCTTAAATGCAATATAAATAAAATACATAATAATAATAACTTAGTAAACATGCCTTCTGTAAAATTTTTAAAAGATGATTATTACTCACTGAATCTGTCACGCAATATAAATTCTGTCTGGTGTGTTTGTTTGAACTTTAAAACTGATGCATGCATGTTCTTTTCTTTTCCCTCATCATGTAGTTTCCTTTTTATAAATGTGGAAGTACTTTGGCAGCAATTTAAAAACTTTTTCAAGTACTGATTGAATAGATAAGTTTATTTACTTTCACTTACAAAGTGAGTCTGACAAGAATTTGACATTTTTTGTAGGTGGTCATTGTTGCTAACCGCCTTTAATTAATACGGCGCAGAGATTTTGGGACCCAACAAAACGGAAACGCTTTAGGAATGAATTTTGAACCACAACAAGCAACCACCTCATATAGTCATATATCTCTTTGCTCTCTCTTTTGGAACCTATAGGAGACAAACCCATATACCCATGTGGTCTAATTATGCAAAAGTTTCTCTCTTTCTCTGATTCTTCTCTCTCTGTGCCTCTCTTGTGGTACGTGGAGGAGGTGGGAACTGAGAAAGACTGTGCAAGATGGCAATGGTGGTGGCCAGCTTTGGCAAAAGCAAGAGGAAAATAGAGTTTATTCCTGATCCTCTCCATTACTGGTATGGATCAACAAAGGACAGAGCGTTGGTTGCGGATCCGACGGTTGTTCTATCTGTGATGGACAGTCCAAATATACTCTGTATTATTGGACGGATTCGTAGGGAGTTGGAGAGGACCCAACAATGAAAGGAGGGTTTGGACGAACATGGCCAAACGGATTGTGCCTTTGTAATTACTAGTGATAATCAGAAAGCAAGATTACAAAGTGTATAAGATAAAATGCTACAGTAACGACCTTTGGAACTACTAAATTTAATAACTAACTAATTACATGTGATTGCATCTGCCCAATTTCCGATCTCGTCCGTCCATTTACCTTGATTGGATTTGGATATTCGATATAGTGACTTGTTGCAGTATGTATTCAGCTTCAACGGTTCAGTTCAGTTCTTGGGGCCTACGGGCAAGTTATTCAAAAAAAAAAAAAAAGTTCAGTTCTTGCTCTTGCTCTGTCCAAAAAAGAGAGAGAAAAGATAAAAAGAAAATAAGTTTCTTTTTGAATTTTTATTTGTCCTTTTTAATGTGAGTTTTAATTTTGTTTTTTCCCACCCTCGTTTTGTACTCTGAAACTTTCTTTTCTTTTTTTTATGAATTTAATCAGTTGGTTAAGGATATATATTTTTTTTTAACGCTTGCATAGTCCTGCTCCTGCAGCACCAGGGCTTGTGTTAGAACTTGAAGTGGTTCAACTTGTTTTGTATTTTGCAACTATGTCAAATTTACGCTTTTATAAAAGTGTGTAATAGCAAATTTATTTTGAACTTCACGATCCTTTGAATCAGTATATATCTACAAACATCTAAAAAATTATGACATATTGACTTTTTCACCGTTATCATGGAAAATTAGAAACTTTATTTATTCATTTTTCTTTTGCGATGTCCGATTGGAGACTTTATTAGTCCGGAATATTGGGAGTGCTATGTACAGTAGATGCACCGTGATAAAATTCGATTCAAATGAATTATCTCTAGGCAAAAGACTTGTATTGAGAGTTTGAGACCTTATTTATCTCCCGTCCATAGATTCACATCTTTAATTTCAGAGGAGTACTTTTGACATGGGTATTTCGAAGTGGAGATCTAATATAGAACCGTTCTTTCAATTTCATACAAAAGACTTTGAAATATTTATTTCACTTTTTTGTTAAGAAAACCATAATTAAGTCCTCCAATTTGAAACATTTATTAAATGTATTTTAGTCATATTTTGAGTCTGAATAAATATTCAAGCATTCCTTTAAGCACTAGATCAAAATTTTGTAATGTTCATGCATGTTAGCAAACGTGACAACCAAAAGCTTGTCGACTTAATCAGCCCAATTAAAAAGCGCGATCTAGAGTTAAATTCACTTGTTGGTCCAAAGAAAGGGGAGACAGTGAAAGACTGGAACTCAACTTGCTGAGAAAATGTGATCCCTGCTAGTGGGACCCAGTATAGGTCCAATTGGGAAGAGACGGAGACGGTGTTGGAGGGAAGGTTTTTATATTATTAAATTTCTGACAGATCAAAAGCTCTTTCTTTGGCGCCTTGCGCTGATTGTCACCCCCAGACCCCACCCCCATGTTGTTGCTACCAAACTCCTCTCCATTTTATGTTGTTCGACAGATATGAAAATTGAAGGTACGTGAACATGTAATGCAATGATTATAGATGATTGTGTCAAAATCTAACTACCTGGTGGTCGTGTTGCTTTGTGATTGAAGAAGCCTCACAAAGTAAAATGTTAGTGCTAAATGATTGCTTGAATTTTGAATTTGGGATATCATTGTTAAATTTATTATATGCCATTATTTGATGCGACAAATATTTTATATGATATAGATGTATGAATTTGTATCAACCATCAATATAAACATCCACACACTTTCGTTTTCAAGAGCATAATTCATGTGAATTGAACAACAAAATATTTATTTCCAATCATTCAAATAGGTTTTAGCAAGATATCGTGTCTTGGTCCCGCAACAAATGTATACTTCATGCAATTCATCGCTCTCGACGTTCTATTAATTATAATTAAATTATATACGGTGACCAGGAATTTGATATGGATCAAATTCCTTAAAGAGACAATTACAAGTTCTATGTAAAAGATAAATACAGTCAAATTTTTTTTAAGATAAATTGGGATCAAGGCTCCCAACTTATTTTTAAATTAAATGTCTACGAAAAATTCTAGTCGGATTTCGAATCTGCGACTTTTCACTCAAAAATACAGTCAAAATTGTTTATAGAACTCATCAAGTATAGAAAGAAAAATTTTCAACGTCAAAAGAGGAACACATAAGAGAACAATCTAAATTCGCATAACAAATTAAAATATTAATAATTATTAAAAAAAACCTTAAAATCACAATTAACTGGATATGTCCAGAAAAATAAGATAGAGAACGAGAGGGCCGGGAGGTAAACTCAGAAGGTCACAACTTGCTCAATTCCCAAATGGATCACAGATTCACACATTATTATCGGATGGAACATGTTTCTTTTTAAATTTGCACTTGTCGTTAATGTATTCATTTTATATATATTTTGTCCCTTTTTTGCGACCAAGTTGTGGTTATCAGTATGTGTGCGTGCCCCTTATCTTTTTTCCCCATGTTACTTCCATCCATTGCTTCCTTTTTTTCTTTGGTTGGTCTTTTTTCTTTCGTTTTCATCTTGCTTTTTCTGGGGGGTTTGGGGGAAAGGAGGCGTGTGATGTGTGTGTGTGTTATAGAGAAGGGGTTGCTTTTGCTGCCACTCTTATGCCCGTACATTCTCCTTTGACTCAGCATTCAGATTGGAAAGATCTTGTTTTGTTTCATTGGCAAAGATTTAAGATTTGTTGTTTTTATTATAATAGAGTAAGAAGAAAAAAAGTGACACTTTTTAGTTTGCTGCATGATGTCGTTGCTTCTAACTTTTCCTCTTTTTTTTTCTGTATACATTTGTGTTAATGCAAAGGAAAAGTATGAAATGGCGTATGATAATTTTCTTTTGTATATCTTACCTGTAAAGAATTAAAATTCTACCTTGCAGAAAACCAACAAAAAAAAAAACTGCTTTTTCTAGCTACATTAAATGCACAAATAAATGCATCAAACTTAAAACGATCATTTAAAAGGTTACATTTACCGAGAAATAAATTCAGGAAGCAAATTAATCCCAGTTTCTCACTTACCAAATCGGTATTTTAATATTTTCTTCTATAGTCAACTGGAGCGTATTACGTATATATGTATAACCTTATATTTCTGGCCATTCCAAATAAAAGAAAAAAAAAAGCTTTTGATTTTAAAGATAAAGCAATAAAACATCACTATTGATTGAGGTTGAAGGAAATGCAAGGAAAAACAAAATATCTTAACGGTTGGACCATATGTGTCCTTTTCCATGTATGGGAACCCTGCTTTTTTGACTGTTGCATTTATGTTGTCTCACAAATTACTTTCTTAGATAATGAATTTCCTGTTAGTGTTTTTGTTTTTCTCATACTATATTATATTTTAGTACAAGTGAAATTTTCATGTGAGCGCGGTGCATCGTGACATGAATCGGTCAAAATCAAAGATTGGCATGCACCAGCATGCATTTACTGCTTTAGCAGCTCTATAAAATGGATCACGTGTGGTGTTTCAATTTGTTCCATAACATTGCAACCTTAGAATTTGAAGTTACAGAAGCTACAGAAGCAAGCACATAGGAGAATATTACTTATATTGTACGGAATATAATGGCAATGTCTTCTTGATTATTGCACTTTATTGTGAGAAAAAATTGACCAAATGATTGCTTCGTAAGATTTTATGAAATAGTGCCTGGCTTTTTAAATATTTTATCTACGGTGACAAATAAACCATTAATTAATCTAATAAAATTTATCACGGATTGATTTAGGCAGGTAACAACTAACCATGATAAACACAGGTCTTTTCTTGGAACAATAATTTAGGCTTTATAATCTCATCGGGGGAAAAGAAACCACACACACACAATGACTTGGAATCCAGATCCTGTGTCGCGCGGCACGCGTACAGCGCGGGCTGTAGGCCGTCTGATCTGAATCTGATGGCTATGGGGGCCCCGTGAATAATACCAGATTGATAGGCCCGAAAAAAATGAACCGCCCGATCAAAATCGAACGGCTCGTGGAGATGCGCTCCACGCGTGCCGCGCGACACAGGAACGGGGGGTGCAACACTTACATTCCTAAATTGATGTTGTTTTCAAATTAGTAGTTGCATCAACAACACATCGGTCCCTATGATTAATTGTAGTTCGCCACTAACATTAATTATAGTCCCCTAGTCAACTCATGTCTAAAAGATCTTTGATCGCCATTATGTCACATGCTTGGTTGATGAGATATATGTCCCTACGCAGTACATGCAATAATATATTAGTTTGACACAAATTTTACAAAGGATTGTTCGATAAATAGTTGAATTTATTTTCAGCGGTAAAAGTTTTAGTTGACTATTTTTTATTAAAAAATTAGAATAACGAGAACAATGTTAACTTATTTTTTTAGATGCATTAGGAGAACACCGACTATTTGGATTAGTATTTCTTATTTAACAATCAAATTTGAAGTAACCAACTGTTAGTGACTATTCCTCACCTATTCAATTCAAAATGGAGTGTATATATATATTTGAAAAATTTATGAAGAAGAAAAGCAACTATTAACTAAAAATAAACTCAATTAAAGGGCGAAAGGTGGGGCACTTGAGAGTACAATAATTTTTGGAATAATTCAGAAAAAATCATGCCCAAGGGATTTGTGACTCGTCATTCTCTCCTATTAAATAGGAGATGGTTTTTTAATAATAATTTTACACGGTCAAATAAATATTTCAAAATAATATATAGGAGAAACAAATGTGAATAAAACAAAAACAGTATGAAGTGGCAATCCATGCCAGTGCCACGCACAAAAGGCCAAAAGACTTGCTCTTTTTATAGTTAGCCAGGCGGGGACCACTTAATAATCTCACCCACGTGCTCCTCTCAAAGGAGTTATGGCCTTATGGGATGAAAAAAAGCAAATATTTTCCTCAAAAATAGAAAATAAAAAGCAAATATTGAGTTTATACCTTCACCAGTCCAAAAACTGGAGAATTACATGCATTTTAGGAATACAACCTTTTTGTAAATATAATAGTGAACATCAGATTTTATGCATTCGGCTTTGTAAAAACTGCATGAACTGTTTCTTCCTTTGGCCTTTGAATCGTTTCTCTCCTGTTTCCATCAAATGTGATGTTTCAGTTTCACACACCATGTAACTAGCAAAATATTTAAAAATTAAAAAGTTAACTTTTAAGCATAAGGGCAAACACAGTTGTGTGATGTTTTACATTAATTAGTTGTGTTTAGAGTTTACAATCAGTGCTTAATTCTCACAGGAAACATCTGAAAAAGAAATAATGTCGGGATTAATAAAGTCCATATCATTTTTTTCCTTAAAAAATCAAGTTATACTTTGATTTCATTCTATAATGAGTAGAATGTCACTCACATGATTGGATCTCTCTGTATACCTGAAAATTTTAATTAGACGCTAGTACCGATTCATTCTAATTCAATGCACAGTATCATAAATCATAAGAAACCTAAATTATCACGAGAAAAAAATGAATTTATTTAACAAAAACAATTATATCAAGTTACGGTAGTATGAAAAAAAATCAGTCTATCATTTTTTAACTTTAAATTTTCCCTTCTCTTTCTTCTCTTTCCATTTTCTAAAAGCATTTCGGATAGGGCTGTCAATGAAACCCGTTTACCCACTTACCCTACCCGTATCGCATTCGATAAGGCGGGTATGGGTAAGATTTCATTTTCGTTAGACTAACGGGTATGGGTACGAGTAAAGAAAAATTTTCGTTAACTTATTGGGTACAGGTACGGGTAAGGGCTATTTCGTACCCATTATCTAACGGGTAAAATTTTGCAAAAATATATGTATATATAATCATGTTATTAGTATATTTCATAAATATGTTATTTGTTTCCATCTTCATCCAAATTAATTTATGTTGATGAAAAAATTAATTTGTACCCTATTATATTATAATTTATAATTAGTTATATAGATTTTTTTGAATTCTATTGATATAGGAATAAATTTCATGATATATATTTTTTTATATCTAAAGTATTATCTAATGTTGTACTTTATCCATATATTTATTTGATATTTATTTAGCACATTATATATTTTTTATTAAATTAATAATATTATTATTATCCATTATGTACCGTTACCGTACCCTTACCGTTAATTCTTAACGGGTACGGGTAGGGTGCGGGTAAAGCTATTTTTTAACGGGTGCGGATAGGGTACGGGTAAAGAAAATTTTAACGGGTGCGGGTATGAAAATATCTTCTACCGTATCGTACCGTACCCATTGACAGCCCTAATTTCGGATACAACCAATTTACTTAATTTAATTTTTTCCCGTACTGTGGCAATTGTTGTCAGCAAAATCTCCTTGTGAACTTTATACACCCAAACTATGAACCAGGTCCAGGCAGCAGGAAGGAAACAAGCAAACAGAAAATGTCAAAAGGGTAGTAGAGTTACAGAAACAGAAAGAGGCATTAAATTAGCTGTGGCCAGTGGCCAGTGGCCCTGTGGGGATGTAATGTAAGTGAACTCATTCACAGAGAATCACACAAGCCTCGTGCCTACGTGGCCCCCTCCATGATCCAAGAGAGAGAGAGAGAGAGAGAAGCACAAGAGCGCCAGGCTAGCTCACGGTGGCGTGGCCTGAGGCGGGGCGCATGGATCTGTTTGATCTTACATGACGCCATCACATCCACCGTCCATCCCTCTGCCTCTATCGTACGGACCACGTGCCCACTTTCCTTTCCTTTACCCCATTTAACCCTCCTTTTTTCCTTGTTTTGTATTTACCTCCTTGTAGTGTACAGTTTTCTGTTATTTAACTTAACTCCAAGTCTCCAAGTAGGGTTTGGATTTTGGGCTCTGAGCATGATCAGGTTACCTGAAATAAAGAAAAGGTTAAGGTAAATAAATGCGTCCATATCCTGTTCTAGCCAATCTTGTGACCTCCATCAATGACATAATAATTGCATATAGTAGGAATCGAAAAAATAGTCATAATTTCAATTTAATATATAATATATATCATTAATAATAATACTGGTTATAGACCAGACAGTGAATTACTATCATACAGTAATTATAGTATTAATTAAAAGCCGTGGTCCGCTTTTGAAAAGCGGCCACGGCCACAAATAGGTTTTTTTTTTTTCTTTTTTTATAATTTTTTTATTTTTTATTGTTTGTTTATAATAAATTAATAATAGTTGTACCAATTAAAAATAGTCGTATTAATCATTAATAATAGCAAGATTTTTAATAAATTTATATAACGACTTTTTATGAAAGAAATTACTAATTTTGAACTTAAAATTTTTTATCTATAAATTTTAATAAGTTTTTTCATTAATATTACCACGATTTTTTTTTGCAGAAAATTTATGCCAAATTTATATAGCGACTTTCATACCAATTAAAAATATCCGTACTAATCATTAATATTAACAAGATTTTTTTAGGCAAAAAATTTATGTCAAGTTTATATAACAACTTTTTTATGGAAGAAATTACTTGAACTTAAAAATTTTTGTCTATAAATTTTAACAAGTTTTTTCATTAATATTAGCACGATTTTTTTTGGCAAAAAATTTATGCCAAGTTTATATAGCGACTTTTTATGGAATAAATTACTAATTTAGAAATACAAATTTTTGTCTATAAATTTTAACAAGTTTTTTACAACATTTTTTTATATTTTACATAGCGCAGCGAAGCTGCAACTGCCACGTCTAGTAAATGTTATCCCAAAATGTTTTCTACATATAGAGGAATAATCAAGTACAATATGGAGCGGCCTAACAGCTGGTTGCTTTGTCGTTCATGTCACCCCTACTATACTTCATCGCTTGAACATGGAGCTTGGATTTTACCTCCAGTCCTCCACCAGTTAACTAAAAATGGCCTTATATCAGTACTCCAGGTGCAGCCAATTTCAATTCACATCTCCATGTGGATTAAGACAACTCCATTATGAGCCAGCTCATCGGCCCGGCCATCTCTTGTTCTTCCCCATGACACTTCTCGTTTTGTGCGCCTTCGCTTCTACCCCGTGCATTTCTCCCCGAAAATCTTAACCGTCCATTGTTCCCGCTTAGATGAATCCTGGATCCACGATTCTTATCGGATCTAATAAAAGTAAATCCACGCTATAGGATGCGAGTTCGATCCCGGATCCCTCATTCCTGTTCTCCTAGCAGTAGTAGCCTAGAAACTGTCTTTGTCGTCTAGCGATATTATGAAGAAATTATTACGCGACTCCCTCGAAAGTGACGCATCTAAACTCTCCTGGATCTTCCCCCGTTATCCCAGTCGCCACTTGAACTCTCCATTTCATCGAACACCAGCTACATCCCTCGTGAATTCTAAACTGTTTATATAGGCACTTGACATCTCCAGTTGAGGACAAATGGAGGTTATTTAGTAAAGCAAAGGATCGCAATGAATCGGTAATTAATCAACCTTGTATTTTTACATCGGACGGTTCAAAACAACTGTTCAAAACCGTTCAAAAATCCTTAGGAAAACAACAAGTACTAAAGACGCACCTAACTTTTTACGTTCTTGACGTGTCAAATTACTGTTGGATCTTTTTACACGCAGTTTCAGAACAATGCTTAATTGTAAGATGGCGTGAAGGTACTGGGTGGGGAAAGAATCTAAGTGAATTGGTGAGGTGGCAAACGAAATAATACATTGTTTCTGAGAGAGGAGGCCATGTGACATTTATTCGCCTTCCCGTTTCGTATTACGACTTTTTATTAAAGCAGGTGGTAGTAGGTATTGCTTTATTTGTCTGTACAATTATACAGTCTCTTTTGCATCTGACACCCTGAAAGTCTCTTGATTTACGAGTAAAGGCATGAGCGTGGTAAAAGGACTGTACATTAGAGGCACTGAACGCAAATAACAATTAACTTTTTTTTTGAAATTTAACAGAAAAACACTCTTGCAAATTGTTTAATTCGAAATTTCAAATAGAAGAATCAAACAACTCCACTACAGGGCTTCATTTACTAATTCTTGTAATTTAATGGAAATACGGTGGCTAAACTGAAACTTGCACAAAATTTAATACCGCGCGCAATACCAAAACGCCACCAGAAGCTGCCTCTCTGCTCAGCATGTGCAAAAACAATAAAAAAAAAAGAAAAAATATAAAAAGAAACAAAGAGATGCACCATTACAGCAACTCTCTCCAACTCCAAGAGAGGAAAAAAAGACGATCTAAATAAGATTAAAAACCGAAATTTACAACAAATTACATGAATTCCTCCTAAAACAAAACAAAACAAATAAAAATAAAATAAAATAAAATAAACCAGCTCAATCTCAGGCCGGCGGCGGCATACTATCGGTACCGGTACTGGTACTTGTACCGGCACCGGTGCTAGAAACACCCTCCTGTGCCATTCCAGGTGCAACCTCTGTACCTCCTCCAATCATAGACAATATCTCCGTCAATGCACTCATGGCCTTAACTTGCATCTCAAGCGCCTTTATGTAATCCGACGCCTCGTCCAAAAGCGTCGGGAAAGACAGCTTCTTGCAACCCGGCACTAACCTTCCCAAAACCTTCGCCTTACTTTGCAACACCACCGATTTCTTCTTCTCCTGATCGGCACTTTGGATCCTCTCCAGTTCAGTCCGTTTCGGTCGGGCGGGACACGGGACCCGAATCCGGTTCGACTTGAGCTTGATTGATCGACTCGAGAGGATCGCACGGCTCCAGCGAGTCCGACCGCGAGCTGAGATGGCGAGAGCCCGGTCTGCAGCCTCTCGAACAGCCCGACTCCTTGGCGGATCAGTTCGGGGCGACCCAGAACCGGACCGAACCCGTCGGAGCGCTTCCAAGAGCTTCGACGAGTAGAGACGGTGCTCCTTGTCTGTTCGCCACGTGGATTGCTTAGGCTTCTCGGAGGTCTCGCTAGCGCTTCTCTTTCGTTTTCTCTGCTGATTAGAGGTAGATGATTCGGCCTCCATGGATGGATAAGGTAACAATACCCGATTGATTGAATCGAAATTGGTGAGAAATCGCTGATCTGATCGAATTTGAGTATAGTTAAGTTTTGGATAGGGAAACGAGAGAGAGAGAGAGAGAGATGGGAAAGAGAGGGATGCAAGCAAATATAAAGGGCAGGTAATAACTGGAAAGAGGAAAATAATTTATTAGGCACACCGGTTTTATTTCCTACACTTCTTGACCTGTTTGGGAGCTTTTGCATTTTTGTGGGGCCCGGTATCCATGTGATCATAAAACTATTATGATATAGACCAGGTTCAGGCAAGTAAGTATAGGGAAACGACACGTCGCAGCCTTAATCCCGTGATTTAATTAATTGACTGCGGGGATATACTAATACTATGGATTTTTATGTTGGATATGTGAATGACGAAAATACCCTCCCGTTTCAACCGAGCGACGGCCGTTACAAAATACAGAGTATTTCCTCGTAAAGTCGATTCAATTCATCGTCTCGGAGAATATATACTAGTTAATCCGGCTGTGTGAGCGTGCCGGGTCCTACGATTTGTAGAGTCGAGAAGACATGAACCCGGTGCACCAGTGCAAGAGACCACAAATCCTATCTGTCATTAATAAGCTATACCTCATGATAATTAAATATAATAGCAAGTCCTTTTTACCGTTTTGCATCCTATAATTATGGAGGTTTTGGGTTGTACCCCAATTTAAATTTTACTGGAAGTTTTATATGAAATAACATTTTTCTAAATTTCAATTGTATAAAATTGCTAAAACAAAATCCACATTTAAAGGAAAATAATATAGCTGTTTTACAGGTTGCATCTCACTACAACGTGGACAATATTATTTCGGTAATTCAATCATAAAAATTTCGGTGCTTGCTATGTTTTAAAAGTAATTGGCTTTTTAAATTTGAAGTATTATTTGATGTTAACATATTTTAATATTTTATCTATAACTATGCATCAGTTAGACTTCTATAGCTTGCTTGTATTTTCACATACAATTTTAATTATCTATACATATAGTAATACAAGTGGTGCGCCAAGTATTGTTAAACGACCTAGATCCACGGCCAGCGTAAAAACAGTATATACCAGTGTGTGGTTGGACAAATCACAAAAGTGTCCCTGTAGAAGTAGAGGAGACTATAAATTATCGCTGCTTTGTTTTATAGAGAGAGAGATTTGGGAAATGGTATCTTTTTGGGAGCTACTTTGTTAGCCGCGCGCACATGGGAGGATGGGAGGCTGCGTGGTGTGGTCACCACCCACTCCTGGAGCGAGTTGCGTGGATTGTCACGTGGAACTTAAAATCTGTCAGATGCATGGTTTCTGCTTCTCCCCTTCGTCGTATGGGCATGGTCTGCCGCTCCCTCTGTGCACCAGATCACCAGACTCTCGTCTGACTCTTTCTCTAGTTTTATGTTTCTGTGACCGAAGTTGAATTGTTTTTTCTGTGGCGGATTATGATAGCCTCCTATTGGTATTGGTGTTGGTGGTGCTGCTACTGATGAGGGACCAAAAGCAGCTCTTATTTAGAACATAATGTGTTAATTTGATTGGACCGTAAAAGTAGCTAGCTTTTGATTTGTTTGCCAAGGACAATAATTACATGAATGAGGATTGAAACCTGACAAATCTCTTCGTAAGTATTTGAAATTAAAAAAAATGACTTTATTTTGAGCTAAAATTACAGAATTTGAAAAATAAAATCCTACTCTCAACACTACTTCCTAAATGTAAGTGTTAACTTATTGTTAGAATATTCGAATCGTAGATGGATGCCCACTGCACTGCCCAGTTAATGCCATTCTATCTAGAAACTATTAATTTTCCTTTTAGAAAACAGTTCTATCTTTCATTCAAAATCTTCAAAATTGTTTTCTTTTGTTTATTTCCCTTTTTTTTTAGTGTTCTCGGTTTCAAGTCTCCAACATTCACATACCTACAGGTTGTTGAAAATTAAGTTTACGAGTAAGTGATTGATAGATGGATAATTTGGGCGACAATAGCATTTTACTCTTGATTTTTTTTTTTTTTTTTGAAAAATGACTATAGCATTTTACTGTTTTTCTAAAGGCATCCGTGATATTTTTGTTGATGCGAAGGAAATATCTATTATATTTTGATGTTCTGCAGGTGCACATGAATTCTGAACCCTATAAAATATTTCCGGACCTGCACAAATCATAAATAAAGTTAATTGACTGGATTGCAAAGAAAGAACGAAAGAAATGAAGGGAAAAAAAAAAGGGGGGGGGGGGGGGGGGGGGGGGGGGGGGGGGGGGGGGGAGGAGGGGGGATTTGAGAGTTCTCAGAGATGCCCATCTCATTGGAATCAGAATTCTCCACTGAAGTGGAGATAACAAGTACATTAGAAATTAAAAATCTGATCCATCATGGGTGTTTCTGAATTTTGGTACGTTTCTCACGAAAATGTGAATTACTCTACTCTCGCCACTAACTAGCACTACCTGTGTCTCCCAACGGCAGGAACAGGTATTTGGAAAAATAGTTGATTTTGGTGGTTTCAACTAAAATATAACACACAACAGATGATTACAATCATAAGAGAATTTTTCTCTATTACATTATACATTGGCTTACGATTATGTTTTCTTTCCTGGATCTTGTATTTTGTAAGCTGATTTTGACCCTTTTTCTCTCATAGAAATAATGTATTCCATCAGAAGATACTATTTTGATAAAAACAAAAACATTAGTTTTACATTATGAAATGGGCATGTCCCATATGATTTTGGCATGGCATCCCTGAGGTGAAATGGAATATTGCAACGTGAATATCCAATCCATGAAGTGAACACAAACAATTTAGACCATGTATCAACTGTGCGATTGACGTGACAAAATTAAAGAAAAGACCTCCACCCGTTAATGTACTTATGGCGGAGACAAGAGTTGCAGAATCAATATAATCAAACTACTGTTTAGGCATGTGGGAATCCCAATTTCCTATGGCCAATGATGACCATCCACTGGTGTCACGAGTCACTGACTGCCGGGCCCTAGAGAAAAATAATAAATATATTTTGTCCTACGTAACCACATATCAAAAGCTCACAACCTATAACAGTGTAGTGACGTGGAGTTTGTTTCAAGCCCCCATCCCCTTCACAAATTCTCATATTGAATTTCCTAACAGCTGCTAACCAAATCTAACAAAAAATTCTCTGTAGCACAACCACCAGGTTTTATAGACTAAAGAAAATGAAGATGTGCTTTCCTTGATTTAAAAATCCAGCCGAAGAATACCAATTTTCTTCTTTCTCACTAAATCATAGAAGGGACCCCTGGAGAGATAAATCGAGCCCCCTAAAGTCACTCCCAACAGCCAACATTGCACATTAAACATACCAAAAAGGGTCCCTCTCTAAGACCAACATCCAAACCTAATCTATTAGAGACTGTGCAATGGCCCCCTACCTTTTACTTTGCAATAGTGTCTAACTTTTCTCCATTTTGTACGTGACTGGACCCACCAATTACTATCATTATGCTTGCTTGGTTGTAGCAGAATCACTATGATTCTTCCATACCATCAATGCTCTAATGGAATGGTACATCGACATGCGACCATTTCTCTGTCAGAAGAACGGAAAAGGTTTATTCAAGAGAAGTCTGCCTAACCGCAACCGAACGGTAATGCTCTTGCAATATACATCAGAATTTGCAAAATAAGAAAAGTGTAAGAAAGATTCAAAGACCTCTAACCATAATGACAAAGGAAATTAATATTAGATAAGAAAATTAATAGTATAAAGATATTCGGTAATGCATCCATCGTTAGGAAAGCATGAGGAACCCGTAAATGTAATGACAGCCACAAAACTTCTATAGGGTTTTGAGTCGCATACTAGAAATAAACAACGATTTGTCCAGTTCACCAACAAAAGGAGGGGTGACAAATCAATCTTAAATTCCCACTAACAAGTAACAATATGTTCTCAAAAGATGGGGAATAATTTTAGAGCTCAAAGAGAATATACACGTGCTTTAGCTTTATCTTAATTGGAGTAAAATCTAATATCTGAAGCTTCCTAAGAGAGCGGATTTACTGTGATGGTTGCCACTGTAGCATACAACAGCAGCAGAGGTATTGTCATTTAATTTTGTGAAGGGACCAAGAATCAGTGAGTACTATACATGTGACTGTGCCAGAAAGTGATACAAATTTCTTTTAACCTTTCTGGATGTTGGCTTGGTGTCTAGGGCTGTCAGACGTGTCGAACGGTAACGGAATGGCCTATTTCTTTTACAGTTCCGTTCCATCAACGGTATGGCCGTTTCGTTCCGTTTTCGTTTCATTTTAGAGGACGGTATACCATTTCATTCCGTTAGACGTTTCGTTTGGACGGAACAGAACGGAACAACGTGTTTTTACACTGTTTTCAGCACTATTTGTCGAAACGGAAGCGAAATGACTCGTTCCGTTTACCGTTCCATTTCAGTAGCGGTATGCTCTCTAATTCTGTTTGCTGTTCCGTTTTTTCGAATGAAATGAATTTTTATACCGTTATACGTTCCGTACCAACAGAACGGCACAGAAAACGTATAACGGCTGTATCGTTGACAGCCCTATTGGTGTCTACTCTTAGGTTTTGTATAAAGGGCCCTTGAGAGGAAAATAATTATGAACTAATCATTATATGGGACGGCTTTACAAAGAGAAATGACTGTAGAAATTAGATGAGTCTAATAATGGCTAGCTAGGATTTATAGGGACTGTTTGCATTTATAAGCAATCTTTTTTGAACCCAAATGATTCAAATCCACAAAGTACCAATCAATCAATCACCTTGGATTAACAGAGTTGCACTTGTTTTCTATAGGATTAGGCGTGGAGGTTTGCCAGCAATCAATAAAACTATGTTTAGTTTATTGGCCTGCCGGCAAATGAGATAGAGGCTAGGAGGTGGTTGCTTTATTCTTTCTACATAAAGCTGGAAACATGATTACATGATTAATAGCACATATTATTAAAAAAAGGATATTACGCCTTTAATGTTATTTAACTTATTGCACATTATGGTATGAATAACGACCTAATTTCTGATGATCAATTCTTGCGCCAAAAATATGAATCTAAATGATCAGAATTCTCAGCCTTCTTAAGTTTCCTTTCTTTAACTTTAGGCTCCATGTTCTTTAGCTCTCTTTTGGAATGAAAATGCATCAATTTACTTCCCTACTAAAGTATCACTTATCTGGAGATACAATAACAAAGTAATTTCTCCACATCAATTTATTTGATTTTATTTCCAAGTCTAGCTTGAGATGTTGATTCTCAATAGCATGTGGTCAGAAGAATTCAACTGAAAATTGTAGCAGAATTGCATCGAGCTTACCA
Source organism: Rhynchospora tenuis (assembly GCA_027725995.1). NCBI lineage: Eukaryota > Viridiplantae > Streptophyta > Magnoliopsida > Poales > Cyperaceae > Rhynchospora > Rhynchospora tenuis. Next base: position 52,647,260 of record CM050888.1, read on the forward strand.
CACCAATTTTTTTTTCTCCGCACCCCCCCCCCCCCCCCCCCCCCTCCTCCTCCCTCACATTGCAAATTTTTTGACATATTAGTTTGTACTAAAGGAACTGTAATTACAAATATCAACTTTAGAAAGGATATCTTTCTTTCTCTTGGTTCTTTCATTGCTCTTATTTGGACATAAATAGCTGCGTAGTACCTGAAGTGTCTTTTGGCATGACTGCAAAATTAAGTATAATATTTGCTGGATAATTAGACTCCGATTCCTCTTGTTGAAACGACACATCAAAAGCCACGGGTTGGTACAGACAAACCTCATCCTCCTTGCAATAGTACACCTAAGAATATAACATAATTAAATGAACTACTGATGTGATATTATCCAAGTAACAGACAAAGTGATTTACCTAATAATCAATCAACAATTATACAATGATACTTTAGTAAACTGTTAATGTCACGGTCCTTACCTTTAATCTAGCACAGGGTATTTTGTTAAGTTACAGAAATAAGTTTTAGTTTGTTGCAATAGGTTTTTTAGATGTCTTCACTTAATTTTTCTTTCTCTATTTGTCATAACTAGCTTGTAATCTCTTTTTGATTATTTAATAAAATCTTGTTGGTTGGCTCTAGCTGCCAACCTTCAAAAAGATAACTTCATAGCAAATTATTTGTTGAAAATTTATTCTATCTACAAAGAATTTCAGACTAATGTTTCTTTTGGAAATTTGGATTGACCACCTTATACTGGCCTGAGATCAAAAGTCTGTATGACATTGGCTGATATTGTAATTTTTGTTGAGTTATGCATATAATAACATCAACTTAGAAACAAACTCGCACCATGTTCAAGGAAAGTACCTTGCAGTTTATTCTGCCACTTGCCGGGGAAGGAGACAATCTCTTAAAATAAAGCGATGCCGACCCATCTGACTTTAAGTCTCCACTGGAGGGCTCCAATTTGATAGTATTCGCAGGTTCTATATCCACCTCAAACTTGCTACGTGCTTCCTGTTTATTTTTTATTTTTTTTTTAAGATTAATCACACAACATACCTTTTCTTAACAAATATATTTCCCAATTTAGCTCAAGTTAAGCTACAATCTAGATCATATAGGGTCCTAGAAAACAACAAAATGTGTTTGCAAATAATAAAAAGGTACAGTGAATTCTAATATTTGCAGACACATCTTAATACCTCTCATCTGTGCATTCTACCAGGCAGTATGTTATTCTTTAGTGTGACTGTGTGAGGCAAATGACAGACATAGTGACAAATATTTTGCATTTGTTTGGGTTACAATTGCATAGTTCATTGAACTTTGTGAATTATCTCCACAAAAGTAGTATTGCTATGTACCTCAAGTATTTCATTCTGCAAATTAAACCATGTGTAAGATGACAAAAACAAATACAGAAAGATGACATTCCTAACCTTAGAAAAATGGTAACCATCTGGTACTGAAAATTGAAGGGACAGGTAACCTTCCTGCGCATTACCAGCATCAATCTTAATAATTTGTGTATCAGCTGGTAAACGCCTCCTCAGGCGTTTTAAGGACCTCGGTTTTGCTGAAGGAGGATCTACTCCTTTCAGTTTCAGTGTTCGCAGTTGGAGATCCTTATCATTTAGGTCAATGTACCTGATCACACTGTTGTTTGTATCGGCTATTAGGAGTCTACCTGTAAGATATGCATAGCTGTAATTAGATAAAAAAATCTGTTCCCCGTGCAGTGATTCTTAAGTAACAATAAAGTTTTATATTAATACCAGAAACAAAAATATTCGCAGATTAATGAGAATAAAGAAAACAACATTCATTTACCTGGCTGGAATTAGAATACTGGTATTATTTGCCGATAATGAAAATATTGTTATTCAAAAAGGAGAAATCTATTAGTAGAGTGCAAATACATACGGTTTTCAGCTTCAATAAGCCCAGCTGGTTCAGAAAGCTACAGCACAGAGAAACGAATGATAAGAAAATTGAATTCTTTTCCATTTATATCAGAGCTTTGCATAACATTTGACCACATCTGATATTAGTGTGAAACAGAGCTGACCTGAGCTGATAAGACAGAACTGTCCTTAAACCCTGCAATCCCAGTTCCAGCTAAGGTTGTGACTCTTTTGGTTATTGGATCAAGCACTTTTATCTGCCAATATGGAATTACAATTTATTATGAATGTTCTTGAAATTTAAATACAATACGCAATCACAAAACAAAGAACTACCTTGTGGTTGTATGAATCAGCTATATAAATCTTCTTATCTGACCCGTATAGGACACCTAATGGATGCTGGAGGAGTGCATCAGATCCTATTCCGTCATGATCTCCAAACTAGAAATATCAAATCAAATCAAATGATTGCTCAAAGGACAACAAGAACCCACATACATGCAACTACAGAACATGTGTTTACTTTATTGGATATATAACAGCCAAGTTAAAACAGAAGTCAAAAGTTCATAAAAATTGAATATTGCTCCTCACTTTTTCATGATAACTTAAATAACTTCTTCATACCAACTTCATACAAACTGAGAACACACAAATAAATCTGGTTTGTTTGATTCTGCGGTTCTACCTCAAATTTTGATCATACATGGGTCATTAGAAAGAGTGGCACTAACTGACGTCACACAAATTTCGCAATAAGACCATCTCGGAGTGTATGGTGTTCAAAACATCCTCTGATCATTATCTTGTGAAATTGTCGACATTTACGAGAGCATACCCTACAATCCCATTAATACACTGCAGGGTTCTATACAGTCATTCACTGACCTAGACAATTTTGACAACTATCAAAAATAACTTATAACATTGAAACCCGGAAGTTGGAACACAATTTATGCTTAGTGCACATCTTACACATGAAAATGGAAGAATTTTGATGCAAAGTTTCATTATTCGTCAAATGACTCGAATTTTGCAACAATTAATATTTCGCAGCATTTGTTTTGCCTTGGTTTGATGAAACTTCATCAAAGATTGTCAATGGGTTTACTTTACCAAATATTTAAAAAAAATAAATAGACGTGAATATACATGAAGCTTAAACAATATAAAATAATCTACTTCAATCAGTACCCTGAATAAATTCTCTGGGAACAACGAATCACCACCAGCTATCAATCTCGACCCTCCAGTTTTCAGATTAACAGCTCGGATTGAACTGCTTTCACTATCAGCGATATAAGCCTCCTGCATATCTATGAAAATTATACTACTTACTTTCTGCTATATTAATATTATAAGGTGTTTGATTGATAAGTAAGAATTAAGAATCTCACCTAGAGATAGTGAAATCCTATCAAGAATTAAGAATCTCACCTAGAGATAGTGAAATCCCTGAAGGCTGCGCGAAGGATGTGCTTGTGGAACTGCATAATGTACCTATGTTATGAATTTGATATATTTTTTCTTTGTAATGTTCATAGGGCTGGTAATTGTTGAACTGATCCAACCCTGCTGATGTCTATCCAGTCAACTTCTTACAAGTCGGTATTTCTTTGCATTCTGTCAGGTCTAAAAAGGTATTACCTTGTACCGTTTGTGCTTATATTTTATTTTTTTGTTAATATGAAAATGCCAAACTCCAGTTAGACAATACTTACGATAATCACATAATAAAGATAAAACAATCAGCACACATCCAAAAGTCACCATTTGGATGTCATTTCCTAGCTGACCCCAAATAGGTCAATGGGTAGGATTCTGGTCACCATTTCTGACTCCTGGAGACTAAAACCAGGCAGCCCTTCAATTCTAATCAGAATGTGAACCCGATCGATCTACCACCACCTTGACCCCTTACAGAAGTTCTAATGGACTGTACAATGCAAATGATAGTGCCAGATATTACCTTGATCCATTTAGGTTTCTCTCATAACCATCACCACTAAAAGCTCTGGTGATACCATCAACTATACTATGTTCCCATATTTGATGCTGTCCAGCCATGGCTATGTACACAGTTTCATTCAAGGGTTCATAGCAGAGGTCCCAAGGTGAATTTAGCACCTGAATATTTACATTGCAAGCATAAAGAGTCAAGAAATTGTAAAACTTGAAATCTTTCTTTCTTATTACAAGTTATTCTGTGCATGCCTGAGATCTTCCCTGACCACCTCCTTTGTAATCAGAACCTTTTGTTCCATTTCCAGCAAGAGTTCTAACAGTCTCATTAACAAAATCAATCTCCCTGTCAAAGATATTACAGAAAAAAGGTTGTTCACCCACAGCTAGCAAAAACTTGTATTAGGAAATACCTTACACATATCAAGATGCATATGATAAAGCTGCAGTAGTATTCTTAGAAGTACAGAAGTCATGCATGATGCTATCCCAGTACCCGATATACAATCTTTTACATCATCAGACACAAGAAAAACAGAAAAGAAAACAAGGAAAAACTCATTACCTCAGAGCATGATTTTCAGTGTCAGCAACATAGAGGACATTCTTTTTAGGATTGTATGCAAGACCCTACAAAAGGAAACAAAATTTTGAATTGTAAACTGCATTTTAGTAATGAGAAATATTAGGAAACTAAAAAAAAATATGATATGAGACCAGCTTAGACTAAATACTTGAGGACGGTTAAACAAGGCATTCTCAAAGGAACCATCATTTAATCCTTCTTCTCCAGTGCTACCGACTTGAGTGATATAATTCCCATCTAGTGTTGTGACCACAATTCGATTGTGGTTACTGTCTGAGATGAATAATCTATTGTTTTGCACATCAACTGCAAGCTTTCCAGGAAACTTAAGAGGTGATTTTAACATACGACTGTTGTTATCTTTCTCTAAAGCCAAAGGAAGGGGTTTGTTTTCCAGTAAATTTTTTTCCCCATAGAACTCTAGTGCAGTGCCAACAACATCATCCAGATCCTAAAAAATGGGAAGTGCAAAGGTAATTGAGTTAAATTGTTTATTTACTTTGTTCAGCGATTATCGTTAAGAAGAAAGATAAAACAATCTTTGTTTCTTCAGATTTATTGTACATTCTTTCATGTTTGCAAATAGCACGACAAATATATTATGGTATTTTCAACTAAAAACCCACTATTTTAAGTCGGTGGCTAAATATTATCCTAACAATGAAGAAAAACAACAAAACTACAGCTATGTTTATTCTTCTAACCAACTTTGGCTCACAAAAGACTTGGAACTCAACTGCAACAAAGCTTAGTTGATTTTAGTTCAATTATGCTTAGAGAGAAATCACAAAAGCAATAAATATTATGCCAATTTAAAGGCACTCAACTTTTCAAATAAATTTTTCTAATGAACATGGGTAATGACCAAGAAGTTAGTAGAAATCTGAGAAACTTAAGTGGTCATTTGCAACTATATACAACAAGGGAAAAATCAGAAAAGAGATTTTCATGCATGTAGAGGTAAGGATATAAATACCTTTCTATGGCCTTCCCCTGCTAACTGTGCCAGGATTTTGCCAGTGGGTCCTACAATAACAAATGTAGGCCAGGAGTTGACTCCCAGTTCTCTCCACATGTACATGTTACCATCATTTACGACCTCCAATACATAATAATGAGAATGTCAAAAAAAGTAGGAAGACAGAGAGGCTGAGATTTTGTTTCTATAGACAATACTAAAAAAATCCACTCCACTCCAAATGCTATTGTAAGTAAGACCCAGGTGTAAATAATGCTATTAAGGTAATGCTTGTGAAATGCAACTGAATGAAACAGTATATTTTAGTTGAGACTTACAGGATGAGACACGTTGTATCGCAAAACAGCATTACGAATTGCTTCAAGATCCTTCTCGTTGTCAAATTTTGCAGAATGCACCCCAACAACCGTAAACTGCATAAAATAAAGATAGTGCAAAAGTGCTAATTATCCAACAAAATGATAGTTAAAACAAAAGTTTATATCATAGACATTGAACATTTGTTTACAATTTTAGTTATCACAAATTGGTTTACATAAGGTTCAGAATATACTGGCTAGGCATCTTTTAATAAATGAAACAGCAACAACACAGTATACCAATAAAGCTACTGAGCCACCCTAGCAAGTTCCAAATAGCACATCTAGTATCACCACAAACCTCCAGTAACTTCAAAATGTCCACACAAATTCAATCAAACACTAATGTCATTGATTATAAAAATTAAGAAATTATACTGCTACCCAAGAAACCAGAGAAGAGTATAAATATCATCAATGTTTATATTTTAAAAAGGACTTACAGGCTTGTTTTTGTACTTGTTCTCCAAGTATTCCAGATCGGGAAGAACATGCATACAATTTATACAACAATACGTCCAAAAATCAAGCACAACTATTCTTCCTTTTAAATCCTGAAAGCATTTTTAAAATCAAAAGAAAAACTAAAGGAATTAGATGTTATGCAAATCATACTGCAATAAGAAAATAAAATCCACTCAATTGCAATCTACCCTGCTAAACCGAAGAGGAGCTGAGTTCAACCAGTCAAGCTTTGCTGGAAACTCGGGTACTTTTGCATCTGAACCCCTATAAAATGAATATAACCAAGGAAAATTTAACAATGTAATTGACCAAATTTTACTGAAATGAAAAAGCAGAACATTCATAAACATAAATAGTTTTACTTGCCTAGCTTCTAAATCAGCCAAATAATTCTTTATTTGTTGCTTTCTAGTGATATTGGCATCTCCTAGAAAGGTGAGATCACAGTAAGGTAAAGTGCCAGGTTTCAAAATATGAATGGAAACTAATACAAAATATATATAAGACAGAAATTATAACCAAATATGTTTGTCCTACCTTCGTTCTGACTCAATATTGAACGATTTTGACCCATGAAAAAATTGAGCAGGCCTTTAGGAGAGGCAAATTGCATTGCCTGCATAAACAGCTCTGTTTATTGGAAAATATCTGAAAAAGAAACTTGTATGTAAAGCTTCATTAATTCAAGCAAAGTAACTATAATTTTAGCTGATTAGTACCTTCCAATTTCTAAGGGAAATGAGAAAAGAAACAATAGCAATCCCGAGGCTTCCATATCTCAATACTTCACGTCGAGATCCTAGAAGCCTAAAAGACGAAAACCAAAATTTTTTCCTCAACTTACGGAAATATTGCAGCATTCAACTTGAGTCATCAAAACTAGAAGTAATAAATACGGATCCTTTAGAATCATATTATTTTGTTTTGATCGGTCTAAAAAGGCCATTATGATCAAGGAATATGTTGGTGCAATTCAAAATTTGATTAATCTATTATGAATAACTAAAGATGATGTAACTGATGATATATTATAACTGACCTTACCCTCCAAGAAATTCACTCTTCTTAAAGTCGGAGCTTTTGCCTTCAGAGAGTTCACTGCTGGTTTTACCGTTAGATCCCTCTGAAGAAGCATTTTCAAAATAGCCTGAACTTTCTGATCCTTGTTCCTTTCCATCTGCACCCAACTTTTCAGCATTCACGACTATTTTTCTTAAATTAGAGGAAAGTACAAAACAGCCACTAAACTTCACAGTTTGTTTAAATATGGGCCCTGAACTTCAATTTCTGAACTGGACCATACACTTTTGGCCTTTGATCTATAGTTAAGACTAAGCAAAGGTTTAACAGCACCATGTCCAAGAGGTAAGACCCAGGTTGACTACAAAGAACGTATAACCTACATTAACACCCATTTTATTCAGCGTCAGTCCTACCACTCAACACATCATTGTTTATACCCTGGCTATGAGCCATATAGTACTGATAGAAGGATTAAACTGAAGAAAAATAGAAAAAATTTAGGGAAGTAATTAACATCAGAGTTGAGAGGCCACATTAAAAATTGCCAAGTTCAGGGCCATTTTTGGAAGTCTGCTCTTGTAGTAACTCAAACAATACAATACATATCAAGAACTAAGAAACTAAAAGGAAGAGATATCACAAATATTATCAACATTTTGGAGACAAGAGAACCGTCCTAGACTTTCAGAATTTATTTATTCAAAATCATGATTATCGTTCAACACAGCGATCAAATAAAACTGCATTTCATTTCATGAGCTACATACTTTGAGAACTAACAGAACCACCAAACAAAATGTCGTAAATTGATATATCTCCAATGTCCTTCCTAACAAGAGTAGGACTGGCTTGGCCAAGAGCCTCTTCATTTAAAGTAGTAGTCACTGCAATGCATCTGCAAGTATAAAAAAGTGTTAATTGAAAGTTGAACAAATCATAAAAAGTAGATTTTGAAGATGCCAGCATACCTCATTTTAGCAGCACTGGCAGCTTGTACTCCAGCAAGAGCATCTTCTATCACAAGGCACTATATAAACCATTAAAATCGTGTTTCTTAGAAAAAAGAGAAGACTATAAATACAATTGCCAAACATTCCAGTTATTCCATTCTTTGCTCTTTTTTTTTTTTTCATTTTTAGTTTTTTAAAGTTCTGCAGTCTATAGAAATAAGAAACACTCCCATTTTCCTCGTAAGATTAGTTTCCAAGACCTCGTCTATAAACAGTAACAGAATCAAAATGCAGTATTGTCTACCCATTTACTTTGATGGAAATATTGAGTCAAAGCACATGGCAATTTAGTATCGATTATGAAGGGGAAAGAACAAATGTTTTGATTTATGTTCTTTCTGGTACTGATTTGTGAGCCTTTTGGGTGGTTATGGTATTTAGGGAGGGCCTAGGTTTGGATCAGGGAGGCAGAGTTTATCAGATAAAATCTGGCAAATCCCCTATTTGGTAATAACTCTTGTTCCCATAATAAAATGGAGGGGTCCTCGACACCAGCAAATTTACATTTTTTTTTTGAAAAAAAAGAGAAGGGCAGTATAGACTTATCAGTATTCATTGTCTGTAAGGGATTTGAAAAGATAAATGAATTATATATACACTTTCTAGCATCAGCAAGGACAAGAATAAATTGTATTGAGCTCATTTTTTTGCAAATGACATTGCAACTAGTAAGTTACCTCACTAGGGTCCACATCCAAGATTTTTGAGGCTGCCAAAAATATATCAGGAGCTGGTTTCAAATTTTTAAAAGCATCAGCAGAAACAATTGCATCAAACCTGGGTATTAACAAACAATAATGAGTAAGAAGGTAAGCTGTTACGAAAACATAGTTTTCTTCTTCAAGAAAGTTTGGAAGTAGTTAATCTATTCATACTTCATAGACAATCTAATAAGATAATAGAACTTACAAGGAAAGAGGCAGCCCAGCAGCAGATAAATTTGCATCGACTTTTATTCTATCAGCACTTGAAGCAACAGCCACCTTGAGTCCTTTTTCCTTGCACTGATTTTTAGGGAGGTAAGAGAGAGAGAGAAAAAAGATGTGATCGCCAATATTTAAACCTCAAACCACAAGAACTCATATGCATCAATGTAATTTAATGCTTACCTCTTTTATTAGTTCAAGTGCCCCAGGGAAACCTATTCCTGAGTTAGGCTTTGCATACTGCAAGCAAACATAAATATGGATCAGTTAATAATTTACTACAGAATAGTTTTACAGCACAACAAGTAACCAACTGTAGTCTAAACTCTAAACTATAATATACAAATACCTTGTTGAGATAAATTTCAAAAAACCTTTTCTTCAAGTCATCTGGGGTTAAGTCGGTTAATCCCTTCACTTTAGCTACACCACCGAGGAATCTAGCCTCACCTAAACAAATTACAACACATAATGCCAATTTGTTTCACAAATAAATCTTACAAGTGGCGAACAAATGTCACTCCACTTCCAACAATCACGATATAATATGTTGATTTCAGTCATATTTGGTGAACTTCAATTAAATTCACACATCACAGCATGATCCTGCCTAAACTCAATCCAATAAATGTACAAAAAGTACTAACGATAAGTCCTTACCCATGCCCATGAAAGGGACGAAATCCTCAGTGGTGACAGCCACACCAAGGTCCGCAAAGACATCAACCGCAGCCAATCGAGACAGCTCCTCGCTATTACAGAGGACTCCATCCATATCAAACAGCACAGCCGATACCTTTCCCCAATTCGCACCTTCTGTCACCACGTCACCGCTTACAGTCGCCATCTCTGTTTTCTGTTGTGCTTTCAAGTGGATCCGCCTCAGATGGAATGACGCCGCTAGGGGTCCGGCGACGGGAGGGTATGGGCTGGGAGATGGAGCAAATTTGGAGAAACTACAAGGGTGTTTCCGAAAATTGTAAGGGATAAGTCGAGGGGTCGGGTTAGTGAGATTTCGCGCCATTGATCAGTGTACTGACTCGGAGCTAAAAGCTCCAGAGTGATTTATTTATTTGAATATGAATTGACGAAAATACCCTTCATGAGCTATGGTCGTCCTGTGAGGACGAAAGTGTGGTGCTTGGAACCAACCAATTACAATTGGCCTTATCCAGTCTCAAAAAATAAGGTGCATGGATCAAAAAAAAATTGTGGAAACATCAAAAAGGGTCTTATTTGTGGATCTGATGTGTTATGGTCTCCTGGGGAAAGGTGATATCCTTTGTTATAATTTAGTGGACGAGTCCAATAATAAAAAGGTTATCAAAATTAGAAAGCAAAATTGCATATGTTTATACTTTATATAAAGCTATATAAGGTCACCGTTATGTCAAATTTAATATGATCTAAAGATTAATTCATCATTTTATATATTGAGTGTTTTGAAGAAATTAAGGATTTGATTTTGGGACATTTGATCGTAAACAGATAAATGTCAGTTCATTTTAATACAGAACTTGTATAAATATTGATAAGTATATACTATTTTACTATATTTTTTTCGATTATTATAAATTGTTAAACAAGTTTGATAATCAACAGTCTAAATTGTTATCTATAATTGCAGTTTTTTTTTAATGGAAGTATGAAAAGTTACCATGTCTTTCGAATGCATTTTGTTAATAGAAAATTATCTTTTAAATTTAATTTTATAATTAACTCTTATACAAATTAATCTCATTCTAACTTTGTTTATATTTTTATTATTTATTATCGAAAAACATCTGAATTTAACCATCAATTTTATTGTAAACAAAAACAACTTAGTTCTTGAACTTTTATCTATGCCGAGGTGGTTTCTGAATTTCCTCAACTTGTAGTTGAGTTTTGTGAAAATCAAATTTGTTCAGTCGAACTCATGAAAAGACTAAAGTTGATCGCTCTAGTTTTATTTACATCAAGTTGCCCTTGAGTTTTTCAAAAAGCAATAGTTGGTCCTTTATAAATTGGAACCACCGAGACTAGTTGCTCGACACCTACGTATTTTAAAATAATCAGAAATGGATGATAATCGTCGCTTTGACGTAGCACCTCTATAGTTTCGCACCAAAATCACAATAAACGACGAAAAATGTTTTGAATGCATCGGTACCGATATCACCCTTAATATAGTTTAACCATCGGTGAAAATATTTGCAAATTATAAAAATATTAGGCACGAGTTCTTATGAAACGCAAACCTGCAGACTGAGGCGTAGCTAGGATTTCATGTAAGGAGGGTCCATAATTTTTTTTTTCCTAAAAACATATGTACAACATAGCATCTAATATAGTTATAGTATAACAATACTTTTCAAACAAACAATTCCAAAACAATGCAACATAAAAAAAAATTATGAGAAATAAAAAATATCTATAACACCAATACAAAAATTTAAAATAATATATCTAATATCCAGCCATGAATCTAACATTACACAAAGATTATTTTGGATTAAACATAGAATTACATAAAATGAGTATATTCTTATTTCTAGACCAACAATATTGTACAAGTTTTTAATTAGGTGCCACAGTACCTCTTTACTGACATCAGGACATCAGGTTGTCTAAGCATTGAAATAAATAAAGTGATTAATAAAAAAAATAAAAGAGTCAAACAAGAAATTGCCCTCTTTTGATTGAAACCGTGGATTCTAAGCATTGAAATACATAAAGTAATTTATTTATCAAAACAAAAACAAAGGCAATAAAGGAACCCAAGGCCGTGGGTACTAGGACGTAGGAACGAAATAAAAAATTTCAAATTTAGAGAATTATGATGATTTCCTCATCAAAGTAACTAAGTAAGGCTGGTTGGTTTTGACCTTCTTTCTTAATGATCAACTCTTTAACATTGGCATATGAATCGTACGATATAACCTAGAAAAGCAGTGAAGAACTGAAGATGGATGAAAATTAATTTTACCGATTTACAACACTCAGAAGAACCGATCCCTGTATGAACCTCACTAGTCCCTACGCGACGAGGAAGCGAGAGGAAGCGGGAAGGCCGAAGGTGGGTACTGGATAGTATGCGCTTGGCTAGACCCTTGAGGGAAGGCAATTCACGCACAGGAGGAAAGAAATCAATTTTGATTTACTAAGAGGGGTCCTCTGAATTTTTTAGATGGGTCCATATTAATTTTTCTATTTACATATAAGTACTAGTCCAAATAAATTTTTTTTCCAAGGTGGGTCCCTGGACCCACCAATCAATACATAGCTTCGCCCCTGCCTGCAGAGCTATCGGATAGTCTTTTAAGCAACGAGTATATGCGAACGCTGTGGAAAAGCAACGGGTCTGAATGTCTGATGGGTGAGCTAAGGCCCTTATCAGAATTCCTTTTTTTCTAGCGCGAGATTTCATTTTATTTCATTTCATTGAATTTTTTTTATCAAAATAAATAGATTTGATGTTATTTGATTAGAATTTTTATGTTATTAGACCTAACGACCTCTCAAGAAATCAATTTTAATGAAATAAAATCCAGCGTAAAAATTATTTTGATAAAACTATAAGACTATGCTTAGAAGGACAGAATCAAGATGAGAGAATTGGGAAGAAAAATTATAACCCTGCTCCAGTTCCTTCTTTTGGGTGAATGGATGAGAATAAAAGACGCAAATTGTTGATTTGAGGAAAAAATTCGTTCCCTCTCATTTTGGGGTGTAATTAATCGGAAATGAGAGACTTAATTTTTCTTTTCCGATGTTTTCCTTCAATTTTTCTATGCTAAAAGACAGGTCACATTATGGTAAGGGTAATATAGTCATTCCATACAATAAAAGAAAGGTTAAAAATTTCAAATTTCTGGTATGCTCTTTTAAAGTTGGAGCAAGGTAGAACATATTTCTTACATTTCCTTCACTTTCCTTTTCCTTCCATACCTCTATATCACCTTCTCCTGGAGCAAAGCCAAAATGTAACAAAACGAACCATTTCTCACTCTTGCAATCAAAATAAACAGATGGCCATGCATATACAAAAACAGATAAAAGGATTATACAAGTTTTATATTTTATCACAAAAACAGATGGCCATGCATATACAGAAAGCATGAGTAATGAGTTTGATTATAAATATCATAAAATAAATGGACACAAATTAAACGTACAACTAAAGCCCGTCAATTTTGCTTTAGGCAAGTTTGATTGTTACCTCGAGACTATGGATTTGCATATATCTGCATCGATAATCTGATATTGAAGGGTGGTGAAATTAATACTAGCACGTGAATTCGACTATAGTCTTTTCATTTACTTGCATGCCGGAAAAAATATAAAAATAATCGAAGGCTTTGTTAAAAAATTCAAAATATTTTTCGCATAGAATTTCATTTCATTTCAATTGATTCCTCATGAATTTTTGTTGGACTTAATTACATGAAAATTCCAACCACATGACACCAAATCTGTTAATTTTGATAAAAAAATTTCTAATGAAATGAAATCCCGTGTTAAAAAAATAATAAGATTTTGATCCGGGCCAGAACTAATTAACCATAATTTTCAGAAACCAACAACAATAACTGTTTAAAAAAATGGTGGATTTGCAAGAAACTCTCCTTGTTTTTTAAAATCGCTAAAAAATATGAAAAGCTCCGATGAGAGAAAACCCAACCTTTTGTTTTCGATCAAGTAATACGACCACAAAGATACAAATGCAAAAATAATGAAGAACAAATTCCAAAATATTTGTTTTCTGTAAACGAGGAGATTAAAATTATGTGTGCGAGTTCCTTTTTTATTAATAGATTTTTAATGCTAGAACTTCCTGATTCCAAATTTCAGTTCAAATTTTTTTTTCATATTCAAATTAAGAAAACTGAATTTTTTTTTCCAAGGGCTTCCAAAAATACATAGTTGCAGCAAAAACATCACAAAAATATGAAGCCTAGTTTGTAATTTGTTTTTATTCGATGTTCATGAAAATATACTCCTGCTTTACTTTCAATGAAAAGTATCCATGGTTTTGACGTAAGAAAAGAGAAAAAAAAAAAAGAAAAAAATTATTTTGACACACAGACACGGAAGTGACGGAACCAAAGGGCAGAGGATGCTTCACCTCTTCGGCTCTTCCTTTGTGTTTTGTTTGGTTGCTGGTGGCAATTTACACGTGATTCACTGGTGCTTTTCGGAAGCCAAGATTCTCTAGAACAAAAAATAAATAAAAATGGCGAGCCAAGACAAAGAGACACTACCAAATACAAACTATAAGCTACAAAATAATCAGAGCGATAGTGCCTCTACTTTTTTTTTTCCCCTTGTACCAGTTAGGCATCTGGGATTGTTGTTCAACTATCCCGTCAATTGAGCCTTTCTGAGAGGGAGACAACAAGTAATTAAGTAATGTGTATATTAGAGTCCTGACCTAATTCAATTATAATACGGCTGTTCTTTTTTTAGTAAATATGTGCATCAACTTTGAGTCTAGAAAGATATAAATAACATTATACAGCAACATTTATTTCGTTAAAAGCAAAAGGGAATGATATTCTAAAAATAATTTTCATTCCCGTTTGTGATGATATGCTTTTTACATTTCATTAAAGGGTATGATATTCTATAAATAAATTAAAAAAAAATTGGTTTCAGTGCCGTTTGATTTTCAAAAATCAATTTCAGCTTTTACCTTTTCATTAAAAGAAAGAAGGGAATGATATTCTAAAATTATCATTTTAAAGTAATAAATTTCTTCAAATTATAATTCAGGATTTCAGGATGAATTTCTTATGCAGTTTGGGCTGGAAATTTGTAAGAATAAATTATTTCATGAATATGTATACATATGGCTTAAACCGTGCAGTTCCGAATACCATAAACTCAATTAAATAAAATATAAAAATAAATGGACAATATTATAGAGCGGGTCCCAGATTTTTCTTTCAAGTCATCATATGCAAGTCCAAAAGTGAAATCACAAACTAGTACAGTATATATACGTACGTTCTAAAGAATATAATAAATAACAGAGAAAAATACAAGATAATTGGCAACTCAAGTCCTGCAAATATGTTGAACGTATGCTTATTTTCAAGGATATATACCAACTCTTTTGCCCATGAACATGCACCATATCAGTGAATTCTGCACAAAAGAGTAAATTATCTTCGAATATAAATTACGTCCCTGTATTGTTGAGAATTTTTTAGATTTTCAATTTTGATAGGTTTCAGTGGGAACATGGCATCAATTCCGTTCTTGTTAAGGTGGTTTTAACACAAAAAGATTGGCTTCAAAAATATAATTAAAGTCTTCTTTCCTAAGCTCACTATAAAAAAGGCACACATGGTATACATGTGATAAAAAATAATCACGAAATTACGCGCTATCCAAATATGCTTTAATATTATGCGCGTGATAACATATGTAGCGTATAAGAAAATGGAACCATAAAATATAAGTCTCCATATAATTTTTTTTTTCAATTTATCCTTACTCTGATAATTACTCAGGCTCAGCAAAAAAGAAGTTTTATCGACTTCACAGAACGAATGCAACAGTAAATAAACACACTTTCCCTATTTTCCTAATTCTGAGTCAAGGTCAATTTCAATTGAAAGTTATTGTAACAACGCTAGTCATAAACAAATAACTAATTCGGCGCTCCAGCCTAACTGCCTAACAAGCACAAATGAAGAATCAACGAGGCTACTGAGCATCCACAATTTGAACAAGAACAATTTTGAACCATAGGCATGAACTTCTAATTTTTTAAAACATCACAACCACAAATTCAAAGAAAAATATCAGTCCCACGCGTCGACTACTCATATACAGCTTTTTTTTGTTATTTTCTTAATTCGATTGAATACAAAAAAATAAAAACAAAAAACAAAATAGCATCTTAACAAGAAGTCCTTTTCACATACCACTCCTATGATACCCTCAATGGCCGGCGTTGAATTTCTCCCATGAAAAATATTAAAAAAAGAAAAAAGAAAAAAAAATTAGAATCCACCGTGAAGCAACTTCTCAAGGCCGTCAAAAGTAACGCCTCCGTTTAATGCACCTCCAGCCATCTCAATCATGGCCTTGACCTCGTCATCTCCGACTCTCATTCCGGTCATTTGCAAATGCGATTTCAAATCCTCAAACCCGACCTTCCCATCTCCATCCCGATCCATCAACCGGAAGACCTCCATTAGCGCGCTGTTCTGTCTCTTGCGCTGAGTCAGAACCCGCTCGAATTCGTCGAAATCGACGAACCCGTTCCGATCCGCGTCGGCGGTGGAGATCATGGCGGCTATCTCTTCGTCGGAGATCGGAGCTGATGTGGCGAGATCGGAGTAGAATCTCTTGAGGTCGGTGAGGCTGATGCGGCCGTCGTGGTCGGAGTCGAGCACGTCGAATGCTGGTCGGAGGTCAGGCGATAGCTCGGCGAGTGTGGCGGTCGGGTCGCGCCTTGAAGGACACATGGTGTGGTGGCAGAGAGAGAGAGATGGAATGGTCTAGACTCTACAAGCGTGTGATCTGGCGCTTGGGATGGATCGTAGGTTGTGCGATACTGCGATTGGCGTTTGTGTTCTGGTTCCGAATTGAAGGGGAAGAGAATTTATAGAGAGAGGGAGGGAAATGGAGATGGATCTTTTGTGCTGTCGAAACAATTTCATTTGTGTGGTGGGTCGGGGCCATTTCTTTTTGCAGCTTGCAAGGAGCAATTGGATTGTTGGACTTGGACAAACGCATAGTCGTACGAGTTGGGACTTCGGTCATAAGAATTAAGGTTTTTCTAAAATTCAAACAATGAAAGGACTTTTAAGATCAGAATTAAAATCATGCAATTGAAATTGAATGCAAAGTATACGATTTCAAAATCATATAATTGAAATGAATGTATATTGCATGCATGCATTTATGATTTTTTTTTATTTTCCTTAATCTAACAGTTTAAACTAAATTGCTAAAACTTAGTTGTAGCGTTAGATTTGTTGTTGCCAAATTAACAAATGGAGCGCGGAACTACATTTTTTTTTTCGGGGGAGGGGGGGTTGGGGGGGAAGAGGGTCAAATGACCCTTATAATTTTCAATAAGTATTTTCCATGCATATGAAAAATTATTTACAATATGAGTTTTTATATTTATAACACTTTGAACCCATAAATAATTATATGACATTGCATTGTTGGACCCCATTTTAGATCAAAGATATATTCTTCTGAAATTATTTTATAATATCAAGTGTATGAATTTATTGAACTCTCTTATGAAATTTTCTACCTCCGGCATTAGATTTACTATAAAATATTTCTTGTGATAAGTACATCATGTTCGATTTATATCCAACAATAAGTTTCAAATTTTGAATATTATAAATTTCATAACGATGTCAAAATGCTTTTGTGATAATGCACTTCGTTAGATTTCAACTTGGGTCATAACAACATAACCCGCTGTTTATATGATTGCACGATGTGGTGAATAAGGATTTTTCTCTTGGAGGCAATAACGACGTCACTGCTTCGCGACTAATCGCGAGTGAGATACTCTGAAACTGGGACCCACCATAGGCGAACAATAAATAATTGGTGGCTTTGGGCGCAAGGGTACGACTTGGGAACCCAAAAAAAAGTCCAAAACAAACGACGTCTCGAGTGACGTCATTGGTCAGCGGCGGGTTAGACTCCGTGTCTCCTTGCATGGCAAGACTCGTTCGATTCACAGTTTCACACAAAAAAATTGAAAAAACTGAAAAGGCCTCGTTCGGTTCGGATTTTCTGAGATCACTCTAAAGCAAAAACCGTGTGGCAACTATAATTCTGGTTTCTGGAAGAATGCATGATAAACGGATGTCTGTGCTTATTATTTCGTATAATGTACGACGATACGAAGCGAAACATGAGTTATTCTGTACCTGCAATTGAGCGGCACGATTTGTTTGGCACATCTACCAATTTATTCTCGGCCAGAAGATGCCTGAGAAACACATCACGGGTATCTTGTATTTTTTCTGTTGGGAGTGGAGAGCAGAAAGCTGCGTGGCTTCCTCTTAGCTGCAGAAATTGGGAGGAAACAGACATGATGTTGTATTTTATGGACCGAGAATATGATTTTCCTTTTTGAAAGTATCTGATCTGTGAATATTTCCGAGTTTGTGGGAGAGGAATCAATCGAGGCATAAACGTCGCAAGAAAAAAAATATATATATGCACAACGATTATATTCAGTATTCACCGTTCATATTTATATACTATCTAGAAAACGTACCCACCGTAAAAATTTGGAAAAAAAAATATTTATGCTCCAATAAAAATCAACATCTCAAAATTTTAAAATTAATTTGATAGAAACATATATTCTTAATAAATATAGTTATTTTAAAAATTGCATATGAGAAAAATTTACATATTCTCTTATCAAAATTAAATAATAATTATAATTTTTAAAGAATTTTTCCATATGTGTTGTGCATTTTTTTTAAAAAAAATATTATTCCAATAAATTTTCTTTCTATTTTAGTTGAAAACCAAAATTTAAATAAGTTTTCGTTTGAAGATTGTCATCTACTTAGTAATCAAATCTATCAACAATGCATGAGTAAGAATATGCTCTAGATTTAGAGGTGGATACACTCTTGGATATGTGTTTTTATAAATAGTAGAAATAAGAATATGATTAGGATACATATAGTTGTAATAAAAAAAACTGAATAATCCCTATCCTTACTACTTATAAAAGCGCCAATTGAAGGGCTAAATCAATTAGACTAAGGATGTAAATAATAGTTTACTCTATGCATTTTTAACCATTGATCGTTTAAATCAATGGGTAAATGTTATTGATGGATATAAGTTTATTGGCTCTTCACTTCAAATAGCAAAAATAAGTTCGTCGCTGGATCGATTGTGCACTATATTTTTAAATGACGAGCACAACACGTGTGGAAAACTTCCTTAAAATGATAATTACTTTTTTCTTTCATTTTGGAATTAGTATACATATGTAAAATTTTCTTATATGTAATTTTTTCAAATAATTTCATTTATTGAGAAGTAGATATTTCTAACAATTACTTTTTTTTTTGTTGAAGTATAAATATATTTTTTAAAATTTTTATTTACTCACCCATTGGGTGTATAAGCTTGCTAGTTGTACCGTGATTTAGATCGATAGTATGTTAAATTTAATTTAATTTGGAAATTGTTTGGTCACTAATCATGTACAAATTTAATAGTTTTCATATTTTATATACGTTTGATAAGCGATCCACATTAGAAATAGAAAAATATATTTCTAATTCAACTTTTTTCTTTAAAAAAAAACTGACAACTTTTGGCCAGTAGTTATAGTTGTTAGGACAGCCTATTCCATTATTTATATTCCGGCGACACTTTCACAATTAGGTACTTTTAATTTTTGCAATTATTACCTAGTAAATTTCGTCCATAATTCATCTTTTGTATAGTTAACTTTTTTTTTATGCACAGGGAAACTTGTAAGTATATTTGTTAACAGAATGAGCTATTTTTATCATTAAAAGTGTAAATCATATACTAGATAGCAGAAAATTTGACTAAATGAAAAAAGCGTACATTTTTTTGGGTTGTTTTTTAACGTAACGAATAGTCGACTTACTAAAGAATACGAACGAAAATTCAACTGGATAAGAATACAAGCGCTCTCATTTTGGGTTCCTTCAAAAACCGTAAACTGTACGCCATCAATTCCGAAAACTGTAGCCCAAAATTGCTTAAACAGGCCTTAGGAAAGGCCCAAATAAAACCCTAATCTTTCCTTTGTTTGTCGGCAATCTGTATAAATCCTCCGTCTTGCTCTCGGATACAACGATTTTGCAGCAGCCGAGCTTGTGGAAAAAAAATATCCGAGTAATAAGCAGGAAGTTTACCTATTTGTCTTTTATTTCGTTTCAGATTCAGACGAGCTTTAGTTTTAATCTACTTTCTTTCATTTCTCAGAGTTTAAGTATTAAACCCTTTGATGAGTTGATCCTTATTTTTCAAACTGGGGTTTCAATTTTTCTAAAGGGTGATATTATTCAGGTGAATTTGAGTCGCATCGCCTCTGATTTAATGTGAGGCGAAGCGAATTATTTCTCCTAAATTCCTTTTATTTTTTTCAATTTTACCCTTGAGTTTCTTAAAACTGTTTCTTATTAGGGTTCCGATGATGGCATGAAATCTTTGAGACCTGATAGTCTTCTTTTGATGACAACTATAAGCATACTTCTGAGGAACGATTTCGAATCTAGTAAAAGTTTTTGGGCAGTGTTGTTTCTGTCCTCCGATTTTGATTTTGAGTTTCTTTTTTTGGAATTAGAATGATGAAATGCACTGGGCTCTGAGCAAATATTTGCAATTTCTGAAGCACATGCGTTTGCCTAGAAAGCATTGTCTGACGCCCTGCCTTTGTTTTATGTTAATAGTTAATACCATTTGGTCAATGACTCAATATACTCTTATGAATTGCAAACTTCTTTTTAGAGATGCCAATCGCAACAAAGATTGATGGAGTGTTGTAGATGATTTCCGAAATTCTAGTTGCAGGGATTCTGTTATTTGTTAAGTTACTCAGTAAAGGTCCAAGCTCCGAACAAATTCATCATCTGAAGTAACACTGATCAACATTCTTTGAACTACGTTACAAAAAATTGCTACAAGTTGGGTTTGTTTCAACCAGGGATTAAAACGGGAATGCAAGAGCTCAATGTTTCATTCGAGTTAAATTGATAAATCCATGTAAACTAGTAAAAAATTCTGTAAATTAAAAATTAGAATATTTTACTTCTTTAAGCTCCCACGTTCTAAAAATGAGTAAAAACTGTTTTACAACCTTTTTTTTTTAAAAAAAGCTGAATAATCATGTTTGTATTGATACAATATTAGGGAAACGTGTCAATGAAATCTATTTTTTCAGTGTAAACAAATCAACCACATTTGATCCCACATTCAAACGCAAACGCGACAATAAAAGTATTTTAATTGATGTGCTTAAGCAATAAAAAGAAGATAAAATGAATTTAACAATTAGATAATATGACGAAAGAATTGTTCTAGAAAGCTCTAAATATGTATCATGTATGAGTATGATACCCAAAGATCCTCAAGACCTCAACATAAAAATGTGTACTTTATTATGTGTTTTTTACTTTATTATATCTCAATTTTGCCTACAAATGGCAGAAAATGTTCTTTTGGTCTTGAGAAATGTAATTTTTTGTTTGTAAGGCTAAGAATTCGTGCACAAAATAGCACCTATAACATGTTAGTACTAGCAGAGTTCATAAAATAAAGGAGAAAACGTCATTGGTCCTCAAAAAAAAGAAAAAAGAGACGATATTTCTAGACGAAAATCTCTTATATTCCTACTTTCCTAGTCCTAAGTTCTGCACAATTGAAGCCATTGGATCATAATTCACCATGAATTTTCAAAATTCTGAACAACACATCTCCTAAAGGCTATAACATGAAGGAACTACAAAAATCATCACAGAAGACCATCCATTGCGGTCCTTGTTAACGAACAGGTGAAGAGAAGAAAATTACAAGAGAGTACACAAGAAATCCAGCCATCAAAATCCCTCCATAGACAAAAGCTTGAGATGGCTGGCTTGGATGACTGTATTTGATGCTACAGCACTTCATCTTTTCTCTCTCAGACTGTATACTTCTCTCTACAAGACTGTACACCAAAAGTTTATAAAACAACATTCAGACTTCAGAGACCAACAAAAAGAAAACCAATGTTTTTATATCCTCTAATCCCTGTGCTTTTCCTTTGAAAGTTTTTTTTGTTTTTTTCAAGTGCTGATTTTCATCATATAGTTCAACAGCTTTGTTGCTATAAGCTTCATGCATAATTTTTAAACCTAACTCCATCTTTCAGCTATACACTGACTCAATGATCGTGCATCATGAAGCACTACTTAAATCCTGGTAGTAATCTCACCAATTGGAAACAAATACGAAAGCAAATAACTTACTGCTCGTTAAAAACTGAACTTTGAAGTATATTAGAGCTGTTTTGATGTGCATCCTCCAAACGATGATCATATAATAATGAAGACAAATCCACAAGCTGCTCCTCTATTTTCTGATACATATAATATTAATGATGTAACTCATCCAGGTCATGTTTTCTAAAGATTGCAATGACAACCAATTTATTTATTTACAAATGATACTGTAAAATTTTTCACACTCAAAAGTAAGACACATCACTTCATAAGATAAAAGGCAAACAAAACCCCACAATTACCTCAAACACATCCATTTAATTGTTGCCAATTCGGCTCTTGCCTCTGAAGGTTTTATCAATAATGTTTTCTACTTTTCTTGAGTCCCAGGATAATTGGCCATATATAGATTTGGTTAAGTTATAAATAGAAACAGTTACTCTTGCTAGATTTGGCCCTTGCTTAATGGAATGCTTTCGCGACTACTATGAAATGGGAGCTTAGATAAAAGACATCATAAATGCTGGATCTATGCTACCAGATTTGAGGTGTAAATAACAAAGCCTGATTTTGTTCGAGGCAAAATTCCAACACTGCCAAATACCAAGCAGAACCAAAGCACAGGAGCATTAAAACTTACATCCAGGTACTGTTCAAGCCTTTCAACAAGCTCATGAGGGATTGGCTCTGGCAGATTTGTTTTCTTTTTGTAGAATTTCTCTATCCATAGCTCAGCGACTGTTTTGTTTTTCTTCCCTTTTATCGGTTCCCCTAATGGAGTCTTTAGGTGCTCTGACGCAAAAGACTGTATCACCTGCATATTATAAAATGTAATTTATATACATTTCTTATAATAATCATAAATGAAAGATGCATTTTGCACTTTTTACCTCTGATGTTTCTCTTATCTTGTGAAGAGCAGAATCAACTCGTGCATATATTGTGCTTCTCTGCATAAAGTTGAAAGTTGGGAACAAATAAATCATTGGCCAATAGTCAAATACCAGGTTAAGCCATTTTTGAGTTTTCAGTAGTATATACTCGCAACTTAAAAAATCATCTTGAAGCTAGTATTCTGTCAAATCAGAATTCTTTTGCCAAATGAGATACTTAACCAAATCTAATGAAATTTCTAACTCAAAAATCTATTTATGGATACTTAGAGCACCAGGTTTACAATATTCAGAATTAAAAGAATTACACAAACACTACGTAGAGTATTATGCATTTGTATTGTAATAATTGAAATTTCAAAACTTATTAGTTTCACTGTTTCTTAAGCATAATTTTTGTCAGTTGTGTCTCTCACATTAACAAAGAAACAAAATAAGCTAGATTTTAGTCAGTTGATGGAATAACAATCTGGAAAAATGATATCATATTATGTCAAAACTTGCTAGATTTTAGTCCAACTTTTGGATCAGATGGCACTAAGGGGAAAACGAGAACATCATAACATAGGACTAAAACAGCATATTGTATGCTTTCGGAACCACAGTGGATAACTTCAGAAAACAAGAAAACACATAATAGTATTGGAAATACCAAGGCAACATCCTGGAGCATCTGGCTAATCTGTGATGAATTCGAGAAAGGGCCGAAAGGATGGCACCCAGCTGCCCAAAGCCAATTCACAATTGGCCTCTCGTGAATATGCGATGCTCTTTCATACGGGGCACTTAGACCACCCACTGCAGAGGCCAAGCCAGCCAATATGTGCTGTTGTGATGTTGACGGAAAAGCATGTTGCTTTTTTGTCTCTGACACATAACTGAAAATAGGAAAATTAATAAGACTCTATATTTACTTCGGTTGCTTCTTGATTATTTGAAGAATTCCCTTGTATCTAGGGTTGCAGTATTTATGTGTTGTTCAACATATAACCCTACATTGTCCATGATAGTGCAAAGACTCCCTGACTCTCAAAATATCATGTATCTGTTTTCAGTCTACATGAAAATTGACTTAATCCAGGTCTCCACAACCAGATCAAGGGCACTTTTTCAGTAATGGGCAGAAAAAGACGTTAAAATGACTGCTCATGAAACATATCTAAGAGGTATCTTTTCATTATTATCCCGAAGTACAGTCTACAGAATAAACTGACTTAACCCAGGTCTCCACAACCAGATCAAGCACACTTTTAGGTAATGGGGCAGAAAAGATGTAAAAATAAGCACCTCTGAAACATACCTAAGAGGAATTTTTTCGTTATCGTGCTGAAGTACAATGACGACATCCTTACTTGTCCAG
Source organism: Rhynchospora tenuis (assembly GCA_027725995.1). Classification (NCBI taxonomy): domain Eukaryota; kingdom Viridiplantae; phylum Streptophyta; class Magnoliopsida; order Poales; family Cyperaceae; genus Rhynchospora; species Rhynchospora tenuis. The sequence continues at coordinate 52,671,673 of CM050888.1, forward strand.
ACAAGGCTTTCGTCTTCCATTAGAAGATTTTGATCAACATCAGCTAGTGATAAAACAAAGCTGTTGACAGATGCAAAGAAAAGGTGAAGGTTCAGAAAGAGCGAGTGATAAGTAGCATAGGTTCAGAGCTCAACATCCTTAGCTTGCTAGCTAAAATTTAGTAAAGATTTTAATGCATTGCAAATAATCTTCTCTTATTTGCCATTTTCTAGTTCAGATTTTATTGTAGTTATTTATTTAACTATTTTTTTTTTTTGCAAGACAGTCCATTATTCCCATTTTTGGTTTTGGTATAACTGTAGAATAAGACAACGGAACAGACCCGCAATTGCTTCATGGACACGATAATGTGTATTGAGTGAAGCACAGGTTTTACTGTGTCAAGATATGGGTTAACTTCTTTCGAGTTATGCTTGGTTAATGATGACTTCTGGGGATAACCATATGAAGTAAAGAGCTACCTATTGTGCATTAGGTTTTTTCTAGGAGCCGGTTGTAGGGTAAAAGGAAGATAAAGAAGGATAGATAAATCCCAACATTCCCATGATCTAATGATCTCTTGGGGGAGTTTGGCGTGTGACATACATGATCTCTTGGGGGAGTTTGGCGTGTGACATACATGAATAGCATTTAGCACCTTAAAACATCATAGACATACTTACGTGCCAAAATCTATATAGTAATAAAACAAAAAAAAAATAGCACGAGAGATATTTACACAGGAACGACACGTGTCCCATATGTCTTGTAGATACGATCCCCTTGCTTCTTCTTCTCAAGCTTTCTCTTCTTCTTCTCAGATTCAGGGAGGTAAGATTCCCATATTGGTTTCGATTTTATCACAGAATCTTCTGTTGAATCATAATCACGCATCCAGCCCTGTTAATTGAATAGAAGAAATACACATGTAATCCCAATCAGACGAACAATAAATATGAGTGCTATGGATGACTATGTAAATGTGAAAATTCCAAGAATGCCCCTGCAAAATAACTCACAAACCCAACTTTATGTGGTAAGCATAAACAACAACACACATAAGCTGTACTGAAGACGTGAACTGTACAGACATGAACTGTGGTGAAGAGTAGTTTGGTAAAAGTCCTGAATAATGGAGATGAGCATTCTGTATTGTATGTATGTTTTCTGAGATCCCCTAGATGTCCTGGAGTAGAAACGAGCATCCCACTTTCCAGAGGTAGATGGCATTTTGTAGGGACAGAAAATTAGTTGGTCTCAAAATCAAAAGATATCTTTGCATTATTTAAAAAAAAAAAGATATCTTTGCATCGTTTATTATCATTAAACATCAAAAGTTAGTGTCAATAATGGGTTTTTAATTAAAATCACAAAGTTAAAAAGCTAATTAAATAAGGAAAATATGTAGGACACATAAGTAGAAACAAGTACCTGACGAAGAAAGAATTTACTAGCAAGAGAAGGATCTGACATCTCAAGTAAACCGGCTGCAAGGACATCAGCAGAACGCTCCATTTCCTAAACAGAAATTATGAAAATTTACAAAAGGAAGAAGTAGCAAAGTAGGTACCAGTGCTGGCATGCAATTGTACGGTGTGGGTTTCGCACCCTTGAACAATGTTGTCTCTGGCTTTTGTTTTGCAAGTCCCTGCTAGGTGTTAGGGCTTCGGGAGGGTGGTAGGGACATATGTGTGTATGGGAACGGGGAGGGGGAAAAACGTGCATTAGGAGAATTCTGCGACTGCTGTTGACTCACAATTTTGTATATGAATTGCAAAAATTCCTTCCGGTAACACTATGTTTGGTTTGGTGGTATAGAGTGGGAAGCAAAGAAAAATATGAAGAGGAAAGGGAAGGACTGAGATGATAAGTAAAATAATTTTACCTTTCTTGTTTGGATGAATAATGAAGGGAAAGGAAAAATAATTTTCCTTTTTGGTCAGTCTCATATTTTTAATTTCCCTTCCCCTCCATTCTCCACTGATTTGGAGGAGAACAAATTTGCACATAAAAGAAAATTCTGGAAGAAACATTTTCCCTCGTGAAAAAATTCCCTTCTCTATTTCCTTCCATCCAAACACAAAAAATTTTAAAATTTCACCTCCAATCTCATTCCTTCTCTCTCTTTACCCCCAAAGCAAACATAATGTAAAGGATGAGGTCTTATTCAATCTCTCTCTCTCTTAAATACACAAAATTTGCCTCAGAAACGTGTGCACAGAAGTATAAATTAAAAAGAGAATCGAAAACAAAGAGAATGGTAATAACCTCTTTTAATATAGCTCCGTCCAAATAAGTTCTTGTATGAACATGAAAACGACCATCAGTCTTTGTTTCTTGCAGAGAGTGACCCCGCATGGCCTTGGAAACCACAATAGCCAACTTCTCATGCTGATGCAATGCATGTGAGCCTCCGATTATTATCACCTCTTGCCCAGTGTGTACCATTTTCTTCACCTGATGGAAAAAAAGACATGTTTAAGTACTAAAGTTCTCAAATGCATCTTTTCTGTACCCAAGACACAATTAGCTTAGCAGGTGTTGGACCATCCATCTTAACTTAGAATACCATGTTTAAGCAACAAATGATCAAGTACACTTCAGATCAATTAATATTAAAATCATGCACCCAGCAATTTAGGCTTGTGTACCTCTCGTTCAATTGCTTGGATATCTATGCTGTAATTATGACCGGCTTGGAGAATGTTATATCTGTTGTGGTTTTGAAGCACAATAATAGGTATCAGCAGCCTTGTGGTCAAGTCAACTGATTCAAACCTGGATGTTAAGAAGTAATACTTTGAACATTAAAAATTGCCGTTGATTCTACCCTTTTGTGATTATCTTTTTTTCCTGTATTTTAGTTGTAGGTATACCTGATATCTGGTGCTATCACATGCTCAATTGTAGTAGAAATCAATGCACTGAGTTGTCCCATAAAAAAATCATGACTAGTAGTAAGACTTGGAGCGGCAGTTCCTCTTGGAAATAACAAATGTGAAAGCCGAGGCAAAGTTCTGTAACTGACACTACCTTCCTCTGTTTCTATTTTGCCATAAGTGCAAGGCCCCGCTGAGAGATCTATTACTACAAATCTGAAAAAAAAAAAGAAATTATATTGAAAAAAGTACAATAATTAGATGCCAAAACATTATCATCATTTGTAGACGTACATAGTTATAAAAACTTCATTCCTCGTCTTATCATAGAAAGTCATAACCTGAAAACTTTATATGGATCTTTTTATGATTAATATATACCAAGTTAAGAGAGTGGAGCAAATTGTAGATCTACACCACAGGACAGTTTCTCTCTCACTAGTGCTCTGTTTCTCTCTGATGCCATGCATGCATGAAATGGGAGGTTTTACAAATTTCAAAACAAATATGTAGCCGATAGAAGGTACCCACCCGTTAAAACAAAGTGAGGATCATCAAGTAAGCTAGAAGTTGACAAAGCGGTAATTTTACAGTGACAACTAAATAGAAAGTATTAATTATGAAATTCTAAAGATAAGGGATTAAGCTGTTTTAAGATGCAAAGTTACCCTTGAAAATTACAGGCTTGTTCTGGAGAAGAAATTTTGATTAAAGTTCTTTAATTAAGAAGGGTTGGCAGGGGTTTCCAAAGGTATGTTTTGCAATTTTAAGGAATGCCTAGACTACCTTTTTGTCTGTGTCTCTATAGCCTGATAACATGAAATTCATTAAAGCTCTTTCACTTCTCTTCTGAACAAGAGAATTGGCAATCAATTATTCAATAAAAGGGATTTGTGCAAAAGTGTTGTATTGTTATCTTTGAAGCTAGCAATATTTGGTTAGAAATTTTGGTTGCTGGTTATAGGTTTCTTTGGGCCTCATGGGACTGGCACCATCTTGGTACAAAAATTGGAATTCATAATGAGTACTGGGAACTACAAGTGCTGGTTAAGCTGTGTGTGTGAAATTCTGTGGTAATAATACAAGTCTCAAAACTCTTTGTTATTTGCTCGCTGCACTCTTGACCAGGTGTTCTGTCGGTTTTCAGTTACAGGTGTCAGTTGCAAGTTCACTTAGGCTCTGCTCTAGAGCATTCAAGAGGAGGGGCGCTCTAAAGCGGATGCTTGATGGGTTTTTGTTGCAGAGGTCAATGATGGAATAGCTACTGAGGCTGGACCAAACACTATCAGCTTAGCTGAAATGGCCGAGAGGGTATCTGATATGTAGAAGGCTGAGACTTGATGGATTAGGGAACAATTTCATTAACTTTTAGTGTCTATATGTTCAGATGCTAAAAAGAAGTGCAACTAATGTAACGAATACCCACCTGTTCAATACGGAACAAAACAACAAGCATACTTTAATAGCATTTTTTTCCCAAGAAAAAATAAAAAAACTTTTTCTTCTAATCACAAAGAATACCCACCATTTCTCAAATTTATAACAAACCCTGAAATGCTAAAAGAAGTTGGGGGGGTTAAATACTTAGAATCTTAAATGTTCACATTAGTTGCAAATGACAGAGCAATAAGTTTAAAGGAATATAAGGTTTCAAGCACATAATAAGGGAAGAGAATCAGTTGAGTGGCACCAAAATGGAAATAAAATGCTAAGATTCTGGCCTTTACCTTCCAGAACTCAACCAAACTTGAGTGGCGCCACCTCCGTTGTACCTGTACCGGTATATGTAATCCCCCTCTTGTTTCTTTAGCTCCTCTTCTGTTAAATCATTAATCTTCCCATACATTAAACTATCAAGATCAGTCTCCTTATTTCTCGGATCCATTCTGACCTGCATATAGATGCTTTATCATTCTTCCCACAATTAGGAAAGCCTGATCAGGCTGCTCAATGATTCATTTGGTTCAATCAATCCTATGTTAGTTTGCCTTTTGGTATTTATTCAATTAGTTTTTCAGTTGTTTAGACCTCTTACAGTGTTGACATGGCAGACATAAGATGCAGACATTAGCAAGCAACCAAAATAGGCAAGTTATAGACTTCGACCTTGGATTACACTAGTACAGTTTGCTAGCTGGCAGAAAGACTTAATAACTGAACAAATACTAAAAGCCCAGGGGGTCTAATGGGCATTATTGAGTCAAAATTCAATAGTTGAGAGGCACAAAAAATCTGTTTTACAAAATGAAAAACACAAATAAAATACGTTGAAGAACTGTTAAATACACATGCATTTAATAAAGCTTACTTTGTCAAAATTGACAACGAAGATTGCAGCAGGAACAGGCCTATCCATTTCAGTGGCAGAATAACCACCACTCTCTACATCAAAAATGAAGGAATAAAGCCTTTGAAATATGGGCTCTACTGCTGTTGCCTCAACCTCATATAAAGGTAATTCCCTTCCATATTCACTCTGAAAATGAAAGTGCAGCCAAAGTAAGAATCATGAAGCGGCCTTAGACACTCTCACTCTTATAATTGATTCAGTGCAGTTCTTAAAAAGAAGTATGTATAAGTAGCATAAAGTGAAACCTCTCTCTTCTCTTAGGTCTTCTTATCAAGCAGAAATCAAGATATTCAAGCAAATGAAACATACCTCTCTAGCAGTTCCAGCTGGTACCATTGCATCCCTCAGTGCCTTTTCCAGAGAAATCATCTCCGGTTGACCAACCTACCAAATTACCATAATAAGATACTCTTAGGTTTCAAAGAGCATCATGTTACAATCATACTTTTGTAAAAAAGTAAAAAGATCAGCTCACGGGTATGGCATTGTAAATGATATGATGCTCAATATCAATAGGCTCCCCAGTCTCAAGACACGAAGGCCGGTGAGTAGGGAAACTTAACTTCAAAAATTCTTCAAGCTTTCTTGCATCTATCATGTATCTATACCCTCCATCAGCATTAAAACCAACAAGAACAACATTGACCTCAAGAGGGACCTGAAATGGTACCTGAAATATGCAATATGGTACACAGATGATAACAAGTACAAAATATCGAGGGAATACAAGGAAGCGTTTGAATTCAGCAAACCCGTGCAATGGAAAACCTCCTACTAGTGGAACCAGATAATAAGCAATATCCTCTACAATTATTCTCTAGTTTTTGAATACTTCCTTTTATTTATTTGAATTGTCATAAGAAACAAATAACTCGAACAAGGGCAACTCCTGTTATTGCTAAGTCCTACTGCCAATTTAGACCTTCAAGCTGAACTTTGTAAATTTAATCGCATTGCAATAAAAAAAAAATCACACAAACAGATAGAAAGTTCAGCTTTGTAATTTCTCTACTAATTTCAATCTCATTCCCTTCGAATTCCAACCAAATCAGCTTGAATGTTATCCAGAGAAAAAAAAAACCCCATACTCAGTAAAGCCATAGAGCTCAGCATGCAAAATTAGCATCCGATCTCGCCAATGAAACCACGCACAATTCAAATATCCAACTAGGAACTCAATCTAACCCAACAAATTCTGATATAAAACCCTCCAATTCCCGCAAATAAGCCCAATTCAAATTCAAACTTCAAGTAAAGACAAGACAAATCACACAAGAGTACATAACCAGCTAAAGATAACTGCCAAGTACAGACCTCGGCGCGTGTGTGGAGCATGCGGCGCACATCGGCGCGAACACTTTCCTGTACATCGTGGAAAGCGCCGTGGTGCCACTGCGGGTGGCCGGGATCTCGGCGGAAAGCCTGCCTAGCCGGACGCGCCGCCGGGAGGAGGAGAAACGAAGAAAAGAGAAAGAGGAGGAGAGGCGATCGGATCAGAGTTCCCATCCAACTTCCTCTCTTGTTTCGTCTCTTGATTTTGTGGCGGAAGCCACTGAAGAGAGAGATGAGAAAGAAGGAGAAGAGAGCAAGAGAAGTGTCCGATGGCGATCACAGTCGCCGTTGCATGACTGATTGTGCGATGACTGATGAATTAGGCGATGATAGATTTTCTGTGACGGATCATGGATAGGCCTTGTTTAGTTGTTTATATGTTTGGATACCCTGCGAACAAGGCTGTTCGCGAACAGGCGCAGTTCGCACAAATCAAAAAGTCACGAACATAGAACAACTGTCTTGTTCCCAATCCCATTTATTTCACGAACAAGAATTGAGAACAAGGACAAGTCTGTTCCTTGTCACATGTTCTTATCCCCTGTTCGCCGCGTGTATCCAAACACAGCCAGGCTATAAACTGACATGTGTACTTGTAGGTGTGTTTGGATGCATGAGAATAAGAGTATGGATAGGAATAAGTCTCTTATTCCTTATTCCGGTGCCAAACTAAACACCATGGGAATAAGAAATTTGGGCTAATTCCGGGCTTTATTTCTATACTAACAAAACTAAGAAATAAGAATAAAAAATAGGGACAAGCACGAATTTCGAAATTTTTTATTCTTATTCCCTATTCCGGTGGTATCCAAACACACAAAAAAATGAATTGAGTAGGTAAATGAGTCATACGTATAATATGCTATGAACATAATTATTGAATTAATATACGCAATATTTGATATTTTTAATTAAAAAAAGTTATTCACGTATAAAGAATAAAATTACAGATTATCTATTATGTACGGCTATTTTTAAATGTATAAAATATAATTCAAATTAATTAAGAAAATTAACTCGTTTTTAATTTATTCTACACAAAATTTGCATCGTCAATTATTATATACATAGGCACCAGTCCAAAGCATTCAGTAATCAAAATTAGTTTAAAATTATGGCTGTTACTATTTGAGTAAGCAATGCACCACAAGTTGATTACTATTGCCGTTGCCCGTTGCTACTAATACATTTCAATCACGTAGATTTAACAATTCTGGTACTAGTTCGCATCGAAACGTTCTTATATGGCACATAAAAAAAGTTCTATATTCATCAAACTCCTTTATTTTAGAACTTATTACATCACCACTTAAAAATTCTTATAACCAAAATAAACCTCCGAAACACCCCCTCTCTCATCATCCCAGCTAATTTGCAAAGTAGCCCTTCCATCACAATGCCAATCAAATTCCTTCTCTATGCCGTTTAACATGCATCTCCATGGCCTCTCACTTGAGAATACCAACAACTCTCCTTCCCCTTTAACCTTAACACATGCACCACTGTCTCTAATCTCCATATTAACCACTGTACCGCCACTATTGAACATATTCACCAATCCAACTGGTGCGAACTTAATTTTTTTATTTATCTCCATCAGAGGTACAAAGGTCAAAATTTCAAAAGATGATGGTTTCAGATCTATATGCACCCCATCCAGCGATTCATTTTCCAAGATCAAAAGTTGGTTGGATTTATGAAGATAAACTGCATAGGCTTTAGCATTGGAGAGTTCTTTTGTTTGATCATCTTGGTCCCATTCAATGTCTTGTTTATGAATCCGACCTGATACTGGTATGTAGCAATTTGGATAGCTTCTAATTGTTTTCTCCTTTGGATCCCATCCTGCTCCTTGACAGTTGAATGCTCCAATTACACCACTAAACTGTAAAATTTAAACCAAAATGAAAAACTGGCATGAACTTTAGAACCAGAAGTGAATGATAATTTGTTACATATTTGGGAAAAAAACCTACAAAATAAAAAGTAGAGTTCAGATGATGGCGATGAAATAAAGAATATTTCAATACGGGAACACCATTTTTGGCAAACAAATTACATCTCCCAGGACCTTAATTTCAATACTCCAAAGGTTGAATGTGCTATATGATAACTTGGTCACCGTTCACATTTCATACCTTGTTCAAATTCCAGATTTTTAGCATCGTCTTGCTGTCAGACAGAGGATACTTAAATAAACAATCCCTTGTGGGAAGTGCACAATGTATGCATTTTGGAACAGTTCCATCAGAGAACACAAGTTTCCTTAACAGATCAAAATTGGTACTTCCTACAGGGTCACTGACATAGATGGGCCCTCCACATATCGCTCGAGAAGCTGCATGGAACTCAGAACAAACATGGTCAGACCTGGACATTTATCAATCCCCATCAGCTTTTCTTTCTATTTTTTTTTCTCCAAATTATTAGTAAGTAAATTAATTTTATAATGAATTAAAGAATCAGAACAGGAATGGTCTATGTAACCTGAACATGTCCCAGTCTGGCAGAATCACTTGACCTAACCACAAGCTGTTGTAGGCACAGTGAACCATGTGTGCACCTTGCAACCAATAGGAGCCCATCACATCACCATGCGGATCTTTTACCCAGAAATCATCTCCTGCGTGAAATGATTGTCTAGATCTCAAAACATTATGGTATATTATCAGTTTGTAGTATCGATTTCCATTACTCTCAGTGCATCCATTCTCAGCCAGCACACAACAAACAGACCAGCATGGTACTATTTTTTTTGTGGATTGTATTCAGGCTCCTTTCCTCGACTGGCTAGAGGATTTGGCATAACAGCTTGTCTCTTCAATAGCATTAAAGAAAGAAAATAATAGAGAGAAAAAAAAATTTAAGAGCAAAGAAGGACGTGGATTTTTTTACTGGCAAATACTAACTCACATTAATACAGTATTAGACCATTAACTTACCTGAGTATTATATATCTGTACCTTCTAATCTATATTGATAATTACATACAAAACAAAGGGAATTACTCTTTCCAAGGTTCCCAAAATGTACACCAGAAAATTGTCATGATTTTCAGTGTAGCTAGCAGTATGTGTAAGATTTGTACCTGCTCTTCCCATAGAAATCTGTTGCGTCCCCAGGAAAATAAAATCATTGCATTGTTGCATGCTGGATATAGCCCCTGTGCCATTGAAGTTCTTCATTATCGATTGAGTCAAGCCTTGGTAGTAAATCTTTGCAAGCTCAACCTGACCTCCATATCCTTCAGACACGAACTCGAGGGACTACGAGATAAGAGGGAAAAAGAAAGGAATAGAGACTTACATTGTTGTGAACTTCCTAGACTAAAATATATTTTCCCTTATCTTTCCTTATAGTACTGTTTTTCCAGATTTCACACAAAATTTCTTAAAAGTGAAATTACTACCAAACATATCCTCCAAACCAATTGAACAGAATCTTATTTATTCACCAAACCAATTGAACAGATCTTATTTATTTATTTTGTTTGAAGCTGAAGCGAAACCAGAAAGAATTTTCATTGCAACAAAAAAAATTACAGAAGTACATACAAAAGAAAAGATAAGTTAAATAAAAAATTACGATCAATAACATCATACTACTCTGCAATTAGTTCGCTAAGTTTTTAACACTTTGTTCACTTTTTTTGTTTTGTTTTCCACAAAGGATAAACTTCTGAATATAGAGGAATACCGATTTCCACAAGAACTCATAAAATTAATTTTTCATTTATTCTGCTATATGCTTTTTTCTAGTGCACAAAATTCTAGGTACACGCAAAGTAATGTATATTGGAATAAAAACGATTAAATAAAAGCATAAATTTCTCAAACTTACATTTATGACATCCATCTTGACACCAGTGACTCCTGCCTTTGCAAGGTGAGAGTGCATCAAATCATAAAACTCCTTTGCCTGATCTGGGTCCACAAGACCAATACAACCTTTTACCAAGTTAACTGAAGCTGAGTCGATCATTGTCTGGTCAAGGCCAGGAGGAGATTTGGCAGGGACTAATTTGGTGTCAAGTTTGGTTGCCCCTGGCCTTATACCACCCCAGTAGCCACATAGTGCTTGCCACACATATACATCATCTAAGCTTCCGAATTTAGTTCTAAGATCTTGGATGAAGGCTTTCAATCCTACTAGCAGACCGGGATTACTGAACTCTTTGTCTCTATATTCTTCTTCTTTAACCATTTCATCTAACTCATTTCTTAGATCCTCAATTTTGGATTCTAAAAGTAGCTCATCAGTTGATCCTGATTTAAGAGCCTGATCATGGGTCATTTCAGTTTCTTCTAGATCTAACAACTTAGAAACTAAGACTTTATGCTTTTCAATATCAAAACAGGGTATACTCTCCCTCAATAGACTACCTTCTCTGTAACCCATAAACTTGTTACACTCCTCAAAACTGTATAACCTCCCTTGCATTCTCGTCCTTCCAAATAAACAATTGTTAGGAGACTCAAACATATCGAAATCGACACTCTGCCATCCATCATCTATCATTAGAAATCTCAATGGAATACCCTGATCGGAAAAGTTTCTCACTCCGTGCCAGATCCCAATCGGGTTGACCGATTGATGAAACCCATCCCAGGTACACCAACCGAACTTGTCAAAAATTCTTGGCAATGCTTTCTCTTCTAATAACCTGAAGGTGTTAAGATGTACCCTTAGAGCAGTAAAAGACTCTTTTATTAGTTTATAAGGGTTGGTACCAACATGAACATACAAGATCGAATTAAACAATTTTGACTGGACTTGAGTTGACCCACTTTCGGCGCATATAATAATATTGCTGTTATCACCAGGATGAATTGCTGATCGGAAACTTCCACTGATTATTGGTATAATAGTAACATAAGAGTTTTTCTCGGGTAAGTCCATTAAAACCCACATGGTTTCCTTCTGTAAATCTGAACCCGAGCTACCAATCCACGTGGTCGACCACCATGACTGGAACCTGAAAATGCTGATAAATTTACGACCATTAAATCGTCCTAGTGAATTTGTGTGCCTGTGAGAATTTTCTGGTTTTGTAAAACCAATGAATCCTCCTTTGTGTGACTGAGAGGTGACTCGGCGGAACAGCTCTGGAGGTATAGCGGAAGAATCCAAATGTGTAGAAGGGAAGGCGTGGATAATAATGTTTTCTGGCACATCTTCTAGTAATGGGATTTGGTCAACACAGAGTTTTCCATCTGATATTGAGAAACTATTTTTCATCTCTGAAGATTATAACCTGGCTAAATTTTCAAATTGTTTTGAGTTTCAATCCATGTCGGTTAATGAGCAGTTATATCTCACTGCTGGTAATTATTATTTGGTTAAAAATTTCACGTGATCAAGGTCAACTAATAAACAACAAAAGAAAGCAACATATTAGTAATGGAGAGTAGGAGACGTAAACTGCAACCTATTTTACATGTAAGCTGGCAGAAGAATTTTAGGCTCCCTTGAGGACAGTATGCATGATTTTATTGATTTGTAGGCCTATTTTACAATGGAGACATGTAAAATGCAACATATTATCAATTACTTTCTGGTAGTTGAAAATATTCAGAAGTTCTGGTAAAAACCTTGAAGAATGCAGTATCTATTTTTTTAGCCTTGCTGACATGATAGGTAACCAGACCAGACTGAAGTTGCAAATGTACCTGGGTTAGGTACAGGTACAAATACGTTTAGTACACTCAAGTACATGTACAGAGTTAAAAATATCAGAAATGGAACAAGTGCGGGTACATTTACAATTTCTCTGATATCTTAATGTACCCTGTCGTTGCTAGACAGTGAAAAATGATAATCTCCAAAAGACAGAAAAAAGTTGTTTATATATGCTAAAAAGAAGGGTTTGTAAGAGTTCTAACTTGGATTGGATAAGTAACTAAAGAAGAGAGACTTCACCGCTTTCTGAGCCCCAACAAGCTAAATAGAAATGAAAACACAGAAAGAGAACATATGCCTTCACAAAAATACCAATACAATGTAATCTGAGAGTTTATCTGCACGGCTTGGACGGTGGTGGCTGCTGCTTTGTTCACAGCTGGCACCTCAAAGCAGAAGCCGCTTAGCTAGGGAGTAGGCGGGGTCAAATAAATTATGCATACTACAATTAGGCAGAATACTGACAAGCGGTTCTCTGTTCCCAACATTTTCACAAGCATTCTGTTGTGGTGCCCCTAGAAATCGCCACGTCATTGTGTATTTAACGTGGGAGCATCAAGGAAGGAAATATAGACCTTACTTCTTCTCCGGTGCATGCTTTTTGTCCTATTGTTAGAAACTTGTGACATTCTTTTTGTCTGAATAATTCAGTACATAAATACCAAGTATGATACCACAACCAATTCTCCTATAATTAATTACATTTATCATTGAATTTGTAAGAAAGCCTCCGCACAGGCCGCTGAAACTAATGTAAGAGCCTAAAAAAAAAAGGAAACACTAAAGCAATATAAAGGTCACACCTCTTATTTACGACTAAAATTTCTGGTAATTCGTGCAAGGGGAAAAAGGAACAGATTGAGCGGTTGTGTCGAAAAACAACAAAGACGTTTAAGCGGTCGAGTGGAAAATAATTAATTGCAGGCCGAGGTGGATCCGTTCTCCACTTCACAAGCGCAATATGCAAGTATTGTCAGCGGCCCAAAATCCAACTAGTTAACCTAGTCCATATTTCTTTTTTTTTTTTTCCAATCTGCTCTCCTTTTCTTTCTTTCTCCATTTCTTTTTTTTATTATTTTTTAAAATTTCAGAAAGGAGTACAAGTCATTTGTTTGAAGGCACAATAGCGCCCTCAGACCACAAGCATAGAGATTAAAATTATTTGAACACTGGTATTTGACACAGACATTGGCCGAACAAAAGCACGTGATGCTGTTGAGTTATATTTTATTTTTCCTAAATTTTGAAATGACATTCTGAATCATTTAGTGTGATGCGATTAGCTGTGCTTAATGGTGCCATGCCTAGCAGTTCAGCTCCTAATGTACTAGGAAATCATAACATGTCAACTTTTTTTTTTGTCCCCTCTGTTTTCGGATTGTCGCAATAACTGGACACAGCAACAAAATGCCCTGATACTTCAAACTTACGATTAATAACATTACAAATACTTTTTTATATAAGAATAAAGAACCTAAAAAAAAAATACTACATTATTTTCTGCTCGCGAATAAATAGTTTCAAAATTTGGCAGGTAATGACTGTGTATCTATTTCTGCTGGAAATTTCATCCTTCTACTAGCTGTCGAATATTCATGGGAAACATATCGTTTGTATCGCCATCGAGCAGTCTTTTTGCTATGAGAATGTTCACAGCTTCACTTGGATGGAACGGGTCCCAGAAAACATACTTGGACCTGTCAACACAGACCTTCGAAAAACCGGGCCCACATGGTAAGATGCCCCCGTGTTCCCCGATGGCGAAGCAACATGCAGTATCAGGATTCTCAAATCCTTCAAACAAACCATTAGAAATCAATAAACAATTGAGGAACTTTTTTATTTAGATAGGGCTAGATAGAGGCTATCTAGTTACAAAGAAACTAAGAAAGTTAAAAATTAAAAAGAGAAAGTGAAAACAGAATCTAAAAAAACAGCGTTTGGGGAATTCGATCTTTTTTTTTTTTCAAATTTTAACAGAGTTTAATCTGATGGAAAGTGTTTGGGGAATTCGATTTTTTTCATGCTTTGAGAATGTTAAGAATTTATTTAAATAATTAGTCAATTCAAATGTTTATGTAGCTTTTCTCTGCAAGTGAGCCTTTGACAAATTTGGTTGTCATGCTTTGACAAATTAATTAATTGTATCCGATATTTCTTTCTTGTATTTTAGATTGTTTTTAATCTTAACAGTGTTCAATGATATTATTGTTGAAAAATTTCTATGGTGCATAAAGGCACTACAATTTTATAAAAATATTAGGAAAATCAATTGAGTATAACAAAAAAAATTATAATTTTATAAATGGGGGAAAAGAGAACAAATATAATTTTGTGATACCATATCTCTTATAGTTGGTAATGAGATCGTCCATCATCCGATAGGAATCTGCATATACAAACCGGGATCCCTCAAGATTCGTGCTTAGCTCGGCAACTAGATCCTTCAGCTTCTTGTTGAAGCCTTGTGCTAACTGATTTGCAAACTCTGCACAACCTTTGCCTGTTAAATTTTGGGTGTCCCTAAGGTAAGGGATGCAACCAATAGGCCCCACATTCACCACAACAATCTTACGCGCACCCAGTGAGTATAGTCTCTGACATAAGAGTACATAAGCATTCATTATCATAAATTCGAACTAGTAATTGTGGTAACATAATCATTGATCTGACATTGTTTAGTTAGATTTTTATCTTTTATTTTATCTCAGGTAAATATAAGATTAGCATGCGTTGTTCTTTAATAAAGATGGAGTCGAAATTTTCTATTTCAGATATTTTACAAGAAATTCTCTACTGGATAATGCGACCTCAAAGAAATTATAATTAATATCCTGTATTTTTCTTATAAAGCAAAAGCTTGATTCCACCATATATGAAAGAGAAAATTTCCAATTCATTGAACAATTTTGTATATAAAGCAAAAGCTTGATTCCACAAATATATGAAAGAGAAAATTTCCAATTCATTGAACAATTTTGCGGTATATGCACAAAGATAACTAGAAAAAGAAAGAAAATTACTGCGAGCTGGAGATGATATTTGGAAATCATTTTCTCTATGAAAACATCAGGTGGCACGATGGCTCTTTCAGGGCCAGAAAGTATAGGGACGAGATAATTGCTGAGAAAATCATTTGATCCTATAATGATCGGATAAAGAGCTTTCCTCATAAAATTGGCTGCAGTTTGTGCACCGAGGCTTGAGATTATATACTTCCTAGTGTTTGCAAAATAATCTATCTGTGCATCTAGACAAAGTCGTCCTCCCTGTAGAAATCAGCAACTTGAATTTATGTAATTAATCTAATGGAAAAACAGTTTTTCTCATCCTTAAATTCTAAAAACATATATAGCTTGCATTATATATTTTTTTTCCTTGGATAGATACAAGTACATTTTCTGATATGGTTGGCATAAGGTGGTACAGGTTTAGAGAAACACCTATGAAGGTTTGGCATCAGTTTGGGACTGCCATAGAACTGATGGTAGTGATGTGCTATAGTTTGATACGGACCATTTTACTAAAGTTAGTCAGTTCAAATAGAATAAAAAAATTCCTTTGACATCAAGGTGCAAGCAGGATCATCTGATATTATATCAGATGGTCTGATAAGGGTAGCAATAGGTGGCAGCACGTTTATGATAGCAGATGGGGACTTGTCAGTTCAGAATAGTTTTCTTGTTTTGCACTTGCATTTGAACCAGACCATTCAAACAGAGGCAGTGCTGGTTTCTTGATGTTTCATTATTCTCACATGATGTTATATACTCAATTAGAAAGGCCAAATGGATTGCACTTACAAATACTCCTCCAGATTCATTGAGAATGCCGCCCCCTCCTGATGCATAATTGACTCCTTTGAACACCACTTTCCCGGTTGTACTAGGTGCCAGATAAGGGGGTAGAAAACTTTTTAACCCTAATTCCGTACCTAAATATCAAACAATGTCATCAAGTCAGAAAATTCAACACCACAAGTAGTGTAACACATAAACTAGCAAAAAAGAACATATATAAACCTATGATGTCAATAACTGTCTGTCCATTTGAGAATCGGCCGGTTGGGACTTGATTTGGGAAATCAATCCCGTTTGGAGGGCGATTAGCACTTGCTAAAGTGATGATGTAATCATTGTTTCCAGGATCTATTAAGGAATCCCCAAACACAAAAATAGCTGGCAAATCAGTTCCAGAGCACAACGCTGACATGAAAGAAAGGCCCGCAAAAATAAACGCTATCATCCTTGCTGTAAAATGGGTTACATATATGAAAGATTCCATAATAACAACAATGTGGTAAATTAAAGTTTGTTGTCCCTAGGGGGAAAATGCAGGATCAAATGTGTACTTCAAATGAGAACAAAAGGCATAAATAAAAGAGAGAAACTAATGTGGTCCCTTCTGAAATTTGCATGCCAATGCCAATAAAGAGAACAGTGAAGAAAATGATTTGAGAGTAATATGAACAGAGGAGCTATAAATGGAGATAGATATAAATTACAGTACCAGCAAAGCAGATGATAGCTTGACCTTAGGCTGTCCAATAAATATAGGAGAAATGAAAGGTCTTTTTATGTTTTCCTTAAATAGACGGCGCTCAATTAAGCGTCTACTTCACATCACCTCCCATAAGTGACTTATTACTTATGAGCGTCACATCGTTTAAACTGCTCGACTCTCTAAAACTTATCATTTTATTTATCTTAATCAGATTCGATAGAGAATATGTATGTGATGCAACCTTTTGTTTTACAGAGAAGTTTTTATCCTCTGTTGGAGATGTAATTATACAAAAAGGAGCATGACAAATTTAGGGCGTCAATAGAAATTTAAATAAAATGCGTAATGTTAAAATCATATTTGTTTTTATTTATTTTTTTAAATGAATTCTTTAGAGGATACTAGCAAAAGATGCATTCATACGTGGACAAATAAAAAAACAAAATGATATTAAATAATATAGATATTTTACTCAATCCATCATAGATACATGTAATTATGTTCCTCAATTTGTTTCTTTATTAGGCAGAAAACCAAAACATATTGTTGTTTCATCTAGCGATCGATATCTAATCATAGCTCAAATCGATCAAACAGTACAAACATGTGTTTACACGCTATATCTAGTGTGTAACACCTTTTGGATCCATGTGTTTATAAGAGATAGAGATAAGATGCAATGCAACTCTTGTCACAAAAAGTTTTGACTTTTATTGCGAACAAAAGTATCATGCCAAATTTAGGGTGCCAACCCAATAGACCAATAGAGATGTGAATGGATGGATAATGTTGAAAAAAATGTATTTGTTTTTATTAAAAAAGTATGAATATGTAGATATTAAAATTTAATTTAAGTACCTATTAAGATTCAGATTTAGAGAATAGATAATATTGTAATAAATCTACAAGTAGTCAAGTATTATCAATATGCATTTCAAAAAAAATGAATGTTATACGGAGCGAATGTGATGCATGCATGGTGCCATGCCGTAGCAGTTCAGGTCCTAATTGTTTCTAGGAAAGCATAACACCTCATTTTTTTTCTCTCGCTCTTTTGGTCCTCTGTTTTCAGGTGGTGTCCAACTGGACACACTACAGAATGCCCTTAATAACTTCAATCTTACAATTACTAACATTCATAATCGTTATCCATCTAGGATAAAGAACCCTTCAGGAAAAAAGAAAAGTAGAGAAATTCTCCCTTTCAGAATAAATAGTTTCAAAATTGGGCACGTACAGTGCCTGATCCACATTTACGGAATGGGGGTCAATATCCCATTTTTTTAATTGGGTAATACAAATATACTTAATAACTTAGTGCTTCAGTTGTATTCTTCTAAGGGAAAATATATTTGACCCCGTAAAAATATGAACTATATTCTATTGTTGACCCATATAACAAGATGGTGATTTTGATGCCATCATTCTATTATTGATCCCCAATGGGCATGTACACGCTGGATCAATTTCTGCTCAAGTTTCAAGCTCTTACTAGTTGTCGAATATTCATTGGAAGAATATCGTTCGAATCACCATCAAGCAGTCTTCTTGCAATGATAACATTCGCAGCTTCACTTGGATGGTATGCATCCCAGAAAAAATACTTGGACCTGTCAACACAGACCTTCGCTGGGCCGGGCCCGCATGGCAAGATGCCCCCATGCTGCCCGAGGAGGAAGCAACACGCAGCATCAGGAACCTCAAATCCTGAAACAAACAATAAGATATAAACAAAGTATTGAGAAATTTTAAGTTTATGAGTTTGATTTTGCTGGCAAGTGTTTGAGAAGCTAGATTTTTCATTCTTTAAGAATTAATTATCGTAAAGAGATTACTAATTGGTCGGTTTAAATGCAATGTAGTTTTTTTTTCTCTTTTTTTGCACGTGCACCCTTGACAAATTAATTAGTCGTCCCCAATAAATAAATCTTTCTTGGTCTTAAAGTATGGATTTCATTAGTGGGCCTTTCCCATTTTTTAATCTCACTTCTGTTCAATGAAATGATTACTGACAAATATCTATAGTGCTCAGAAGCACCTTAACATTAATTAATATTTTAATGTTATCAGCAGTTTCAGTTACTGTTTACTATTCAGTACATATATGCCAAATGAAGTGTGTTCCAAAGTTAAGCTGAGGTAAGATGAGGAAAATGAATTAAGAAAATCCAACAAAAAATAATTCAACAATAATATTAAAACGAGAAAAAAGAAGAAGAAGAGATAATTTTAGTGATACCATTACGCTTGTAGTTTGTATAGATATCGTCCACAATTCGATAGGCATCAGCATATACAAACAGGGAGCCCTCGAGATTCATTCTCAGCTGCTCAACTAGATTCTTCAGCCTCTTGTTGAAGCCTTGTGCTATCTGATTTGCAATCTCTAAACAACCTTTGCCTCCTAAATTTTGGGTGTCCTTGAGGTAGGGAATGCAACCAATAGGACCCACGTTCACCACAACAATTTTACGTCCACCCAATGAGTATAGTCTCTGTTATAATGAGCACGTACATTATTAAAAGCAATTTTCACAAATTTGAACTAGATAATTGTGGTACCATAATCACATGTTGGTCATGGTATTCTGTGGCTAGTAAACATATAACATCAGCATGCGTTTTAAATAATCACAAAAAAATTCTCTAGCCTCCATGACCTCCAAGCACATATATAAGTGATCTATCCTGTATACATTTTTTCGTTCAAAAAGCTTGATTCCACCACGGATGAAAAAAAAGTATTAATTTACCATTTGTCAAAAGTCAAAACAATTTAAATTTACTGCACCAATATGCAATTCCAATATAATGTTGCATTATGCACGAAAAGTTTATTGCAAAAAAAGGAGAGCGAGAGAGAATTACTGTGAGCTGAAGATTATATTTGGAAATAAGCTTCTCTATGAAAGCATCAGGTCGTATGACTGCTTTCTGAGGCTCAGAAAGTATAGGGACGAGATAATTGTTGATAAAATCATTTGATCCCATATTGACAGTAAAAATAGCTTTCCTCATCAAATTGGCTGCATTTTGCGCACCGAGGCTTGAGATTATATACTCCCTAGTCTTTGCAAAGTAATCTATCTGTGCATCTAGACAAAGTCGTCCTCCCTGTAGAAATCAGCAACGTGAATTTATGTATTTAATCTAATGGAAAAACATTTTTTTTCATCCTCAAATTCTAAAAATATACCTTTTTCCCCTTGTATAGATACAAGTATATTTTCTGATACAAGTCCCCTCCCTATAGAGACCAGCAACTTGAATTTTTGCATTTAATCTAATGGAAGCATTTGAACAAACTTTTTTTTTTCCCCCTAGAGGAATCTGTTATTGAATAACCATTTCACTTATCTTCAAATTCTACATTATAGTTTCCATATCTTTTTTTCCTTCAATTATTTCTATATAGATACAAGTACATTATCTAAAGCATAATAGGGCGGCATAAGGTGGTATGTACAGGTATATAGAAGACCTTTGAAATTTGGCATCACTTTGGGTTTCCAATCAGCCACGATAGAACTGGGGTACTGATGTCCTCTAGTTTGCATAAAAATGGTTTTTTTAAAAATTAGTCGGTTCAGATAGACAATAAGAAATTAATTTAAAAATCAAAGCGTAATTTGGGTCATCCAATTTGTTAATCAGACAGTCCATGATAACAATGGCAGTTTATCACAGCAGACCCTGACTCGTCAGTTTGGAACAGTTCTGCTTTTGCACTCTCATTTGAAGCAAATTAACTTTCCAAACACAAGCTATAGTGATTTGTCGATGTTTTATCATGCTCATATGATTTTATTCACTCAATCATAAAATGACAAAATGGATTGTGCTTACAAATATTGCACCAGTTTCATTGAGAATGCCGCCAGCTCCTGATGCATAATTGACTCCTTTGAGCACCACTCTCCCAGTTGTGTTAGGTGCAAGATAAGGCGGTGTAAAATCTGATAAACCTAATTCTTTACCTAAAAAATTGAACAATGTCACCAAGTCAGGGAATTCAACACAAGTAGTGTGACACTAAAAACTAATAACTAGCAAACAAGGACATGCAAACCTAGGATGTCAACAATTGTCCGTCCATTTGTGAATCGACCGGTTGGGACTTGACCGGGAAAATCAAGCCCATTTGGAGGATAGTTTGCCCGCGACAAAGTGTTGATGTAATCGTTGTTTCCAGGATCTAATAATGAATCCCCAAATACAAAAACAGCCGGCAAATCGGCTCCAGAACACAATGCTGACATGAAAAAAGGGACCACAAAAACAAATGCTACCACTCTTGGTCTAAAATGGGTAACGTATATAAAAGATTCCATAATAACAAAATGTGGTAAAGGAAAGTTCATTCCTAAGGGGGAATTGAAGTATTTAGCTATTCAAAAACTGTTATACATACGAGTAAAAAAGGTATGAACAAAAGGGATAAACTAATTGGTTCCCTTCTCCTCAAATTTACGTGTCAAATTAAAAAGAGAAGGGTGAATGAAATGATTTGGGAATAATATGAACAGAGGAGCTATAAATGGAGAGGGATATCAAACAGTACCTGCACAGCGTGATGATAGCCTGACCTTAGGCTGTGCAGTAAATGTAGGAGATATGAAAGGCCTCGTTAGGTTTTCCTTGAATAGATGCCATCAATTGTGCACTTCACATTCCCTCCCGAAAGTGACTTATTACGGGAGTCGGCATCGTTTAAATTAAAACTGTCCACCTCTTTAAAACTATGAATACTGTAGAGAATGATGCAACTCTTGTCACAGAAAATGAGAAAATGACTTTATCCGAGCGGGCCAATAGCAATGTAAATGGAAGGGATAATATCAAAATTACATTTTATTATAGAGTATGACTATTAGATAGGCATTAAATTTCTAAATTGAGTACGCATTTATATGGATCGATAAAGGTTTAAAACGATGATTGGTAGATCGATACAGATTCAGAACAAGTAATACTAATAAATATAATAATTGTAACACTAAGTATTTTATAAATAAAAATATAACTTCTAATTACAAAATTGATGACAGATTTGAGAAATAGTAGTTAATCTTTATAATAGATAACAAATGTATCGAATTTAAGTTCAATAAAAAAAAAGAAAATAGTAGGTATCAAGAAAAGCATAACAGAATTTGAATAATTTAGATCCAATTTTTTTAAGGGATTAGATATCATCTATATTTATTTGATAATTGTGTGAATTAATGCAGGATAAAAAAAATAGTTTACATCTCTCTATATATCAATGGATATGATTGTGTTTCATTTCCATATTAAATAAGTAGTTTTCTTCGTGTCCTAACTTTATCAGTGAAGAATTAAATTTCTGTGTATCATTTCCTTATTAGTATCAGTGGACAATGAACAATATCAACACAATATATTTTGTATAATATAATCGAGATAAATAGTACATAATTAAAAGTGGTAATGCCGTAATATAAAGAGCAATATATATAATATAAAAAGTACAAAAATAATAAAATGGTATAAAAAATCCTTTCCACCACATGTATTAAAAAAGAAGTAACCCAGTAAATTGCTAAATGTTGTACGTTTCTTAACTTCTGCTATAGTTCGAGTTTTCCTTAACTCTCTTGCAAAATATAATGGAAGTTGCATATGTGCAATAAATTTGATTATTCATACTCATTGAGAGATAAATTCCTAAGAATGACAGAGATTCAACTCGTAAACCCAATTCAGACAAGGGTCAAAATTCACTGACAATGATGATTGACAATTTTAAAAACATTTTCAAAATTTAAATGACAGATTTTAGAAAATAATAAAAATTCTAAATGCATGTTGTGCCTTTTGATAATTGACAGAACAACCTTGAATTAAACTTATGTAATTCAAATATTATTTGATTTATTTTTTAGGCATATTTTACGATGAAGATTGCGTAAAAACTAACAGATTAGCAATCTTTTTCTGGTAAGTTGAAAATATTCAGAAATTCTGTAGAAGCCTTGAAGAATATAGTATCCAATTTTAGCCTTGTTGAATGTTGACCGTGATAAGTAACAACTTAATTATACATAAAGAAACAGAGGAAGTTTAATATGCACTATGATGCATAGGCCTTTCTATGCATCATAGTTTTTTTTCGTCGAAATTTTTACAAATTGTCAAATCTAATTTAACTAATTTAATATGCATACTGAAATCTACTAACAAACCAAATTTAAATTTTTTAAATTTTCGTTACTATTTTTTTTGATTTTTTTTAAAACCTGCCATTTTTTGATGCAGACTACTATTTAGAATATTCTAAAAAATGACAGATTTAAAAAAATAGAAAAAATAGTAATAAAATTTAAAAATTGTATAATTTTATTTGTTTAATTAGATTTATCAATTTGCAAAAATTTCGATGAAAAATGCTATGATGCATAGAAAGGCCTATGCATGGTGCATATTAAACTTCCTCAAAGAAATATGCATATGATGTGCAAATAAAGCTTGGAGCTTCACTTGAGTATTTGAAGTGATTCTTGATTCATTCAATGTCAGTTGATCATCATTATTTATATTTAAGCACTTTATATGGTCTAGAAAATAATTAAGAACTTACTTATTGAAAGTATTGCTTTACACCAAAAGAAAAATGTAAATATAATGTGCAAAGGAATATTATTTGGAGCTTTAGTTCAGCATTTAAAGCAAACCATGATTCATTAGATATCATTTAATCACAATAATCTATATTAGAGATCTTTATATAGTCTAGAATATAACTTAGATCTTGTTTATTCAAAATATTGTGTTATAAACAAAGAAATATTCATATAATATGCAGATAAAACTTTTTTGGAGCTTCAATTGAGCATTTTAGGTGATTCTTGATTCATTCGATATCAATTGATCAAATAATATATATTTAAGCACTTTATGTAGTCTAGAATGTAATTCAGAACTTACTTATTTAAAATATTGTGTAACGCATAAAGGAAAATACATATAATGTGCAACTGGCGCTTATTTGGAGTTTTAATTCTTTATTTAAAGCAATTCATGATTCATTGGATGTCATTTAATCACAATTATTTATATTTGAGCTCTTTATATGGTCTATAATATAATTCAGATCTAATTGTTGAAAATATTGAATTATACATAAATAAATATGCATATAATGTGCAAATTAAGATTATTTGGAACTTCAGTTGAGCATTTTAGCGATTATTGATTCCTTTGATGTCAACTGATCATAATATTCTATATCTAATACTTTATATGGTCTAGAGTGTAATTCAGATCGAACTTAATCAAAATATTACGTTATACATACAGAAATATGCATATGACGTGCAAATTAAGCTTGTTTGGAGCTTTACTTGAGTATTTTAAGAGTTTCATGATTCATTCGACGTCAGTTCATCACTATTATCTATATTAAGCACTTTATATGGTCTGGAATATAACTACTTACATAATATTACTATAACGTGCAAAGAAAATTTATTTGGAGCTTAAGTTCAGTATTTAAAGCGATTCATAATTCATTAGTATCACTTTATCACAATAATCTATATTAGAGCTCTTTATATAGTCTAGAATATTACTCAGATCTTATTTATTCAAAATAATACGTTATACACAAATAAATATTCATGTAATGTGAAAATGATGCTTATTTAAAACTCCAGTTAGGTATCTTAAACTATACTTGATTAGTTTGATTTCAAGTTATCACAATAATTAATATTTAAGCTCTTTATATTGTCTAAAAAATAATTTTAGATCTTGACTATTAAAAATATTACGTTATACTTAAAAAAATAAGCATATGATATACAAATGAAACATATTATGGAGCTTCAGTTGAGCATTTGAAGCGATTCTTGACTCATTTAACGTCAATTGATCATTGTAATCTATATTTTGGCATTTTCTATAGGCAAGAATATAGTTCAGATCTAATTTATTGAAAATGTTGCATAATACATAAAAAATACATACGATGTGAAAATAAAGCTTATTTGGAGCTTCACTTGAGAATTCTAGGCGATTCTTGATTCATTCGACATCAATTGATCACAATAATCTTTATTTAAGCAGTTATATAGTCTTGAATATAATTCATAACTTACATATTCAAAATATGGCTTTACACATAAAGAAATATGCATATAATGTGCAACTGAAACTTATCTGGAGCTTCAGTTCCTTATTAAAAGTTAAAGTTATTCATTGTTCATTTGACATTATTTAATCACAATAATCAATATTTGAACTCTTTATATAGTTTATAATATAATTCAGATCTTACTTAATCAAAGTATTGTGTTATATGTAAAGGAATATTTATATAATGTGTAAAAAAAACTTATAAAATATCAATGGAGTATTTTAAGCTATACTTGATTATATCAGCGTCAATTTATCACAATAATCCATATTTATGCTCTTTATAGGTCTAAAATATAATTTAAATCTTAATTATTAAAATACTTCGTTATAATTAAAGAAATAAGCATATAATATGGAAATGAAGTTTATTTAGAGCTTTAGTTGAGCATTTAAGTGCTTCTTTATTAATTTAATGTCAATTGATCGCTAAAATCTATAATTAAGCATTTTATACGGTCTAGAATATAATTCAGATCTAACTTATTCAAAATATATGACATTAAACATAGAAATATGCATATAATGTGCAACTGAATCTTATTTGGAGCTTAACTTGAGCATTTTATGCGATTCTTGATTCATCCGATGCCAATTGATCATAATAATATATATTTAAGCTCTCTATATGGTCTAGAGTATAATCCATATCCTGCTTATTCAAAAAATTATGTCATACATAAAGAAATATACATATAATGTGCAAAAGAAGATAATTTGGAGCATGTGTTGAGTATTTTATGCGATTCGTGATTTGTCCGACGTCATGTGATGACAATAATCTATATTTAACAACTTTATATAGTCAAGAAAATAGTTCAGATTTAGTTTATTGAAAATATTGCATTATACATAGTAAATAAAGCATATATTGTGAAAATTAAGCGTATTTGGAACTTCGGTTGAGCATTTAAAGCGATTCTCGATTTCTTCAAAAATTAAACACTTTATATTGTCTAGAATATAATTCGGATCAAACATATTCAAAATATTGCGTTATACATAAAAAAAATACAATTAACGTGCTAATAAAGCTTATTTGGAGCTTGACTTGAGTATTTACAATGATTCTTGATTCATTCGACGTCAGTTAATCACCATTATCTATATTTAAGCACTATATATGTCTAGAATATAATTAAGAACTTATTCAAAGTATTGTGTTACAAAAAAAGAAATACAGATAATGTGCAAAGGACTTATTTAAAACTTATGTTCAGCATTTAAAGCGATTCTTGATTCATTAGATATCACTCGATCACAATAACCTATATTAGAGAATTTATATAGTCTAGAATATAACTTAAACCTTATTTGCTAAAAAAATTGTGTTATACACGTAGAAATATTCACGTAATGTGCAAATAAAGCTTGTTTTAACCATCGTTAGGTATTTTAAGCTATACTTGACAAGTTTGATATCAAGCGATCACAATAATCAATTTTAAGCTCTATATATGGTCTAAAATATAATTCAGATAGTAATTATTAAAAATATTGCATTATACACAAACAAATAAGCATATAATATGCCAATGAAGCTTATATGTAGCATTAGTTGAAAATTTTAAATGATTCTTGACTCATTTAATGTCAATAAGATCTTACTTATTCAAAATATTGTGTTATGCATAAAAAATTCATATAATATGAAAATAAAGCCTATTTAAAACATCAATTGAGAATTTTAAGCTATACTTTATTTATTCGACGTCAAGTTGTCACAATAATCTATAATTGATCTCCTTATACTGTCCAAAAGTAAATTCAGATCTTACATATTAAAATATTGCGTTATACACAAAAAATTGCATTTAATGTGCTAATGAAACTTATTTGGAGCTTCAGTTGAGCATTTTAAATGATTCTTGGGTCATTTTATTCCAATTTATCATTATCATGTAATGTGCAAATAAAGCTTATTTAAACCATCAGTTAGGTATTTGAACCTATACTTGATTAGTTTGACGTCAAGTAAGCACAATAATTAATATTTAATCTCTTTATATGGTCTAAAATATAATTCAGATCTTAATTATTAAAAATATTATGTTATACATAAGAAAAGCATATGATATGCAATTGAAGCTTATATGGAGCATCAGTTGAACATTATTAATACTCATTTAATGTCATTAACATCTTAATTATTCAAAATATTGTGTTATACAGCAAAATATTCATATAATGTGAAAATAAAGCTAATTTAAACATCAGTTTTAAACTATACTTTATTCATTCGACGTCAATTTATCACAATAATCTATAATTGATCTCCTTATATGGTCCAGAAGTAAATTCAGATCTTACTTATTAAAAATATTGCATTATACCCCTTGACAGCTACAGTCAAGTTTTAGAAAAAAAAATATTGCATTATACGCAAAGAAAGTTTCATTTAATGTGCTAATGGAGCTTATTTGGAGCTTCAGTCGAGCATATTAAATAATTATTGATACATTTTATTCCAATGCAACATTATATTTTATATTTAAGCTCTTAATATGGCCCAGAATATAGTTCAGATCCTACTTATTCAAAATATTGCTTTAAACATGATGAATTATGCATATAATGTGCAAAATTAGCCTCTCTAGAGCTTCATTTGAGAATTTTTCTGTGATTCTTGATTCATCCGACGTCATTTGGTCATAATAATCTATATTTATGCTTTCTATATGGTCTAGAATATAATTCATGTCCTAATAATTCAAAATATCGTGTCATACTTAAAGAAATATGCATATAATGTGCAAAAGAAGATAATTTGGAGCATGTATTGAGCATTTTATACAATTCTTGATTCGTCTGACGTCATACGATGATAATAATTTATATTTAACCACTTTATATGGTCTAGAATATAATTAAGATCTGACTTATTTAATTTATTGCATGTAATGTGCAAATTAAGCTTATTTGGAACTTCGGTTGAGCATTTTAAGCGATTCTTGATTCCTTAGACATTAATTAATCTCAGTATTCTATATTTAAGCACTTTATATGGTCTCGAATGTAATTCAGATCAAATTTATTCAAAAAATACGTTTATAAATAAATTAAATATACAAATGATGTGGAAATAAAACTTCAGTTGAGTATTTTAAGAGATTCTTGATTCATTCGATGTCTTTAAGCAATGTATATGGTCTAGAATATATTTAAGAATTTACTTCTGCAAAATATTTCGTTAAACAAAACAATATGCACTTAATGTGCAAAGGATGCTTATTTAAATCCTCCGTTCAGCATTTAAAAGCGATTCATGATTCACTAGATATGACTCGATCACAATAATATGTATTAGAGTTCTCCAGAATATGACTCTGTTAGTCAGATCTTATTTATTCAAACTATTATGTTATCCGCATAGAAATATTCATGTAATTTTGCAAATAAAGCTTGTTTAAAATATTAGTTAGGAATTTTAAGCTATACTTGATTAGTTAGCTTTTTATATGTTCCAAAATATAATTCAGATGATAAGTATTAAAAAATATTGCATTGTACATACACAAATAAGCACATAATATGCAAATGAAACTAATATGGAGGATCAGTTGATCATCTTAAACGATTCCTGACTCATTAAATAAGATCTTAATGTAGTATTCTGTAAGTTAGAACGAAATAGATACAGTGCACTTAGACAGAATACTGTGAACATCGCACCCTTTCTAAAACGTTGCAATTTGCATCTTCTGAGCGATTTGAACCCTTATATATACTCTTCTGTGATGGCAGAGAGAATAGAGAGTATCTCTTTCAGATCTAAACAGAATTTAGACAAGTGAGAGAGAGCATAAGGTTTTCTTGAGGGAACGAGTCAAGGCCGACCAACCCCTGTTAAACACCATCAGTTGGGGCGTTCATATCGGCTTTGTAGTGATTCTCTCACTGCAGAACGTGGAGAAGATCAGAGACTAAGGAGACGCGCTTGGTTTGCGGGTTTTCAAGTTCATCCGCTCAACACTCGATTTCAATCAGCGATGGCACGAGGTATTTTACGATTCTGGGTTATTTCCGCATTCTAGAATTGTTGTAGCACTTACAGTTGGTATCAGAGCGGGTTATGCCGCTGGATTGCCTTTATTGAAATAGGATTTCATAACGGTTTATAAGAAATTCTGTTGTAAGTGTTGAGTGGATTGAGTTTTGTCTGATTTTCTTGATTGTCTGAATTCGTGGAGCATTATCTCAAGATCCGCTTATCCAATTTGAGTGAGATTTTCGGGATTGGAAAGATTTAGGAGTCTACTTTCCAACGAGACCAACATCTTGAAATTCCAGTGGGTATACAGTGAGATAATCGTGTTGCAACCAGTAGAGGTCAGACAGTCAGGGTTCTGAATTTTCTGACCTTTCAGTATTACGGGCCAGATTTCTCTCAATTGGTATTTCGGTTTTGCATGAAATTTTACTGGGATGTAGATATTTCAGATATCTTTCCATAGAGTGTAAATTTGCAAAATTCCGATAAAGTATGAGTGAGATATGTTGTCTGCAAGATAGGTCAATCTGACAGTTTGTTGGGTTTCGTCTGTGATAGTCTGTATTTCGAGGGGCATAGATTTTGATCTATAAACTTGTTTTTGATGAAACTTGTGTCATTGAAAAGATCTTTGAATCTAGTTTCTATAATGACTAAGAACACAGAAAACAAAAAAGTATAGAAAAAGTTATTGCCAGTTTACCAGAAAGTGTTCAGGCTGTCAGAAAATTTCTGGATGAACTTTGGACGCACCCTTTCGTGTGGGGCGATCCATTTGGAGTTGGAACGACCCGTTCCAACAGAGTTTGGTTTAGAAATGAGTTTAAAGATGAATATTAAGATATAATCAGACATGATGGTTCTCCATTGTTAATTAAAGCTTGTAGATTACATAACTATTATGGAATTCTATAAAATAGTCACAGTTTGTCATAAATACTAATTTTGTAAAGATGGTTGGCATTTTTGGTTAAGATTGATTAGTCAATGATGATATGCTTGAATATACTATAGTAATAAAGTATTGATGTAGTCCACAGACCATCATACTATCTGGTATTCTGTTAGTATTGACGTTACAAGCATATATTGATTAAACAAACTTGAAGAACTATACATGTGGTATAGTAATACACAAATTGTATTTATAAAGGATATGGCAGTAATTGTGCATATGATAATTATTTAGATATAGATAATTATAGTTAGATGATCTATGAAAAATTACTAAACCCTAACTGTTATATAATCTAATTACCAGTGAATTAGGGTTTCAGACGCAAATTGAAACGGACCGTTCTGGCCCTAGAACGGACCGTTCCAGATTAAATTTGCATAAAGTTTCTGTTTGCATTACTCAAACACATTGGAACAGATTGTCTAGTTTTAGGACGAACTGTTCTGAATGAAGTTGCATGAGGATACGTCTGGGTATTGACAGATTCAAACTGGGACAAACCGCCAGGTTCTGAAATGGATTGTCTGAAAAAGTTTGAATAAAGTTTTGTCTGATATTATTGTTAGATTAATTAGACAAATAAATTGATTAAGGATCAATTAATTAAGAAAGTTAGATAACTATGCTAGTTATTAAGCATATACACATATATTAGTTATCTAACTATAATATATTATGTCCAGTTGATTAATATATGTTAATTAGTTGAAGAGTAGCCACAGCATCTTCAATTACATTAAGGTATATATATTATATAGTGCATCTATAAATCACATTAGGAAGAAAGGACATAGTTTGTGTCTAGTGATGAATATATATATTAATATATTAAGGAGTAGCCACAGCATCCTTAGTTGGATTAAAGTTATGTATATATAAAGTTTATAAAATCACATTTGGATTAAACAGACACAAGATTGTAATAGATTAAGTTAACGAAGTTAGTATCGTCCCACAGGACTATTGACCTAGTTAACTTAATATATTAGGATATAATAGTTAAATTATGAATACTTAATTTGCCCACAGGGATTAAGGATAGGAATATAATTAACTAGTTATATCATAAAGTATGAAGAATCAAATCATAGTATTTAGACTGTGTAAGAAATTGATTCATAAAGTTGTAATGTTTAATTACATAAAGAGTTATAGCATGATATTTAGCCCACAGGTAATATTATGCAGGAAGACTCATAAAGATATATCACTTAGTTTGCATTGGTAAATTAAAGTATAAAGTTCAGTCTCAATATAAAGATAAGCATGTATCAGTTCTACTTTCATAAAGATAGCAGATTCCTTTTAGAAATGATAAGTATCAAAGTTCCTGGGTTGAGGATAATAGTTATAAGATCTAGAAGGATATTGTTCTCCTTCATTAAAATTGTAAGAATATTAAATTTATCAACCAGTAGGATCCACTTTTGAGGTTGAACTTATGAACATAAGTTATAATGAACAGTGGGAGCAGTTTAACTGCTTGTGTTTCATGTTTATAAAGAATAAGTTCTTTCAATGTATAGTGATTTGGTTGATATGCATATTAATGTAAAGTTCTTACATAAGACATTAGATGAGTAGTTGGCCTCTTAGGTTAAAGCTAATGTAATAATACTCATCATAAAAGTTTTATCTTTTAGGCTTATTACCATTATAGGTGCGAGAGCACATAATGAAAATGAGGAATATAGTTGTTCAACAAAAGAGTCTATTTGATATTTCTGAGTCATTACTTGTATATTTTATTTTGAACACTTGTCCAGTTTAATATAGTCTTATCGAGATTTCCTATAAGGTTATAACACTTATAAAGATAAATGGTCAGTTTGGTGTTTTTGACCATATGTGTTTAATAGGAGAATAGACATATTATGGATAAAGTTGAGAGTGTTCATATGGTTGAGATATGATTAACAAGTAAGAAAATGACTAGCTGGCATCAAGCTCATAGCTTGCATTCATCTCTTTAATTGATGATTACTCACAATATATGTATCTCTACATACTTATAAGGTTTTAAGGTGGAAATAGAAAAATAATACAGTAAGCAAATAAATATTGTGAGATCAGAAAATGATAAAGAGATTAGAAATATGAAATATGACTAGAATATGAAGCTAGAAATATTAAGTTCTAGAGAATGTTCAGATTAGTGGGAGTGATCAGTTTTAGGTCGTACAAAACTCCCTCTAATTTATAATTGGACATATTATTAAGGATCAGCAAATATTGATAATCCAATTATTGACATTCGTTAACCGACATATAATACAATAATAGATCAAGTTGAATATTTAATATTCAATATCAAGGTGATCTAATACAGAATTAGGTTGGTTATCCTAGTAATATTATGTAGTTTATCTACGAGACTCTTATAAAAGTATTGTTGTTGAATAAAATTCTGATATTTTCCAAGATAATGAATTGCAGTGAGTCCATATTATGGTATAATGCCAAGTAAAATCGGTAAGAGTCAATGTTGTGCAATGAAGTCTGAAATTTGATTAAGTTACTTATGATTTAAACCTATTGGTTGTAATGGATTTTTTAAAAACCAAAAGGATTCATAAGTAAACATAAAGGAGTACCAAATTAGACTTGTCACCAATTGATTCATTTAGGAGTAGTGAATTACATGAAGGTTTTCTCACATGTATTAAAGAAGATTCACTTCATATGATTATGGCATTAATAACTCATTCTGGTTTCGAGTTACATCAGATGGATATAAATGTTGCAATTGTTAATGGTGATCTAAGGAGATGGTTATATTAAATAATCATAAAATTTCTTCTTTAGAGGTAATAAGTATTTAGTTAACAAGTTAAAGTATTCTATATAAGAATTAAAACAAGTATTTCACTAATGGTATTAATAGTTTCATAAGGTTATTTCTTCATACAGTTTGAAGAAATATAAGATGAACTATTGCATATATCAGGAGATCAGTGGGAGTTGATTTTATCTACTTGTTTTATATATAGATAATGTTCTACTTGTAACTAATGATAAAATATGATTATATAAGGTGAATAATTTCTTTCTAAAATATTGATATGAAGGATATGGGTGAAGTTTTGTTTGTGATAGAAATAAAAGCCCATGTAGATAGGAATCAAGATATTCTTGATCTATCTCAACAAGCATATATCAATAAGATATTAGAAAGATTCCAGAAGGAATGATATTCACCGCGTCCAGTACCTATTAATATAGGTGATAGATTCATTTTGAATCAGTATCCTCAGTATAACTCAGAAATGGAACAAATAGTAAATACTTCAAGTATTTAGGCAATTTGAAAGCATAAAGTATGATCAGGTTTGTGCACAAGAACTGACATAGCTTTTGCCATTTAAATATTTGGACTGATATCATAATAATTAGGGAATAGACCACAGTTAAATTGCTAAGAAAGTAATGATATATCTTAAGGTACTTAAGATAGTGTGCTTATGTCTCAACAGACTGATAAGTTAAAGTTATTTTGGTACACAAACTGGTTGTGTCGATTATAGTAAATCGAATTAAGGATACATGTTAACCAGTGAAATTGTGTTATAAAGAAATGTCTAACTGACATTGTTCGTTAGTTCAACATAAAGTATAGTTTGTTGTGTGTTTTGAGATTACGCTCGATGGTGTTTGAAGAGGTTTATTGTGAGACTTAGAGTCATGGATTTTATATCTAAGTCATTAAGGATTCTGTATGATAATTCTGTCACAGTCTTTCTAGTCAAGAATAAGGTAAAAGTCAAAGTATTGACATTAAGTATTTGGCTTTGAAAGAGCGCATTAAGAAGAATTAAGTGGTCAATAAATGTGTTCATACAGAATTGAAGCTGACCGATTCTTTGAATAAATACTGCAGCTAAAGGAATTCAAAGATCATGTAGCGGGTATATATATAGGAATTGATCCTATGGTTAATATTAATCGTACGATTGTGTATAAACTCTTCATAAAAGTATAGATGTTTTCTCGTGTTGATTGTGCGCACATATATGGAATATATTTGATCATAAAGTTGAGAATTACATCATAAAGATTGACTTGGAATAGACATTGGGTTTATTCATAAAGGAATTCAAAATCGCATAAAAGGTTGAATTATTAGTTGTGTAGCATATTGTAATTGTAGATAGTAATATTCGCATTTACTAGTAGTTTAAAACGCTAGTAACGATAAGATGACTTACTGCTACAATTCATGTGTTATATTTCTAATATTTAACATAAAGTAAACAGAAGGTATTTAATATGCAAAGGATGCAAGTTCAAGTGGGAGAATGTAGTATTCTGTAAGTTAGAACGAAATAGATACAGTGCACTTAGACAGAATACTGTGAACATCGCACCCTTTCTAAAACGTTGCAATTTGCATCTTCTGAGCGATTTGAACCCTTATATATACTCTTCTGTGATGGCAGAGAGAATAGAGAGTATCTCTTTCAGATCTAAACAGAATTTAGACAAGTGAGAGAGAGCATAAGGTTTTCTTGAGGGAACGAGTCAAGGCCGACCAACCCCTGTTAAACACCATCAGTTGGGGCGTTCATATCGGCTTTGTAGTGATTCTCTCACTGCAGAACGTGGAGAAGATCAGAGACTAAGGAGACGCGCTTGGTTTGCGGGTTTTCAAGTTCATCCGCTCAACACTCGATTTCAATCAGCGATGGCACGAGGTATTTTACGATTCTGGGTTATTTCCGCATTCTAGAATTGTTGTAGCACTTACACTTAATTATTCAAAGGATTGTGTTATACAGAATAAAATATTCATATAATGTGAAAATAAAGCTTATTTAAAACATCAGTTGAGAATTTTAAGTTGTACTTTATTCATTCGAGGTCAATTTATCACAATAATCTATAATTGATCTCCTTATATGGTCTAGAAGTAAATTCAGATCTTACTTTATAAAAATATTGAACGACACACAAAGAAATATGCATGTTATGTGCTAATGAAGCTTATTTAGAGCTTCAGTTGAACATTTTAAACGATTCTCGATTCATTTGATTCCAATTCATCATTATATTGTATATGTAAGCTCTTGATATGGCCCAAAGTATAGTTCAAATCCTACATATTCAAAATATTGCTTTCAACATGATGAAATATGCATATAATGTGCAAAGAAGCCTTTCTAGTACTTCAGTTGAGAAATTTTATGTGATTCTTGATTAGTTTGACGTAATTTGATGGCAATAATCTTTATTCAATTACTTTATATGGTCTAGATATAATTCAGATCTAACTAATTGAAAATATTGCAATTTACATAGAGAATAATGCATATAATGTGCAAATTAAGGTTATTTGGAACTTCAGCTAATCACTTTAAACGATTCTTGATTCTTTTGACATAAAAATTGATCACAATATTCTATATTTAAGCACTTTATATGGTCTAGAATATAATTCAGATCAAACTTATTGAAAATATTACACTTATACGTTTAGAAATATGCAAATGATGCGCAAATAAAGCTTATTTGGAGCTTCACTTGAATATTTTAAGCGATTCTTGTTTCATTCGACGTCAGTTGATCACCATTATCTATATTTAAGCACTTTATATGGTCTAGAATATAATTAAGAACTTATTTATTCAAAATATTGCGTTATATGTATATAATGTGCAAAGAAAGCTTATTTGAAGATTATTTTCAGCATTTAAAAATGATTTATGATTCATTAGATATCACTTGATCACAGTAACCTATATTATAGCACTTTTATAATATGACTAAAATCTTATTTATTCAAATATTGGGTTATATACATTGAAATAATCATGCAATGTGCAAAAAAGCTTATTTAAAATATCAGTTAGGTATTGTAAGCTATATTTTATTAGTTTGAAGTCAAGTAATCACAATAAATAATGTAGCTCGTTATATGGTCTGAAATATAATTCAGATCTTAATTTTTAATATATTTCCTTATACATAAACGAATATAAACATATAATAATATGCAAATGAAGCTTATATGGAGCATTAGTTGAACAAATTAACCAATTCTTGACTAATTTAATGTCGACAATATTGTGTTATACATAAAAATATTAATATAATATGAAAATAAAGCTTATTTAAAGCATCAGTTGAGAATTTTAAGCTATACTTTATTCATTCGACGTCAATTTATTACAATAATATATAATTGATCACCTTATATGGTCTAGAAGTAAATTAAGATCTTACTTATTAAAAATTTTGTGTTTTACGCAATGAAATATGCATATAATTTGCTACTTATTCAAAATATTGCGTCACACATAGAGAAATATGCATATAATATCGTTTGGAGCATGTGTTGAGAGCATTTTATGCGACTCTTGATTCATCCAACGTCATTTGATGACAATAATCTATATTTAACCATTTTGTATTGTGTAGAATATGATTCAGAACTAACTTATTGAAAATATTGCATTATACATAGAGAATAATCCATATAATGTGCAATATAAGCTTATTTGGTAATTCGGTTGAGCATTTTAAGTGATTCTTGATTCCTTCGACGTCAATTGATCACAATATTCTATATTTAAGCATTTTATATGGTCTAGAATATAATTTAGATCAAACTTACTCAAAATATTGCATTATATATAAAGAATAATGCATATAATTTGCAAATTAAGCTTATTTGGAACTTCGGTTGAGTATTTTACTCGATTCTTGAATCTTTCAATGTCAATTGATCATAATAACCTATATTAAGGCATTTTATTTGGTGCAGAATATATTTCAGATGAAAAGTTATTCAAAATATTATGTTTATACATAGAGAAATATACAAATGATGGGCAACTAAAGTTTATTTGGAGCTTCACTTTAGTACTTTTAGCGATTCTTGATTCATTCGACATCAGTTGATCAGCAGTTTAAGCGATTCTTGAATATAATTTTTAACTTTCTTATTCAAGATATTATGTTACACAAAAAGAAATATGCACATAAGGTGCAAAGGAAGCTTGTTTAATGATTCTGTTTGGATTTAAAGTGATTCATGATTCATTAAATATCATTTCATCACAATAACCTATATTAGAGCTCTTTATATGGTCTAGAATATGACTCAGATCTTAGTTATATAAAATATTGTTTTAAACACATAAAAAACATGTAATGTGCACATAAAGCTTATTTAAACCATCAGTTATGTATTTTAACTTATACTTGATTAGTTTGACATCAAGCAATCACAATAATTAATATTTAAGCTCTTTATATTGTTTAAAATATAAGTCAGGTCTCAATTATAAAAATATTGCATTATAAAAAAACAAATAAGCATATAATATGCAAATGAAGCCTATATAAATCATCAGTAGAACATTTTAAACGATTCTTGACCTATTTAATTTCGATAAGATCTTACTTATTCAAAATATTGTGTTATACAGAAAAAAATATTCATATAATGTGAAAATAAAGCTTTTTTAAAACATCAGTTGAGAATTTTAAGCTATACTTTATTCATTCGACATCAATTTGTCACAATAATATATATTAATCTCCTTATATGGTCCATAATGAAATTCAAATCTTATTTATTAAAAATATTGCATAATACACAATGAAATATGCGTATAATGTTCTAATGAAGCTTATTTGAATTTCTGTTGAGCATTTTAAATGATTCTTGATTCATAATTCATCATTATATTCTATATTTAAGTTCTTCATATGGCCCAAAATATAATTCATACCCTACGTATTCAAAATATGACCTTAAACATAATGAAATATGCATATTATACGCAAAAGAAGCCTCTTTAGAGCTTCAGTTGAGCAATTTTATGCGATTCTTGATTCGTCCGACGTCATTTGATCATAAAAATCTATATTCAATCTCTCTATATGGTCTAGAATATAATTCATATCCTAGTTATTCAAAATATCGTGTCATACATAATGAAATATGCATATAATGTGTAAAAGAAGATAATTTCGAGGAAGTGTAGAAATATTATGCGATTCTTGATTCGTCCGATGTTATTTGATAACAGTAATCTATATTTAATCACTTTATATGGTCTAGAATATAATTTAGATTTAACTTATTAAAATATTGCATTATACATAAAGAACAATGCATATAATGTGCAAATAAAGCTTATTTGGAAGTTCGGTTGAGGATTTTAAGCAATTCTTGAATCCTTCGACATCAATTGATCACAATATTCTATATTTTAAGCATTTTATTTGCTGTAGATATATTTCAGATGAAACTTATTCAAAATATTATGTTTATACATAAAGAAATATACAAATGATGTGCAAATAAAGCTTATTTGGAGCTTCAGTTGCGTATTTTAAGCTATTCTTGATTCGTTCGACGTCAGTTGATCACCATTATCTATCTTTAAGCACTTTTAATGGTCAAAAATATAATTAAGAACTTACTTATTTAGAATATTGCATTACACCATAAGAAATATGCCTATAATATGCAAAGGAAGGTGATTTAAAGCTTCTGTTCAGCATTTAAAGCGATTCATGATTCATTAGATATCACTTGATCACAATAACCTATATTATAGCTCTTCATATGGTCTAGAATATGACTCAGACCTTATTTATTCGTAATATTGTGTTATACACATAGAAATATTCATGTAATGTGCAAATAAAGCATATTTAAAGCATCAGTTAGGATATTTAAGATATACTTGACAAGTTTGACGTTAAGTTATCACAATAATTAATATTTAAGCTCATTATGTCGTCTAAAATATAATTCAGATCTTAATTATTAAAAATATGGTGTAATACATAAAAAATAAGCATATAATATGCAAATAAAGCTTATATAGAGCATCAGTTGAACATTTTAAACGATTCTTGACCCATTTAATGTCAATAAGATCTTACTTATTCAAAATATTGTGTTATACATAAAAAAAATAATCATATAATGTGGAAATAAATATATTTTAGAACATCAGTTGAGAACTTTAAGCTATACTTTATTCATTCGACACCAATTTATAACAATAATCTATATTTGATCTCCTCGTATGGTCCAGAATGAAATTTTGATCTTAGTTATTAAAAATATTGCGTTATAAGCAATGAAATATGCATGTAATGTGCTAATGAAACTTATTTGGACCTTCAGTTGAGCATTTCAAGCAATTCTTGATTTATTCGATTCCAATTCATCATTATATTCTATATTTAAGCTCTTTGATAGGCCCAGAATATAGTTTAGATCCTTCTTATTCAAAATATATTACTTTAAATATGATGAAATATGCATATAATGTGCAAAAGAAGCCTTTCTAGAGCTTCAGTTGAGCATTTTTTTATGTGATTCTAGATTCATCTGACGTAATTTGATTGTGATAATCTATATACTATTTGAGCTCTCTATATTGTCTAGAATATGATTCATATCCTACTTATTCAAAATATCATGTCTTACATAAAGAAATATGCATATAATATGCAAAAGAAGATGATTTGGAGCTTGTGTTGAGCATTTTATGTGATTCTTGATTTTTTCCGACGTCGTTTGATGACAATAATATATATTTAACCACTTTATATGGTCTGGAATATAATTCAGATCTAAATAATTGAAAATATTGCATTATACATAGAGAATAATGCATACAATGTACAAATTAAGCTTATTTGGAACTTGGGTTGAGCATTTTAAGTGATTCTTGATTCCTTCGACGTCAATTGATCACAATATTCTATATTGAAGCACTTTATATGGTCTAGAATATAATTTAAATCAAACTTATTCAAAATATTACGTTTATACATAAAGTAATGTACAAATGATGAAATAAAGCTTACTTGGAGCTTACTTGAATATTTTAAGCGTTCTTGATTCATTCGACGATAGTTGATTACCATTCTCTATAATTAAGTACTTTATATGGTCTAGAATATAATTAAGAACTTACTTATTCAATATATTATCTTATACCAAAAGAAATATGCATATAATGTACAAAGGAAGCTTATTTGAAGATTCTGTTCATCATATAAAGTGATTCACGACTTTTTTTTTTTTTTTTTTTTTTTTTTTTTTTTGAAACTAAGAGCCCCAAGAAGGGGATCCATTCTGTGATTCACGACTCATTAGATATCATTTGATCACAATAACCTATATTAGAGCACTTTACATGGTCTGGAATATAGCTCAGATCTTATTTATTCAAAATATTGTGTTATACACATAGAAATATTCATGTAATGTGCAAAATATAAGATTATTTAAAACATCAGTTAGGCATTTTAGGTTACACTTGATTAGTTTGACGTAATAATTAATATTTAAGCTTTTTATATGGTCTAGAAATATAATTCAGAACTCAATTATTAAAAATATTGCTTTATACATAACTAATTAAGCATAAAATATGAAAATGAAGCTTATATGGAGCATTAGTTGAAAATTTTAAATGATTCTTGGTTCATTTAATGTGAATAAGATCTTAGTTATGTAAGTGCTACAACAATTCTAGAATGCGAAAATAAACCAGAATCGTAAAATACCTCGTGCCATCGCTAATCGAAATCGAGTGTTGAGCGGATGAACTTGAAATCCGCAAACCAAGCGCGTCTCCTTAGTCTCTGATCTTCTCCATATCCTGCAGTGAGAGAATCACTACAAAGCCGATGTTGCAACCCCAACTGATGGTGTTTGACAGGGGTTAGTCGGCCTTGACTCGTTCCCTCTAGAAACTCGTTATCTTCTCTCTCTCTTGTCTAAACTAGGGTTAGAACTGAAAGAAGCCTCTCACATACCCTCTGCCATCTCAGAGAAAGTATATATAGAGGGTTCAAATCGCTTAGAAGATGCAAAGGCAGTGTTTTGATGAAAGGGTGCGATGTTCACAGCATTCTGTCCAGGTGCACCGTATCTATTGGAACGGACCATTTGAACACGGATCTGAAACAGTCCGTCTCATCTAAACTGGTTCGTTTCATTTGACAGAATACTACATTCTCCCACTTGAACTTGCATCCTTTGCATATAAATACCTTCTGTTTTCTTTATGTTAAACATTAGAAATGTAACACATGAACTGTAGCAGTAAGTCATCTTATCGTTACTAGCGTTTTAAACTACTAGTAAATGCGAATATTACTTTCTACAATTACAATATGCTACACAACTAATAATCCAACCTTTTATGCGATTTTGAATTCCTTTATGAATAAACCCAACGTCTATTCCAAGTCAATCTTTATGATGTAATTCTCAACCTTATGATCAAATATATTCTATATATGTGCGCACAATCAACACGAGAAAACATCTATACTTTTATGAAGAGTTAATAGACAATCGTACGATTAATATTAACTATAGGATCAATTCCTATATATACCCGCTACATGATCTTTGAATTCCTTTAGCTGCAGTATTTATTCAAAGAATCGGTCAGCTTCTATTCTGTATGAACACATTTAATGACCACTTAATTCTACTTAATGCGCTCTTTCAAAGTCAAGTACTTAATGTCAATACCTCGACCTTTACCTTTATTATTCTTGACTAGAAAGACTGCAACAGAATTATCATACAGAATCCTTAATGACTTAGATATAAAATCCACGACTCTAAGTCTCACAATAAAACTCTTCAAACACCATCGAGGGTAATCTCAAAACACACAACAAACTATACTTTATGTTGAACTAACGAACAATGTCAGTTAGACATTTCTTTATGACACAATTTCACTGGTTAACATGTATCCTTAATTCGATTTACTAGAATCGACACAACCAGTTTGTGTACCAAAATAACTTCAACTTATCAGTCTGTTGAGACATAAGCACACTATCTTAAGTACCTTAAAGATATATCATTACTTTCTTAGCAATTTAACTGTGGTCTATCCCCTAATTATTATGATATCAGTCCAAATATTCAAATGGCAAAAGCTATGTCAGTTCTTTGTGCACAAACCTGATCATATTTTATGCTTTCAAATTGCCTAAATACTTGAAGTATTTACTATTTGTTCTCTTTCTAAGTTATACTGAGGATACTGATTCACAATGAATCTACCACCTATATTAACAGGTACTGGACGCGGTGAATACATTTCCTTCCGAAATCTTTCTAATACCTTATTGATATATGCTTGTTGAGATAAATCAAGAATATCTTGATTCCTATCTACATGGGCCTTTATGCCTATCACAAACAAAACTTCAGTCATATCCTTCATATCAATATTTTAGAAAGAAATTATTTCACCCTATATAACTATCTTTTATCATTAGTTACAAGTATAACATTCTCTATATATAAAACAAGTAAATAAAATTAACTCCCACTAATCTTCTGATATATGCACCAGTTCATCTTATATTTCTTCAAACCGTATGAAGAAATAACCTTATGAAACTATTAATACCATTAGTGAAATACTTGTTTTAATTCTTATATAGAATACTTTAACTTGCTAACTAAATACTTATTACCTCAAAAGAAGAAATTTTATGATTATTTAATATAACCATCTCCTTAGATCACCATTAACAATTGCAATATTTATATCCATCTGATGTAACTCGAAACCAGAATGAGTTATTAATGCCATAATCATATGAAGTGAATCTTTCTTTAATACATGAGAGAAAATCTTCGTGTAATTCACTACTTCTTTTCAATGAACCACTGGTGACAAGTCTAACTTCGTATTACTTTATGTTAACTTATGAATCCCTTTTGGTTTTAAGAAATCCGTTACAACCAATAGGTTAAAACCATAAGTAACTTAACCAAATTTCAGACTTCATTGCACAACATTGACTCTTACCGATTTTACTTGACATTATACTATAATATGGACACACTGCAATTCATTATCTTGGAAAATATCAGAATTTTATTCAACAATAATACTTTTATAAGAGTCTCGTAGATAAACTACATAATATTACTAGGACAACCGACCTAATTCTTTATTAGATCACCTTGATATTGAATATTAAATATTCAACTTGATCTATTATTGTATTATATGTCGGTTAACAAATGTCAATAATTGGATTATCAATATTTGTTGATCCTTAATAACATATCCAATTATGAATTAGAGGGAGTTTTTGTACGACCCAAAACTGATCACTCCCACTAATCTGAACATTCTCTAGAACTTAATATTTCTAGATTCATATCCTAGTCATATTTCATATTTCTAATCTCTTTACCATTTTCTGATCTCACAATCTTTATTTGCTTACTGTATTGTTTCTCTATTTCCACCTTAAAACCTTATAAGCATGTAGAGATACATATATTGTGAGTAATCATCAATTAAAGAGATGAATGCAAGCTATGAGCTTGATGCCAACTAGTCATTTTCTTACTTGTTAATCATATCTCAACCATATGAACACTCAACTTTGTCCATAATATGTCTATTCTCCTATTAAACACATATAGTCAGAAACACCAGACTGACCATTTATCCTTATATGTGTTATAACCTTATAGGAAATCTTGGCAAGAGTATATTAAACTGGATAAGTGTTCAAAATAAAATATACAAGTAATGACTCAAAAATATTATATAGACTCTTTTGTTGAACAACTATATTCTTCATTTTCAATTATGTGCTCTCACACTCCTATAATGATAATAAGCCTAAAAGATAAACTTTTATGATGAATATTATTACATTAGCCTTAACGTAAGAGGCCAACTACTCATCTAATGTCTTA
The DNA here is from genome assembly GCA_027725995.1 of Rhynchospora tenuis. NCBI lineage: Eukaryota > Viridiplantae > Streptophyta > Magnoliopsida > Poales > Cyperaceae > Rhynchospora > Rhynchospora tenuis. The sequence goes on from CM050888.1 coordinate 52,715,230, forward strand.
TGTAAGAACTTTACATTAATATGCACATCAACCAAATCACTATACATTGAAAGAACTTATTCTTTATAAAAATGAAACATAAGCAATTAAACTGCTCCCACTGTTCATTATAACTTATGTTCATAAGTTCAACCTCAAAAATGGATCCTACTGGTTGATAAATTTAATATTCTTACAACTTAAATGAAGGAGAACGGTATCCTTCTAAACCTTATAACTATTATCCTCAACCCAGGAACTTTGATAATTATCATTTCTTAAAGGGAATCTGCTATCTTTATGAAAGTAGAACCGATACATGCTTATCTTTATATTGAGACTTAACTTTATACTTTAATTTACCAATGCAAACTAAGTGATGTATCTTTATGAGTCAATTCATGCATAATATTACCTGTGGGCTAAATATCATGCTATAACTCTTTATGTAATTAAACATTACAACTTTATGAATCAATTTCTTACACAGTCTAAATACTATGTTTTGATTCTCCATATGATATAACTAGTTAATTATATTCCTATCCTTAATCCCTGTGGGCAAATTAAGTATTCATAATTTAACTATTATATCCTAATATATTAAGTTAACTAAGTCAATAGTCCTGTGGGACGATACTAACTTCGTTAACTTAATCTATTACAATATTGTGTCTGTTTAATCCAAATGTGATTTTATAAACTTTATATATACATAACTTTAATCCAACTAAGGATGCTGTGGCTACTCCTTAATATATTAATATATATATTCATCACTAGACACAAGCTATGTCCTTTCTTCCTAATTGATTTATAGATACACTATATAATATATATACCTTAATATAATTGAAGCTGCTGTGGCTACACTTCAATCAATTATCATATATTAATCACAAGACATATAACTTTGTTATCTATCACCAGTTATAGAGGTCCACTAAAATCACAAGTGGTTCGCTTGATACTTCAGCGGCCCGTTAAACCTTTAAGCGGTTCGCCTAGACACACAACAATCCATCATGAACATACTATGGGTTTCAACAAATGAATCCATATGTAACTATTCATTTCAATATAATCGTCTATTTCTTTCACTGTTACCGACAGATACGTTTAAACACTAACCGAATGATCTAAACGAAATAAATCTTAAAGCAAACATATTACCTAGCGGCCCGTTAAAGACTCAAGCGGTCCATTTAAAATATCTGCATTCAAAGACTTAACCAGAACATAGATTATCTTATTATAATTATCTATATCTGAATAATTACCATATGCACAATTACCGCCATATCCTTTATAAATACAATTTGTGTATTACTATACCACATGTATAGTTCTTCAAGTTTGTTTAATCAATGTAATGCTTGTAACGCTAATACTAATAGAATATCAGATAGTATGATGGTCTGTGGACTACATCAATACTTTATTACTATAGTATATTCAAGCATATCATCATTGACTAATCAATCTTAACCAAAAATACCAACCATCTTTACAAAATTATTTTTTATGACAAACCGTGACTATTTTATAGAATTCCATAATAGTTATGTAATCTACAAGCTTTAATTAACAATGGAGAACCATCATATGTCTGATTATACCTTAATTTTCATCTTAAAATTCATTTCTGGACTAAACTCTGTTGGAACGGTCGTTCTAACTCCAAAAGGGTCGCCCCACACGAAAGGGTGCGTCCAAAGTTCCATCCAGAAACTTTCTGACAGCCTGAACACTTTCTGGTAAACTGACAATAACTTTCTCTATACTTATTTGTTTTCTGTGTTCTTGGTCATTACAGAAACTAGATTCAAAGGTCTTTCTTATGATGGAAGTTTCATCAAAAACAAGTTTACAGATCAAAAGCTATGCCCCTCGAAAGACAGACTATCACAGACAAAACAGGACAAACTGTCAGGATGACCTATCTTACAGACAGCATATCTCACTCATACTTTATCGGAATTTTGCAAATTTACATTCTATGGAAAGATATCTGAAATATCTACATCCCAGTAAAATTTCATGCAAAACCGAATTATCAATTGAGAGAAATCTGGCCCGTAATACTGAAAGGTCAGAAAATTCAGAACCCCGACTGTCTGACCACTGCTGGTTGCGACTTGATTATCTCACTGTATACCCACTTGATTTTCAAGATGTTGGTCTCGTTGGAAAGTAGACTCAGAGATCTTTCCAATCCCGAAAACCTCACTCAAATTGGATAAGCAGATCTTGAGATAATGCTCCACGAATTCAGACAATCAAGAAAATCAGATAAAAACTCAATCCACTCAACACTTACAACAGAATTTCTGATAAACCGTTATGAAATCCTATTTCAATAAAGGCTATCCAGCGGCATAACCCGCTCTGATACCAACTGTAAGTGCTACAACAATTCTAGAATGCGAAAATAAACCAGAATCGTAAAATATCTCGTGCCATCGCTAATCGAAATCGAGTGTTGAGCGGATGAACTTGAAATCCGCAAACCAAGCGCGTCTCCTTAGTCTCTGATCTTCTCCATATCCTGCAGTGAGAGAATCACTACAAAGCCGATGTTGCAACCCCAACTGATGGTGTTTGACAGGGGTTAGTCGGCCTTGACTCGTTCCCTCTAGAAACTCGTTATCTTCTCTCTCTCTTGTCTAAACTAGGGTTAGAACTGAAAGAAGCCTCTCACATACCCTCTGCCATCTCAGAGAAAGTATATATAGAGGGTTCAAATCGCTCAGAAGATGCAAAGGCAGTGTTTTGATGAAAGGGTGCGATGTTCACAGCATTCTGTCCAGGTGCACCGTATCTATTGGAACGGACCATTTGAACACGGATCTGAAACAGTCCGTCTCATCTAAACTGGTTCGTTTCATTTGACAGAATACTACAAGTTATTCAATATATTGTGTTATACATAAAAAAATATTCATATAATGTGAAAATAAAGCTTATTAAAACATCAGTTCAGTATTTAAGCTATACTTTATTCATTCAATGTCAATTTATCACAAGAATCTATATTTGATCTCCTTATATGGTTTATAATGAAATTTAGATCTTACTTATTAATAATATTGCGTTATACGCAATGAAATATGCATATAATATGCTAATGAAGCTTATTTGGAGTATCTGTTGAGCATTTTAAATGATTTTTGATTCATTTGATTCCAATTCATCATTATATTATATATTTAAGCTCTTAATATGACTCAGAATATAGTTACAATTTAGATCCTACTTATTTAAAATATTATTTTAAACATGATGAAATATGTGCAAAAAAAAAAAGCCTTTCTAGAGCTTCAGTTGAGCATTTTTATGTGATTCTTGATTTATCCGATGTTATTTGATCATAATAATCTATATTTAAACTCTCTATTGGGTCTAGAATATAATTAATATCCAAATGATTCAAAATATTGTGTCATACATACAGAAGCATTTAATGTGCAAAGGAGATAATTTGGAGCATGTGTTGACCATTTTATGCGATTCTTAATTTGTCCGACATCGTTTGATGAGAATAATCTATATTTAACCACTTTATATGGTCTAGGATATAATTCAGATTAACTAATTGAAAATATTAATGTACAAATGAAGTTCATTTGGAACTTCGGTTGAACATTGTAAGCGATTTTTTTTATTCCTTCAACATCAATTGATAGTAATATTCTATATTTAACCACTTTATATGGTTTAGATTATAATTACGATCAAACTTATTTAAAATATTACGTTACACTAACAAGATCAGACTGAACTTGCATATTACTTGGGTCAGGTACAGGTACTAATACGTTTAGTGAACTCAAGTGCAGGTACAAAGTTAAAATTATCAGGATGGGAACACTTGATACAGGTACTAATGCGTTTAGTGAACTCAGGTGCAGGTAAAAAGTTAAAATATCAGCAAGGGAACACTTACTAATAGCATTTACAATTTCTCTAGTTTTTTAATATACCCGTTAGTTGCTAGACAGTGAGAAATATGCAAAAAGGTCTAACTTGTTTGTATGCTAAAAAGAAGGGTCTGCAAGAGGTCTAACTTGGATAAACAACTAAAGAAGAAAGACTTCACCACTTTCTGCGCACCAAAGATCTAAATGTAAATGAAAGAGGGGTCAATTGACCCCATATAAAAAAGAAAAATTACTACTAGCTATATAAATTAGTCTTTTATAAGATGAAATCTTTTAAGATGATACTAATTTGAACCCCACATAAGTTACATGCTATTTATTGGTTGAACCCATGTGGATGTATCCATATAAGTTACATGCTATTTTGGGTTTAGTTAGCATTTTCTTATAAAATATTGAAAGATATTGAATGGGAATAAAAAAAAGTGAGTTAGAAAAATATTTCCATCCCATTTTCCATTCCCAGCACACCATTCATCCAATTTTTTTTTCCCTTCCTTTCTCCTCTTTTCGTATTTGTGCGCATATGGTCTGGGACACAAAAAAAAAAAAAGATTGGATCTTGCTAGAATTTATAAGTTAAACGTGTTGTTTTTGTATTTTTTTCCCTTTATGTGCTACTTGCTTTTTAGTTATTTTGTACTTTTATGTTTTGTAAATTTATTGAATCTGTATGAAATATGAATAGAGATACTAATTAATATATTATTATATGGAATTTTTTTTTTTTAAATTTGATATGATAATGTTAATATTGTGAACTTATTGAATCCATTGGAGAATTTTCTGGCTTCGCCACTGCATGGAGAGGCATCATGTGTCTTTAAATAGAGAAACAATTATATAAAAAGTAAATTAAATGGAGGTTAAGATGCCAATAGAGATAAAAATGATGAAATGGGTAATGTTGAAATTATATTTTGTTTTTATTTTAAAAATGGATACTTTAGAGATATAAGATGCAGCTCTTGTCAAAAAATGTTTCGACTTTTATTGCGAACAAAAAGTATCATGCACATGCCAAATTTAGGGTGACAATAGCAGAATAGCCCAATAGAGCTACGGAGGGCAGGATGGACAGTGTTAAAAATGTATTTGTTTTTATGAGAGTAACTACTTAGCATTCTCCACTTGGTAGCCGCTACCAAGCTTATCTAAAAAAAAAAAAAACTACGTAGCATTCTGAACCATGAATCAAACGGTGCTTTAGAGTGATTTTTCAATATTCAAAATTTAAATGGCCGATCCAAATCATTAAAATATGTTCTCCATATTGAAATATCCTTGGAAACAAATTTTTACTTCTTTAATTTTTTTTTTACTATATTTTTAGATTTTACAAAATTTTTAATCTAAAACATTATGAGCCCTTCCATTTACAACGATTTTGTGAAATCTGAAAAATATAGTAAAAAAAAATTCAAAATAATGTAAAAATTTGTTTCAAATGATATTTCAATATGGAATATATATTGTATGGTTTGAATCGGCCATTTGAATTTTGAATCTTGAAAAACCACTTTAAAGTACCACTTGATCCGTACTTCAGGATGTACCGTAGTAATTTTTTATTTTTATTAAAAAAATACTAGCAACAGTGCTCGCTCAATGTGCGGGCGGACTTTAAAATTTGCAAATATTATTTTACATGGATGTGTTATCCCTTTTCAATATTTAGGTCAACGTTGTATTGATCGGCTTATGGAAGTAGCAGTGATATTCACCGATTTAAACAAATAGAATTAATAAAAGTAGACATGTGTACAGCTTGAATAAACTGTATTTTGGAAAGAAAATTATATTTTGAAAAAAAATTATATTTTTAAAAATATAAATAAAATTGAAAATATGAATGGGGAACAAAGAAGAAAATGATGTTCTAAAACTATTCCATTTTGGCAGTAGAGAAAAGAGCAACAAATGAATTTATAGGATTGTTAAATTTTTATTCTCTTACAACAATCTTTACTTATTACTAAAAACAAAATGAAATAATTTCCTTAATCAAGACATGTATCGATCTTTACTTATTACAAAAAATAAAATGAAATAATATAAATGGTTCCAAAGATATATTAATAAAAAAAATGGTGCCAAAGTTCTGGTTCATTAATTTGATTATGTTGTGTTTTTTTATTGATATTTCACAATATTTGATTAAATCGTTTTCTAGATAATTAGATAATATGCAATGTTTGAATAACAATTCTTTGGTACTAGTTTTTATATGTCTTGGATTATGTATAGCTTAATTTTTGTTTTTATTGGGTAGGGTAGTCTTGCAGTTTTTAACACCAGTGATAATTCTTTTGAGGATATGTTTCGACAAGATGTAGTTTTTATTTTTTGGTTCAATCAACAAAGATGCCTACTGGCTTTCAATCAAAAAAAAAAAAAAAAAAAAAAACGTGAAGCAAAAAATAGTACACTTGTTATTGGAAAAAAAAAATAATATAAGGGGAAATAAACTTTATACCGAAAGAATACAAAGTATTTTTTGAATCATTTAAAATTAATAGCAGCAGTGCCCGCTCAATGTGCGGGCGGAATTTAAAAGACAAATTGAAGTTACTTTATTATTTTGGTAAAAAAATAAAAGAAAATGAACATACCAACTGAAATTACTTTTTTTTATTAAAAAAAGAAAAGTAATAGATCATCTAAAGTTACTTTGATTTTTTTTGGGAGGAAAAAGAAGAAAAATGAACAAACCAGCTGAAGTTACTTTGTTATTTTGATTTAAAAAAAGAAAAGTAACAAACCAACATAATTTACTTTGTTGTTTTATAAAATAAAAAAAAATGAACAAACTAGTGGAAGTTACTTAATTTATTATTTTGGTTAAAAAAAAGTGACAGACTAAATGAAGTTACTTTGTTATTTAAAGTTTAAAAAAATGAAAATAAGAAGTTACTTTTCATAAAATGTTATATCTAATCCTTTTCATCATAGCACCTTTCTTGATTTTTTAATTACTCGCTGGCCATGCTATACCCAGCTTCAAACCCTTCCATGTTTATTAATTATATTTTGAAGATTTTCTATTAGTTAATAAATAGTTCATAATGGTTTATATTTTGCTCGTTAAGTCTGTTAGATTGGGACATAGACTATCTAATCTGATGCGAGTGCTGTTTCTATTTATGTCACTGCCAAGTGGGCAACAACCACAAATTACAGATTTTTTTTATGAAAAATAAGCAATATTATTCTTTGATTAACAAATCTAATAAGTTATTATCATTTTGATTTTGATTAACAAATCGTAGTTATCTTAATTGAAATATTTCATAAGGTGCAGATAAGGAAATCAATAAGTTGTTTCCTTCAATTCTTGTTATTATTATTATTTGTTTACGTCATTCTCGATGACAAATATCACGATTTTATCATTTATATGTTTCCTTTTATATATTCGTCTAAACAATCTACCAAATTAAAAAAAAATATTATAGTATATCAATTTGGGTGATTCTGCCATGCGGCAGATTAAGCCCGATTCAAACCAATTTTCGGGCCTAGTAAATTAAATTGGCAACAGAGTTTGACCGCATGGCAGAATTTGCCTATCAATTTTTCTATTTCCCGTAATCACCATAAATTCATGGTCTTCCATTAATTTTATCTCGGCAGAATAAAGATTTTTTTTATGAAAGCACATTTATTATGACTGGTGAATATTTCCATTACTATCTTCAATAAATTGTTGCAGAATTGTCTGATCAATACATACCATAGCAGACATTTACATAAAGGAAAATTATCGTTATTCGATCGATCATTGAATCTATAGCTAACTTGTGCCCTAAGCTCTCGTGCAAATTTTAATATTTAGAACAAAATTCAAATCAAATTTCAATCTAGTATCAAATCTTTCCATCATTCATGCCATCTCCATATTGACAACATGACTTAGTGTGATATGTCAATGGCAGGTGCTAATTTTATTTGAGTGTTTCTGAAGCATATCTTACAAAAAAAAAGCATTTATTATTTTCCATTGATGATGTTAAATTACAGGCAATTTGTGAGCAAATATTTCATTCCAAGAAACGAAAGGTATATATCTAGAAAAAAAAAATATGGAAGTTTTTGCTGGCTGGTTGGATGTGAGCATTTTTAGAATTCATTCCCATAATCAATGTCAATAAAATTATAATTCATTGAATAAGCAAACAACATACAGATTTTCTCCCCCTAGAATTATGTAAACATTTGACATTTAAAATTTCACATTTAGCATTCGGACAGGATGATACGACAAGCACAAGTTTACTCCAAAGAGAACAGTTTATTCAGTTATTTATAATTATTTCTCAGTCGAACTCGAACTCGAAGACGATCATTTCTTTTACAAACCAAACAGCAGCAAATTTAACAAGATCAATATTTTCCTTACAGACAATAAGGAGAAAACCAACTAATAACACAAACTGAGAACAGTTGATTCGCTTGTTGACTTATCCTTAAAGTAGCAAAAATTCTGCATACACATCAGTTATCCGACTGTAGATTCCACCAAACCATCCTATTTGTTTACCAAATCTTGCAATTTATCAAGTCCCTAAGAAAAGGAAAAAAAAAAAAAAAAACTAAATCAAGTAATCACCTTGGCAGCAAAAATACTGTAATATGCAGCAAAACAACTCAAGAAAAAACAAAGCAGTGCTAAGGTTCACATATACCACGAACCAGTGCTGTCAAATAACCACAATTACTTTCTTAACTAATTTTGCAATATGCTTGTTGTTGTTATTCATAATTTAATTGATCATTTATGGTCTCGTATATAACTACAATTACTTTCTTAACTAATTTTGCAATATGTTCCACACAGGTTAATACAATAATACTGAAGCCAGTAGAAACTCATCAAGTGGAACTGAGAATTGTCGGGCCAGAGAAAATAATTGGCAAAAATGCTTTGTTCTTCACCTTCCTTTGTTTATAATCAGTTAATCACCCCAATTTACAATGTTGTGAGAACTATTACCTGAAGTAAACTTGATATTATTAGCAATCTTCACAACAGTATACTACTTAAGAGCCAAATATTACTTGAGCATATTGAAGTTGATTTTACCTGAGACAAACATGATTGGAGCTCTGGACCCTCGCCAACAATGCATTAATCAAATTCTGCTAGATGAACCTAACAAAGAAATATGTCAAATATTAAAAAAGATGCTTGCCATTTTTATTACTGTCAATAGCTGAAAATAATGCATTAACCAATGACCAAATCAAACACCAAATCCATCACTCAGTGCCGCACCAAGAAATTAAGTACCTGAAAAGTCTTTTTAGTTTTCCATTAGAATAGCATAAGGTACCTGAAACATCCTATTGATCATTATTGACAGTTGAGAAAAGATCAAATTGATATCTTATATTTATATATGTATTTCTACCGTACTTAGCATCCAAATATTACTCAAACCATTGTAATTTCCTCATGAATTGCCATATTTTCCTAGATTTTGGTACCGCTGCCGCTTCTCCATTTATTTTGTAGGATTTCTTGGAGATTGAATACAAAACATGACAAATGAAGAGGTTGGAGTTAGATCATATGTCAGACGACTCATTCCTGGCTCATATAGATGTGCTATGGACCATTGGAGGCCGGAACAGATCGAGTATTGAGCACGGGCCTTAGTCTCAACCCAATTGGTGGGTCCAGAAGTGCATTTTGGATCCATTTTGGATCCATTTCGGTCCGAAATCCGTACATTTCGATCCGAAATTCATTTCTGGAAAGTGCAATTTTGGTAATTTTCGAAGAAGGAAAGTGCAAACCGTCTTTCCTTGCCCTAGCCGCCTCCTGTGAGTATAGATAAGCGTCCCCAGCCTCCTGAGAGGGGGACGAACCTTCCACAATGAATTTTCACCTCTCGTTCCATTGTTTCGGCTCTTTCCACGGAATTCTTTGAAGGACAGCAAGCTTTGAAGGCGACGGCAGCAAGGCAGGTAGCTCTCCATCGATTCCTTTGCCTTGGACCAGCGAGTATTTGCATAAAGGGACACTTCGGTTACTCTTTTATGCTTTTATCTTGTTATTTTATGGCTTGTATCTTTATTATTTGCACGATGTTTATTGTTGTTTGTGTTGTGAACATGTTAGGCTAAATTTCACTATGTCTTAGGGGTAGTTGGTAGATTAGTTTGGTATTTTGTGATGACTTGATGAATTTTACACTCTACTTCTACTTTCTACTCGGAGTCTACTTTCTGTGATTTACTTTTTGATGCAGCAAGTCAAGGAAAAAATATTTTATTATTTGCACGATGTTTATTGTTGTTTGTGTTGTGAACATGTTAGGCTAAATTTCACTATGTCTTAGGGGTAGTTGGTAGATTAGTTTGGTATTTTGTGATGACTTGATGAATTTATGGTATATTATGTAGTTTATTTAGTTGAGAAATATTGTATATGCTTAGTTTTATTATTTGTTTGATTGATGTTTACCTATGGATGAATCGCGACGTCTTTAGGGCATTAAACTATAAACCAAACTTGTAATTGATTAAGTACTTGAGGTAAGCCAATCGCTCGAAAGAGGAGGTTAGTTTAACGACCGAAAAGTGTAACTTTTAATGATCTGAAAAGACTTTAAATACCTCTGGAAATCCAATTAAATATTCTTAAATTCCTAATAACTAAAACGCGACGGCTGAGGGTTAGTTATTTACGTGGTAAAAGCCGGTTCCATACCAAACCAGAACCAAAACGCGACGGCTGAGGTTAAGGTTTAGGTCTGGTCGTCGAGTAACCTCTACTTAGTATACCATAAAATTATCAAGTCAAAACAAGAGGTCTAAAGCAAGTTTTGGGACGAAACAGCATGGATTTCGGTCCGAAATCCAGGCATTTCGGTCCGAAATCCAGGCATTTCGGTCCGAAATAGGCTTCTGTACCGGTGAAAATCGTGTGCAGAAGTGCTTTGGAGCCAAACTAATTGAACACGCAACCCTAGGACATATTTTTGCATTTGTTTGAGTCCAGAAAAATTTAAAAAAACAACAAAAAAATATTTTATTATTTATTCTTAGTTTATTTGTCTGTTTTTATTATATGCATCTCATTCCAAAATTCTTATAAAAAAAATCTGTCTAGCTTATAAGAAAGTCTAAGTCTGGTACTCAATCAATCCGTCCCTGTGGGTTCGACCCTTAGCTTTACCAAACGACTAATGAGGTAATTCATAGGTTTTATTTTATTTGACCTAGGTTTTAAACCTTCATCACAAATCACCATAAATTGTCGACAGACTGTACACAACAATATAATCATGCATAGAAGGCTCATTCCTTTCCCTCCCCCTGAGTCTTCTATAGCTCTCTTCATCTTCTTGTTCTATTAACTTCCTTCTTATTCATTCCTATTCATCATCATGCTATCTAATTTGTGCATCTATAGAGCGTAATGTAGTAATCTGCACACTAAAAATGTAGCTCCAATAAGAAAAGGTGAGATAAAAAATGCTCATGATCACTGGACGCTATCTGCAGAAGCTATGATCGCTGGACTTCTCACAAATAAAAAAAGAAAGATAAATCCTTGGCCCCAAAACTTGAATATAAAAAGTAACATTTCCACTGCATTATTAGTGCTACTTGAAATCAACCACTGCATTAGTTATAAATGATATTAAACTCTTACAAGTTGACAAATTACCCATTTCACAAATTTATGCAATCAACTTTTTATCTCGTTAGAAAATTTTAGAAGTTCAATAAACTGAAAAGCTTAACATTAAAGAATCTCGCTTGATCTAGAGAACAAATTATATCAAATTATATTCAATCGATTAATCAATTACCCAATTAAAAAACACACGATGCTTCTGATACGAAGAGAAAGAAGAAACCTGAGTGAGAATTCAGGACATAAATAGAGAAAAGAATAGTTCAGGAGAGCATTTGGAATTCGATTTGAAAAATAAGTTAAATCTTTCAGATTCAGAGGGAATTGGTAGTAACCTCACACATGTTGTGGAGGACGACGAAGAAGTTTCTGATCTCAATGGCCCTTCCAGGGAGGGGGAGCAAGGAGGGTGCTGATGATGCGGCCGGCCTGGTCAGGGTGCCACATGAACGTGCCATCAACACTGTCTGCTTGCTACTTATCATCGCTGTCGTTGCCATTTTCAGGGAAGAGAATATACTGGTACAAAGGACTATATAAAGTCAGATTAAAAAATCGACACACAATACCACACGAAAATGAAAAATTACAGACATTGGAGTTCGTAATTGCTATGAAATCTGTCGATTGAAACTCTTTTCAAACTCAAAATCGACGCACCTTGAAAACCACAAGAAAGAAAACCATAGAAAAATAGTCATAAAGCAAGGAGGAGGGAGAAAGACAGAGAGCGATATTTAATACAAATTGGCGTTTACCTGAAAGAGGAAGGGCGTAGCCTATCTGTAGCCTATCTGTAAAACCCTAGATTGGAACAGAACCGGCGAGACAAAGAGGAATGACGGAAGGGAGGGAGAGGTGATGTTGTCCTTGTTGGCCTTGTGTAGCACCTTTCTTGCTTGTGCTTCTTACCGACGAAGAACGAAAGAAAGGGATCCAATACGAACAAAAGAAAATCACAGTAGAGATCGGAGTAGAGAGAAAATCGCGGTAGAAAGGGAAATGAATGAAGGAAAGAGAAAGGAGCTAAACCCCTTCGCACAAAATAACAAATAAGAAAAAGAAAAAAATGTGCGCTTATGTGGAATCGACCTTTCGCGCTGGAATTAAAGGAACAACAGAGTAACCATCCCAGCGCCCAGGCAATTTCCAGACAAATGGTGAACCTTTTATCTGATATTTAAATCTGGACCACAGATCATATAAGATTAACAAAATCAATGATCCACATTTGACATTAGAGGGAGTTAAACCTTCGTATGGATGCATTTATAAGTATAGAGATTTATTGCTTTTATCCAAATAAGGCATCTTTTCTTGTCATCAAGATACTATTTATTTTTCATTCGGTTATAAATGAAATTTATTATTTGAAATCAGATTTTGTTCCTTTATTTTTTTTTTAATTAATTGTCAGGATTTTCTAAAGTTATGTGCACTTAACTATAAATCCGTTTACTGTCATTCACGTAAGTAACTATCTTGATGTCTATTCTTCTCATATAAACAATTGTATTTTTGTCATATGTATATATATATAGTGGTTCCGATATGGAATAACTATTGTCTTTCTAATGGATTTGTGTTCAGTGTTTAGAATAGTTATTATATAAAAGGTAAGGTACCGGGGCTAGTAAATGTACGACACACCAAGGTGTTAGGAAATGCTCATATTTTAATTTTAGATTAATTACAACTAATTAATCACCATTAACAACAAGCAAATCAATAGATCTAGTGCTAAAGCAATCACATCACTAATTAAGAGAGAAGGTAGGAGAAATTGTACCTCTCATGAAATCGCATTCATGAGGCTCGAATCCATGGCATGGGAATCGATGGGGTGCACTCCGCGCCTTCTTCTCCTTCCTCTAATCCACCAAGAAGCTTCACCACCTCTCAAGAGCTTGTGCTAGCAAGCTTTTAGAGCAACCAACACTTAATCACAATTAACACCTTAATTATGTGGCTAATCCAACACATGGGCCCTAACAAACAAAGGATGAGAGCTCCTCTAATGGAGATTTCGAAAATCTCCAAAGGAGGAGAAAGGTGGCGGCTAGGAGAAGAGGGAAGAGAGGAGAGAGAAAGTTGGATGAGAGGCCACCCCTTGGGGTCTATTTATAGAGCTCTCATTCCTCTTCCAAACTTCAAACAAATTACAAGCATGCCACCATGCCCTAGGCGCCACCTATATGGGCTTTTAGCCCAATTTACCAAATGGCAAATTCATCTCTCATTAGCTCATTAATTCTATTAACTAATGGGCCTTTTAATTATTTGTTAATTGGGCTTAATTAGACTTAGCTATTTAAAGCCTATATATTCAATATAATTCTAACAATTATATTAAATGTAGTTGAGACTATTAATTATCAAATTGATGATAATTAACAATAGGTTGGTTTATGCATTAATTTATTCTAACATGATCTCCTTGATATAATTAATTATAACGGTTCATAACGGTATATAATTAATTAATCAACCCATCATATTTTGTATTCTCCAATACAAATAAATAATACACGTGTGGTTCAGGTTCTATTTGTGTGACCCTTTGAGGATTTATACTATGTTGGCCATGGAATTAAATCGTTTATGTAATTCCAATAATCATAAGCGGTATCTAGCAACACGTTATGATTCCCAATTCGTATAAATAGTGTATTGTTACAATATCTCAATCCTGCATAAGAAATAAAAGTATTTCTTTGTCTGATTCTTATGTCACATGATATCCTTGTATAATCCAAGATAGGAATGTGTCATTCTTGCAGATTATACATTTCTTGATCTAGAGTTGATTGTACAAGTTGGCCAAACAATCCAAACTCCATCAAGGGGCCCAAACAGATATCATCACTCATTAAGTATATTAATGAGGGACATACGGTTTTCTTGATGAACAACTTTTCCCCGCACAATTCAAGAGAACATAAATAAAGTCCTTATAGCAGCCTTTATCAGGAATCAACGTTAGACGATATTTATTGAACCTATCCTCATGTGGAAAAGCTGAGCATCTCAAACTTAGAATCAACAACATATGAAATAAACAATGACACATAACACAATCCATATGTTTATTTCATTAGGTCAAGTCCTGTACTATGTTCCAATAACATACACATATGCAATTAAGTTGGTAACTCCTTACCTATGATTTGTAGAACTTAATCATCACTTAACTTACATACTAATCTTTTATGATAATTAATGTTCCTTGTTAATTATCAAGATTATGGACGATTTAGATTTATTATTGTCATTCTAATGAATGATCCACAGAGATCTACAATTCAGATCCTCAACCTGAATGATCTGTCAATAATAAACTCTAGGAACAAATGATCAAATATCATCATTAACATAAACTAAGAAAATAAGTCATTAAATATTGACTTCTAGGACATAACTCCAACACAAGGTACCAGATAATACTTGAAATCATGTGTTTCATTATACAAATATAAAAAGTCATATAGTCACACTATTCAGAAGCCATACTATCGATTCTTTCATAATAATTTACGCATTCTAACCATGGTTCACAACTGGTACCGCTAGACAGTATTTGACAAATAGATACAGCTATACAAGAAGCTATAAATTCAAACATAAGTTTTTATGACACAACAGTCACCTCCACTGCCTAAGAGTTTAAAATAAGCAGACATTACCGATTTTTTTAAAATGAATTCATCATGTCCAACGGGTCATGTATGCTTCAAAGTCGCTTAACAATTACAAACACATGTTGTTAACAAATTGAAGCTATACAAATTACAAGCTGTTATATGCCAAACTCAATTATTACACAAATTACATGCGGCAAGCTTACAAGTTCTTCTCAAATACCTGAATCAAGAAAAGGAATCCAAAACCTGGTCAATCATTTTTTCTGCATGTCTAGTAGCGTGACATTTTTTGTGCAGGTTGCTCATCAATATTATAAATAAAGATGTGTGGGTGTCGAGATCGTTTAGTTAAATGTAGTTCGACACTTCAAGAATTGTGAAAGAGTATTTTTCCTATTTCTGTAACATGTTAATCTATAACTATTTGTGTACTGGGTATTATTCCTCATAAAATTGACCCGCTTCACCGGCAGACAATAATATGGCAGTACATTGTTTTGTTTCTGATTTTTTTGACCCCTTCTTATTTTCATTTTCATTGTCAATTTGTAATAGTTAAGCTAAAAATATTGTAAATTATGTTGGACATATTTTAAAAATATTTGGAAAACTCAAAATTCATTCTATGAGATAATATTGTTGGACATATTATTTTAATATATTCATATCTTATTGATATGATCGTGATATTTATTCAAAATAATATGTCCAACATAAATTTTGGACTAAGAGTACATATATATATATGGTGCTTTGTTTTGTCGCCAAATATCATTTCTTAAAAGATACCATGTTGCAATCATATTTTTCTCTTTTATTTTTTTATGTTGATATGCTGATGTTGATCGATTGATATTTATAATTTATAATTGGGTTAGCTTTTTTCCTCAGATATAAACTGCAAATATTTCCTTTTAAAACATAGTATATTTAGAAAATATTGTATTTTTCTTTTGAAACATACATGATTTTTTGAGGATAATATTTTTTTTCCATGCGTTCTCTCTCTATATTATATATTTTGTTGCTGATCAATGATTATAATTATGGTGTGTCATCTCATTGTTCCTTCGTAATATCTCAGTTAAAATTTTAGTTTATGTGCAATCTCATTTTTCTTTTCGGCTTAAATTAAAGTTTATTACTTCATTAGTATTTTTCTATCATTTATAATATTAATACAATAAAAATTCATGTATCGAGCGAAGCTCGATGATCCACTCTAGTAGGCATTAAATTGGGCATGTACATGTACTGGTGTTTCATCAAGCAATTCATTTACACATTCTTTTATTTGGATTTAACATTAAGCACGTACATAAAAAAAAATTAGATCCACCACAGGATAACTGACAACATCAAATTGCTTTTCTTATAAGAAATTGATTTTTAGGAGAAATCAAAGATAATTTTCTTGCAATGGTGATGTCGCAGACATTCATAGAGAGGACAAGATGTAGAGAAATAATGTCCAAAGATTGACTTCAATAAATTAATTATACCTGTGATAGAGGAACTGGAAGCTTCTACTGTCCAGTCTTGGGATGCCACTCAAGTAAAACCTTTTCCTCTTCAATTGTCTTGTGAATATGATCATCTAAATTAGCTTCCTATTTTTCCTTGCTTCCTTCCAAACGGCGAACAACCGGGTTGGAACTGAGCTTGCTGCCAAAAGATCAAGGAAACTTACATTTAGAGGCCGACATAGCCTGATTCAATACGAGAGTTCTTCTCAAAATTTTGATATATATTCCAGCCCCATTCCTGGTAACTTTCGTCACCAGTGAACCACGAAAGATACATAAGTGATTCTACCGTCTTAGGTCTCAGTATATTCCATGATGAACTACTGATATGTACATTTATTGCCACTAAAGTAAGAAACAGATATACATACAATGGTTTAGAGAAGAACAATGAACAACAACTGATATGAATCAATGCAAACGAAATAAATAAAGTATCTCCATACTCAAAATCCCCTTATAAAAGCCTGTTAGATCAGATAAAGGATATACTATTTTCATTTCATTCTAAATTCCAATCAATAATTGATTAAAGAGAAACCAAAGCGGACCTCGATGATTTGTCGGAGGTAAGGGGCGAAAATTGGAGCCGGGCAAGAGGCAGAGTGCACTGGACCTTTTGACACCGTGGAAAGTATGTAAAACTTTTGCTTCAGAGATCTCTTTTTGCTCCCATCTTCTCTTCTATCCTCTTTAATTCATTCTCTCGCTATACTCGAGGTCTGGCAAACTCAACATAAATGAACAACAAAAACATGAATTAGAAATTAAAATAAAATAATTTATATTTAAAAAAACTGAGAAGATTTTTATAAAATAAAAAAATCAGAAGCCAAAAATTTTTAAGAAAATTGTTAGAAATTGAAGAAAGGTGAAGACCCAACATGAGCCAAAAAATGGAAAAAAAAAAACAAGATAAATATAAGGGGAAACGAAAATGAATAACAGAAAACTAAAACTCATAAAAATAGAGAAAAAATCAGGCAAAGGGAAAAAAAAAAACACTGAAAGCTAACCTAAAAGAGGAAAATACGCTAAAAAGAAAAAACAAATTTGAGAGAAGGAGAGAGGCAAACCTGAGAAGGAGGTAGGCGGAAGAACCCATAAGCAGCTTAGGTGGCTGCTTGACTGCCCTAGTTTTCATTATCTTTGACCGCGAAGGGAATCAGCCCAAGCAATTAAAGCGCTTGCCCTCCTCGAGGCTCGACGGTGGAAGAGAAGAGAGTTCTCAGCAGAGAGGGCGGCGGATTGGAGAGAATGAGAGCAAAACCCTAGCGCAATAAAGGACAAGGGTGCGGGGAGGAAGCGTACATGCTCTCTTTCCTTTTATTTGATTCTTTTGTTTAAGGCAGCAAAAGAAAAAAAAATACGGAGGCTGGGATCAAACTGCAGTGCATAGCTACGAAAAATTTAAAAATTTGTTAACAACGTCCTGACCTTTTCTTAGACAAGAGTCTGACTTTTTCTATGAAATATAAATCTGAACCGTACATCATATCAAATTATACAGATAAATGATTTTTAATTGATGTTAACAATTGTTTGAACTCCTTTGATGATTTTTTGTTATGATCTTTCGTAACGTGCATTTATAAATATATATATAGAGAGATAAATATATAGAAGATGAAAAATTTAATTGAAGTACATATATATTAAGATTCAGATTTAGAGAATATGGTGATAAATCTGCAAGTACTACCAACATACATTTCTAACGAATGAATGTGATACGAAGCAGCTGTGCTGCATGGTGCCACGCGGTGATGCGGTAGCAGTTTAGATCCTAATTGTTTCTGGGAAAGCGTTATAACACGTCTTTTTTTTTTTTTTTTTTCCGTTAAAGCTCCTTAGTTTTCAGATGGTGTCCCACCTGGACACGCCACAAAATGTCCTTATAATATAACTTCAAATTTACAATTAATTATACATTCAAAATCATTTTCTATCTAGAATAAGAAACCCTTCCGGAGAAAAAAAAAAAAAAAAAAAGCTAGAGAATTTTCCCTTTCAGAATAAATAGTTTCAAAATTGGGCCCGTATAGTGCCCGACCCATATTCAAGGAATGGGGGTCAATATCTCATTTTTTATTGGATAATAATACACACATAGACAATACTTTTAGTGTTTCATTTGTATTTGTTAAAGAAAAATTATATTTGACCCAATATAAATATGAACTATATTCTATTATTGACTCAAATAGTAACAATATGATGATTTTTTATGTCATCATTCTATTATTGATTCCCATCCATAAATTTAGTGGATTTGTCAATTGGCATGTACACACTGGATCAATTTCAAGCTCTTACTAGTTGTCGAATATTCATGGGGAAAATATCGTTTGAATCACCATCAAGCAGTCTTCTTGAAATGACAACATTCGCAGCTTCACTCGGATGATATGCATCCCAGTAAACATACTTGGACCTGTCAACACAGACCTTCACTGGGCTGGGCCCGCATGGCAAGATGCCCCCATGCTGCCCGAGGAGGAAGCAACACGCAGCATCGGGAAACTCAAATCCTGAAACAAATCATAAGATATAAACAAAACATTGAGCAATTCTAAGTTCTAATTTATAGAGTTGGATTTGCTGGTGAGTGCTTGAGAAGCTACATTTTTCATGCTTAAGAATTAATTATCGTAAAGAGATTAATAATTTGCCAGTTTAAATGCAATGTAATTTTTCCTTGCACGTGCACCTTTGATAAATTTAACTAGTCGTCCCCAGTATATATTTCTTGTTTAAAAATTATGGATTTTATATGTGGGCCTTTCCAAATTTTTAATCTCAATTCTGTTTAATGAAATAATTATTGACAATTTTTATGGTGCATAGAAGCACTGCAACACTCATTAATGTACCAGCAGTTTCAGGCACTGCTCAGTACATATATGCCAAACGAAGTGTGTTTGAAAGTAATGTTAAAGCTAAGACAAGATGAGGAAAATGAATTAATAAATTAAAAAAAAAAAATTCAACAATTATATAAAAATGAGATAAAAAAAAAAGATAATTTTATTGATACCATAACGCTTGTAGTTGGTATGGATATCATCCGCAATTCGATAGCAATTTGCATATACAAATAGGGAGCCCTCCAGATTCGTGCTAAGCTCCGCAACTAGATCCTTCAGCCTCTTATTGAAGCCTTGTGCTATCTGATTTGCAAACTCTAAACATCCTTTGCCTCCAAAATTTTGGGTGTCCTTGAGGTAGGGAATGCAACCAATAGGCCCCACATTCACCACAACAATCTTACGTGCACCCAATGAGTATAGTCTCTGATATAATGAGCACATTAAAACCAATTTTTATATATATATCTAGATAATTGTGGTACCACAATCATATGTTGGTTATGGACATGGCGTGGTTGGATTTTTATTCTTATTGTTGTGGCTGGTATACATAACATCAGCATGTGTTTTTCCTTAATAAAGGAGTCAAGCCTTTTCAACCCAAAAATAATCACCAAAAATTCTCTAATTTCCATGCTCTTCAAGCACATATAATTGATATTGATAACTGATATCGAATTATCGATCCTATATATGTTTTTCTTTCAAAAAGGTTGATTCAACCGTAGATAACTATTTTTCCATTTGTCAAAACAATTTGAATTTACTACCAATATGCATTTCCAATGTAATATTGTGGTATGCACAGAAAACAATTACTGAAATTAAAAGGAGAGCAAGAGAGAATTACTGTGAGCTGAAGATTATATTTGGAAATAAGCTTCTCTATGAAAGCATCAGGTGGTATGACTGCTTTTTCAGGCTCAGAAAGTATAGGGACAAGATAATTGTTGATAAAATCATTTGATCCCATATCGACTATGAAAATAGCTTTCCTCATCAAATTGGTTGCATTTTGTGTACCAAGGCTTGAGATTATATACTTCCTAGTGTTTGCAAAATAGTCTATCTGTACATCTAGATTAAGTCGTTCTCCCTGTAGAGACCAGCAACTTGAATTTATACATTTAAGCATCTGAACAAGCTTTATTTTTTTTCCTAGAGTAATCTGTTATTGAAAAATTATTTATCTTATCTTCAAATTCTTTATTATAGCTTTAATATCTTTTTTTTTCCCCTTTACTTTTGTGCTAAAAGCACATATCTAATATGATTGGGCATAAGGTGAAATGTACAGGCCTAGAGAAGACCTTGGAAGATTTGAAAACACTTTGGGACTCTAATCTGCTGCCATAGAACTTGTGGTACCAATGTGCTCTAGTTTGCATATGGACCGTCTTATTAAAAATTAGACGATTCAGATACAGAAAGAAAAGTTCCTTTCAAAATTAAGTTATAATCTGGGCCATCCAATTATTTATCAGATGGTTCACTATATATCAATGACAATGAGTGCCAGAACGTTTATGACAGCAGAGCCAGATTGGTCAGTTTGGAACAGTTCTGGTTTAGCACTACATTTGAAATGGACCAATCAAACAGACACATTGCTTTTTCATGTTTCATTATGCTCATATGATTGTATTCTTTCAATCGGAAAGTGACTAAATGGATTTTACTTACAAATAATGTGCCAGTTTCAGTAAGAATGCCACCAGCTCCTGATGCATAATTGACCCCTTTGAGCACCACACTTCCGGTTGTAGTAGGTGCGAGATAAGGGGGTATAAAATCTGTTAACCCTAATTCGTTACCTAAAAAATCAAACAATGTCATAAAGTCAAGGAAGTCAATAACACAAGTAGGGTGACACATACTAAGAAGGATCATATATAAACGAACCAAGAATGTCAATAAGTGTCCGTCCATTTGTGAATCGGCCGGTCGGGACTTGATTGGGAAAATCAATCCCATTTGGAGGATAGTCAGCCCTCGATAAAGTGATGATGTAATCGTTGTTTCCAGGATCTATTAATGAATCCCCAAACACAAAAATAGCCGGCAAATCAGTTCCAGAACACAATGCTGACATAAAAAAAAGGCATACAAAAACAAATGCTACCACCCTTGGTCTAAAATGGGTAATGTATACAAAAGATTCCATAATAAGAAAATGTAGTAAATAAAAGTTAATTCCTAAGGGCAAAATGCAGTATTTGGCTATTCAAAAGCTGTTCTTCATATGAGAACAAAAGATATGAATGAAAAGAGAAGGGTGAAGGAAACGGTTTAGGAATAATATGAACTGAGAAGCTATTAATGGAGAGAGATATTTAGAAGTACCAGCATAGCGTGATAAAGGCTGTGCAGTAATTTTAGGAGATATCATATGAAAGGTCTCCTTAGGTTTTCCATAAATTGACAGCATCAACTGTGCACTTCACATCCCCTCCCAAACTCGAAAGTGACTAATGAGAGTCGGCATCGTTTAAAACTGTTTTCCTTAGATATGAATATTTTAGAGTGATGCAATTCTTTTCACAGAAAATGACTATCATCGGAGCACGCCAAATGTACACGAGAAATACTAGAATTCAATATATTGGACGGATAAGGTCCGTCCAATACGATCGTTTTCACATTTTTAAATTTCAAACAACCGATCTGAATCGTTCAATATGTTCTCCGTATTGAAAACTTAGAAGAAACCAATTTTTATATTTTTCCAATTTTTTTTACTATTTTTTTGTATTTTATAAAATCATTTTTATTGGACGGTCCAGAACTTTTATATCATGAATTTTCTAAAATACCAAAAAATAAGTAAAAAATTATAAAAATTAGTTTCTTACAAGTTTTCAATATGAAGAACACATTGAACAGC
Organism: Rhynchospora tenuis; assembly: GCA_027725995.1. Lineage (NCBI taxonomy): Eukaryota > Viridiplantae > Streptophyta > Magnoliopsida > Poales > Cyperaceae > Rhynchospora > Rhynchospora tenuis. The sequence goes on from CM050888.1 coordinate 52,737,719, forward strand.
TCGGATTGGTCGTTTGAAATTTAAAAATGTGAAAATGGTAGTATTCCGTCCAATATATTGGACACTAGCATTCAGCACTTTTGATATGGACTTATGCAAAATAACAAAATCTACAAAAAATACATAAAAATACAAAGAAACAAATTAAATTGAAATAAATACAATTCATTGCGATATTTTTATAAAAATAAAATCCATTTTAAAATACAATTTAGGAATACTTTAAAAAAAAATAGGAAACAAATACAATAAAAATTAGGGGGATTCTGCCGTGCGGCAGAATCAGACCCGATCAACAGTAATTAGAGACCCGCACAACTTTTTTTTATGTGGGAATTCTGCCGCACGGCAGAATTTGCCTAAAAATTATAGTATATAAAGGATAGAAAAAAATGAAACCATAAATTATTTAAAACAATCAAAATTGAATTATATAAAAAAATGAAAGAAAAAGACATACAGATCCATGATTTGTCGCGGGAAGGCAAAATAAAATAACATAGAAATTAAATTAACACTAATACATTGCCATTTGGCTGGCATAGGCTAAGATCGTTCTTTGAAAGAACAATCCTAACTCGAATCGTTTTCCCAAAGAACGATATTAACTAAGATTGTTCTTTGAACTTAGTATCGTTCATTCAAACACCGATATTGCAAATCTATTGTTAAATTTTGATTATTGTAGTAATAAAATCATAATTTAGTAATATCTTAATAATATTTTTTTATTTTTTTCCGGTCTATTTCGTTCGTTCCGCTCAAACGGCTCCGCATTTCCCTCTCCTCTTGCTCGAAACCAACCAATCACAACCAAACCTATATTAATCGACCACTTCTCTCTCTCCTCTTCCCAAAAATCAAAGAAAATACAATTCGCAAGAATCCCAATAAAAGTTGTACCGTTAGTAAATTGAAAATGGCTCGGCCATATAGCTGTAACGGTGGTTTGGTGTTGTTTTTGTCTCTTTGTTTGATTTTGGTAGTGGATTCTACGCAGACAAAGAAGCCTTTGATTGATGCAAAAGTGCTGAATTCTAAGATCCAAGCGAAACATGTCTATAAAGTGGGGCCTGAGGAGGAGTACAAAACAGTTCAGGCGGCCATTGATGCCGTGCCAGAAGGGAATTCTGAGTGGGTTGTTGTTCATGTCAGAGCTGGCACATACAGGTAAAATTGATCCTGGGGTTGGGTCATATTGAACACAAAATTGGTTTGACAATCATTACATCTGTCTCATCATTTATCTAAATAAAGGGGGAAAAAATTAAATTGGCGATATGTTCTTTGTAATTTGGGTAGGCTGGAAATCGAATTTGGTACAGTTTGCAATCTGATGGATCATCCATTGAATAATTTGGAAGTTATGATTTAGCCTTATGGACATTGATTGGTACCCATACATCTTCAAATTGCACTAAATCTTATATGTGGTACAAAACTATCATGTAAACACATGAATTTTAATTTTAAATTTTATTGATTTTGACATCAGTTGTCACAACCGTCAAAATATCCCTTTGCATTCATCTTACGTAAATTTTAATTTATGATTTTTTAAATTGTTAGGAGAAATTGTTCGATGAAGCCACCCATAATTGTGTTTGATGTCATTTATGGAGCCAGCAATATGTCATGATATTATTTTGACTTTAGTTTATTCTCTCCATCAAGACAATATCATTAATTAGGTTTATCTTCTATTGTATAACTTAATAATAAATGTCTTCTATTTTATATTATTTCAATTTGAACCTCCAAACAAGCACCCAGTCTGCACCCAGAAATGAGTCATGTAGCAATCTTCTCTTGATTTCGCGATTACATTTGAAACATACAAATATATCTGATGTTAATGAGACAAGGTAATGCGCAGGGAGCAGGTTGTAGTGCCAAAGAACAAGGGTCACATATATTTAAGAGGAAATGGGAAAGGAAGAACAGCCATTGTGTATGATGAGTGCTCTAATGACAACTCTGCATCAGCTACCTTCACTGTGGAATCCAACAACTTTGTTGCCTTTGGCATCACATTCAAGGTTCATTTGTTCTTTCTTTTTTTTTTTTAAAAAAAAAAGGAAAAGAATGAAAGGGATAAATATTTAGTAGCATAGAAGTCCAATGACATGTCCTATTTAAATCTACAACCCAAATAATTCAGCCTGATCAATTGAGGAAAACTCATGACTTAAGAATTTATTCTAAAGCTGCACATATTTTTCAGTTTTTTTTTTTTTTTTCTGGGGTTAACTTGATAAAAATTTATCTCATTATTGGTACAGTTGGTTCTTTCTGTCGAATTATAATATAATGGAGTATCAACTATCAACAATTGCAATGACTTCAATAGACACTAACAACGTCCAGATATTTATTTCAAGATACTGTACGAAATAAAATTCTAAAAATAAAAATTTATAATTTATAAATATTTGTGTACTTCAGAATAACGCTGAAAGGGGGCTTCCAAACTTGCCTCGTAACCAATCAGTGGCCGCGAAGGTCTCTGGAGACAAGGTGGCCTTTTACCACTGCGGTTTCTATAGCCCTCATAACACTCTTTTTGACCACAAGGGCCGCCATTTTTATGAGAGCTGTTACATCCAAGGCAACATCGACTTCATTTTTGGCCGCGGTCAATCACTTTTCCAGGTAAGTGTAATCAAAGCACCACTTCCCTTGTCTGCTTCATATTAAAGAAAGTTGCAAAAGTTTTAGAAATGAATAGAATCAAAGCACCACTTCCCTGGTCTGACTTTTGTTTCTATAATGAAACAGGTAACCCAATGGTTACTTTTATCCCAAAAAAAAATAGAATAAAAGGAAAGAGACAAATACGGTTAGTTCTCTAAATGAAAAGAAATACGAAGATGTATAACTCAGGATTTTTGTATCATACCTTCATGTAGGATACTGATTAACTTTATCTGTGGTTGATAATACGGAGTATTATCTGCTACACAGAATCAAAGCACCTGTACCAATTGTGATCAGTCTGCTAGTATTAAATAGTTCTAACTAGCATTGATAAATGCAGAGTTGCGAGATTTTTGTTCTACCAGACGGACGCAACGATATCCTTGGCTCCATCACAGCCCACAACAGGAAATCTGCAGATGATGACAGTGGCTTTGTATTTGTGAATGGAAAGGTATATGGAGTTGGAGAGGTCTATCTCGGCCGAGCCAATGAAGCCCACTCACGTGTTATTTTCGCAAATACTTATTTCTCCAAGACAATCAGTCCTGCTGGCTGGACTAACTGGAGCTACTCTGGTGACCACAAGTAAAGATTTTAAGCCCTTCTACATTTCTTACTCCTTGACATCCATTTTTGTTCCATAAAGATTTGCTTATGGTTCATAGTAGTGCAATCAATCAAACTTTGGGGCAAAAGGATCATCTGAAGCATCCCCTTCACCCAACAATAATTTTTACATAATGAAAAATATACAAATACATACAAATAGAAGTAAAGAAAAAAATAGATCTTTAAAAAATTGGAAGGAAACCAGTTTTTTCTTTCTTCCTCTTGGAAGCTAGAACCAAAATCTGCATAGCACCCATCATTTCTGAAATTCTACAGAACCTTATTTTTATTTTACATCCCAAAAGGAGGTTTCAAATTTGTAAGTTCATTAAAATTTGTAAATATAAGAGAAGTTGGGTGATTTTTTTGCATATACAGTATAACAGGCATATTTAACTAATTTCCACAATAGAATGAAATAGAAAACTAACGTCTTTTTGTTGACTTATGAAGGGACTTAATGATAGGGGAGCATGATTGCCACGGGCCAGGTGCAGACTCGAAAAAACGTCCAGAGTGGGCCCGCCAGTTCAGCAAAGAAGAGGTTGAGCCATTGCTCAGCATAAACTTCATCAGTGGTTCTGAATGGCTTCCTGCTTATTACTAAACACTAACCAAATTATATTTTTTTTCACTCTTTCCAATGCTTGATTGAGTATTTATATTCATTTATAGAGAACGTTCTTGTATTATTGGGATTAGTGGAAGTAGAGTTTCCACTTGTTAATATATCTGTCAGTCAATAATATTCAGGATGAAAAAATGTGATTGAACATACTGAAAATATATGGGGCATTTCTTACAAGGAGAAAGGAAACAAAACATATAGGCCTTGCTTGGCGATGAGGCTTGAAAGAGGTGGTTGGCGAGATGAAAGATTACGAAGGAAGGATTAAATTGAATAAAATATATTTGTGTAGTATGAGATAAAATGGTCAGGACCAAACAGTCCCTCCTATTTTGGTTCTTCTAACTTGGTTAAGGATGTTTAAGAAAAGTATATTGTAGCTTAGTTCAACCATAGTTATTTCAGAGTAATTTTCAAAAGTTAGCACTGGTACCTGTTAATTAAATGTTAAATGGAGAGGAAAACTAACCAAATAACCGGTTCCTGATTCATAACAGGAAATTGTACCTGATTTGGATTGAGCCAGATCCAACTCACTTCATTTCAAACCGGATTCCGATAGGACCAAATCCAACTCAATTCATGCCAGAAAATCTCTGTAGATTAATTAGATTTGAGCAACTAATTATAGTGTTTTACAAGACCATAACATAGTGTAGGGCACAGCAATAATTGACCGTGATATGAAAAGTTGAAAACACAGGTAACTTTATAATCCAATATGAGTAAATTTAACGACAGTGCAACTGCATAGTACTATCATTCATAACCCACTGAAAAGAAGAAAAGAAGTATGACACAGTTCTAATCTATTGAGATATAACGACAGTGCAACTGCATAGTACTATCATTCATAAATTTAACGACCTTGTTCATGAAACACTGCTAGGCTTTTCGCTCTGAATCTTTTTTACTATTTTTTAGTTTTATAGTTTTTCTTACAACTGCTCTTTTTCTTTTCCTTTTTTTCACTAGATAGTCACTGTCTAGTTTGTCCAAAAAAAAAAAAAAACAACACATGAGGAAGATCTTAAGTGATGTGACGATAAAATTAGCTACTATATTAATTACCCTAATAATAATGTATAAAAATTAGGAATCCGTTTTCTATTCAATATATGTTGTTATACAAAAAAATTTAATATTTCAAAGGTACTAATTTCTCTCCTCCCATTATTTGAAAGAAAATGTCTGAAATTGATCAACTCATTAGTTGTTCCACCCCGTGACCCGCTAAAGAAACTGTCTGTTTGAGAGTGACTATTTCAGGTTACTGTTTCCTGGCTAGTGGCTACCAATGCAGGAATGAGAGGTTACGATTTTTTTTATAAGAGAAAACGCGAGAATATGAAAGATCGAGTTCACCTGCAAAAATGATTAGTATGGAACTTGGATGCAGATAGCTAAACTATTGAAACTTACCCCTGAGACAGTAAATTTTGGGGGATTCCATCTTTTATTTCTTTTTTTCCTTCAACCCTGGACCACTAATTATAACGAACAAGGACATGCGGTCACCTTTTACTGGCCAATCCCTCAATAATTGGTAAAAAATCAGAAGTAATCTAATTATTAACATAATGCCCAAGAGTTTTAAAACAATTTCTCATTTATGAGATTGTTTGGTGCGGCAAAAATTAACTTAGATTGAAACAAGCTACTCGGACAATAACTGTAAGGAGAGTAACTTTTTTACCTGAGCACACAAACACCAAAGGTAACAAGTTCAAATGAAATGTAGGACTCCAATATAAATTTAATTATCCATCCATTATTACTAATAAGAATCTATAAGAAATTTGGGAGAAATTTTCTGGATATGAGATGGATCCAAGCTCTAATTATGCTAAAGGATTACACAAAGAAGCGTACTGGCATGTACCTCAGTCGCTTGCTAGTTATTGGAGTACTTTGACATTGCTAAATGCTAACTAATGAGATAGGATTACAATAGGTGCACGACTAGTCTTAGAAGTTGCCTGAAGTTGCATATAATACTATTTGGCTGCCAATTGGATGCATGATAATGCCTTGGTCTGACAAGTTATCTGCCACCGCCACCCGCACCGCCACCAAATCCTCCACCACTTCCACCTCCCAGACCAGTACTACCACCGCCTCCGGAACCAAATCCTCCTCCAGCACCCCCTTCAACCCCACCACCAGCACCCGCTCCGCCTCCGCCTCCACCTCCACCGCCACCAAGCCCACCTCCTCCATTGGCACCAAACCCACCACCAATGCCGCCACCTTTTCCAAAACCACCATCAAGGCCACCGCCGCCACCGCCGCCTGCACCACCACCTCCACCAAGGCCACCACCTTTGCCTCCTCCAAATCCACCTCCAGCTCCACCACCAAGAGCACCGCCAGTCCCCCCGCCTAAACCACCACCTGCACCAAGACCACCACCGGATCCACTTCCAAGATCACCACCGGCTTCACCTCCAAGACCGCCACCTCCACCAAGCCCACCTCCAAAACCACCAGCTCCACCAAGCCCACCATCAGCACCACTTCCAAGGCCGCCACCTCCACCAAGCCCGCCACCAGCACCACTTCCAAGACCGCCAACTCCACCAAGCCCGCCACCACTTCCAAGACCGCCACCTCCACCAAGCCCGCCACCACTTCCAAGACCATCACCTCCACCAAGCCCGCCACCATCTCCGCCACCTAAACCACCACCTAAGCCACCACCATGACCAAGCCCACCTCCAAGACCTCCACCACCTAAACCACCACCAAGACCACCGCCATGACCAATACCTCCTAGACCACCTCCAAGCCCAATGCCATGGCCAATGCCTCCTCCAAGCCCACCACCATGACCTAGACCCCCTCCAAGCCCACCACCAAGGCCACCGCCATGGCCAAGTCCTCCTCCAAGCCCGCCACCTAATCCACCACCAAGACCTCCACCGAGGAGGCCTTGCTTCTCCAAAAGCCGTCCCTCGACCAACTGAATAACCGACAAAATTGCAAATATCAGGAGACCCATGGTTTCCAAAGCCCTTGCATTTACCTTATACATCTCTGAAGTGAGAAGAGAAGCAGAATAAGCTTCAAGCCATCTTCATAATATATATGGAGTGACTGAGTGAGGACCCGATACGGCGGTAGTTGGGCTAGTTATGTAGTATGCTCATATTTTGTTCTGGACCAAGGATTGGTGCCTGTCTACATAATCAAAGAGAATTAAAGTGCTCTTCATTCGGGGCGTACGATCAATACAGAGCCTTAAAGAGAAGTTATATAGAGCAAATTAAGGACGGCCACATGTGTGTGTAGTGGCGCTTTGTGACCTTTGTCTGTTGCATACTTGCATATCATTTGAGAAGCACACGTTAAAAGTAAAAACATTAGTAACTGTGATTTCAAAAGCGCGCGCATTATTGCAGTAAACAACGGGCGCCTATTATTCCTGTGTCCTGACGCCTGAGTCCTGACCGTGCCTTCGGTCAGCAATAATTATTTCATACCGATACGAGTATATATGATATTCGCGTATTGTAAGTTTGCAATCCCTGCGGCCCGCGGGTCCGGTCAGGTAATACGGTCATCTATACTTCACAATCTGTCCCACCCTATGCCTAATCCGATCTCAACTGTGCTCGTCCTTTTTCACTTACTAGTTAGTCGTTACTACCTATGGCGCATGGTGAACTCTCTGCTTAGCGCAGCTGCCTTCTGGCAAGTAGGTCCCTTTTCACCAATTCATTTCATTTTTAACTAAAAATCGCAAATTATTCTCTGCCTTTTGGGTGGACTGTGGTGGCACAGCCTCAAGCAACTTATAGCTGACAATAATTTATGGTGAAAAAGAAAAAATAACAACAAAAAGTTTTGCAAATCCACAATTTGAAATAATTTACACACATCCAAAATTGATTAGAATATGAAAAGAAAAAAAAAAAGAAAATGCTAGTGTCCAATATGTTAGACGGATGGGTCCATCCAATACAATCATTCTCACATTTATAAATTTCAAACAACCGATCCGAACCGTTCAATATCTTCTTCATATTGAGAACTAACCAATTTTTACATTTTTTAATTTTTTTTTACTTATTTTTTGGTATTTTAAAAAATTCATGATATAAAAGTTCTAGATCATCCAATAACAACGATTTTCTAAAATACCAAAAAAATAATAAAAAAATTCGAAAAAAATGTAAAAATCAGTTTCTAAGTTTTCAATATAGAGAACATATTGAACAATTTGGATCGGTAGTTTGAAATTTAAAAATGTGAGAACGATCATATTAAAACAATACATTTGCATTAATTCTTTAACGTTGACAAATATAACTAGAATTCATTACCATAAAAAAAAAGTACCTAGTATCCAAATGCTTAGGCAATATTAGTTGTTTAGGCGCCCATTGCCTGGAAAAATGGAAATTGCCTAGAATTACGTATAAAAGGCGCAGCCCAAACTTTCAATGAAGGAGATCAGCCCAAACTTTTATTAAGATCTGTTAGTAAAAGCCTTATAATATATAATTGTACACTATCCGCATATCCGAACATGTAAAATGTAAAAAAAATAAAAAACAAAAAGGTCTTCATTCTATTAAGAAGTTTCTGAAGAATTTAATTAATTCCGGAGATTATCAACATATATCAAATTAAGGGGCTGGCTCTCATCCGAAAGAGAAGCAAAAAATAAATAAATAAATAAAAAATAATGAACATTGGCTGTTGGGCCAGTAATTTAGTAGTGTTAATGAAGTTCAATGAATAAGACTGAAAGAAAGTGAGTGGATTAAGTGCCTTAATTTGATGATAAAAGTAAATTTAAGAACTTGAGAGTAAATGTTTATTTTTTTCAGGACCTTGACAGCAGCTGTCAAGATAAACTTGAGGGTAAATGGTAGTTTGAATATCTTTCATGAGCTCTCTTACTGTAAGTGTATAAGCAGACATGAATCGCACAACATGACCCGTTATTTTCTTCACAAAAAAAAAAAAAGAATAATCGCACAACAATCTCTCAACAGAACAAGACAATTAAGCTATCTAATATCACCACAACTCTATTAATTCACAGGGCCTAATTCTGAGGTGAATTGATATGGACATAAAATCCCAACACTCTGTGCACCGTCGACCGTAGGACAAATTCAATAGCACAATTTAACAGATTTATATCGGTTCTATTTGCAGAATCTTTATTCAGAGAAAATAATTATTCTAATGATCACAGCATTTTTTTGGTATGATGAACAATTGTATACTCGTAAACAAGATCAAATGTTCCAGTAAGACAAATATTATTTTCAATTAGAAGGTGTCAAGACATCCACATAAGACCAGACAGAATTCAGGAAGAGCTTTCTTATTTGTTATGACTTGTGATATGTTACTGAAATGCTTTTCAGCTTTGTTTCCAATCCAGAATATGTATTTTTAATTTTTTATGCTAGAATTCTTTTATGGTGGTACCAGATGTCAGATGAAATTGAGTGACAGCCAAGAATGGAGCAACAACATACCCTTGAGTTATAGTTAATTAGTTATGACCAGTCAAGTAAATTCAGAGGGTACATTACAATTTCAAACTATGATTCGAGTATGCTATTCCGCTGATTTTTATTCCCATATATAGCTAAGACAACTGCAAGTGTCATCACAATCAGCAACTTAATATCACTATGAAAAGGAAATTAATGGTTGGAAAAATAACAAACAAAAACAGTGGCTCAAAGTGCTGACTTATTATATAGAGTATATTGAAATACTTATCTATATATTATAGAATTCATTAATTAGTATGCATTTTCATTTTACATGGATAAACAATCGACATGCATAATCTAAAAGTACAAGACTACAAATTCATTGCACCAGCTTAAGTTGCTCATTCATCTCAACTAATTAAGAAGCAGGTAATTAGAACTTGCCACCATGGCCACCTCCAAAACCGCCACCACCTCCGAACCCTCCTCCTGCACCTCCACCGGCACCAGAACCGCCGCCACCACCACCAAATCCACCGCCTCCACCAGCACCACCACCTACACCACCACCAAACCCGCCACCTTTACCAAACCCTCCACCAAAACCACCGCCTTTGCCACCACCAAAGCCACCACCGGCACCTCCACCTAAACCGCCGCCGCCACCAGCTCCTCCACCAAAACCTCCACCTTTACCGCCTCCAAAGCCACCACCTACACCACCGCCCGCACCACCACCTAAACCACCTCCACCACCAGCACCTCCACCAAAACCACCACCTTTGCCACCTCCGAAGCCTCCACCTGCACCACCGCCAGCACCTCCACCTAAACCACCACCTTTACCACCTCCGAAGCCGCCACCTGCACCACCGCCAGCACCTCCACCTAAACCACCACCTTTACCGCCTCCAAAGCCGCCACCTGCACCACCGCCAACACCTCCACCTAAACCACCTCCACCACCAGCTCCTCCACCAAAACCACCACCAGCACCACTGCCTCCTCCTAGTCCACCGCCTAAACCACCTCCTTTACCACCTCCAAATCCTCCACCAAGACCACCCCCGGCTCCACCACCACCTCCAGCTCCACCACCTAGACCACCACCATGACCAAGGCCTCCACCGCCTAGACCTCCACCAAGTCCTCCGCCACCACCAGCTCCACCGCCTAAGCCAACGCCATGACCAAGATCTCCTCCAAGGCCACCACCACCACCGGCCCCTCCACCAAATCCACCACCTAAGCCTGCCCCAAGCCCACCACCACCACCAGCACCTCCACCAAAACCACCGCCACCACCCAAGTTATCCTTCTCCAACAGCCTTGCCTCTGCCAACCCAAGAACCATCACTAGGGCCAATGCCATGAGCCCCATTCCACAAAAGCGCTTAGCAACCTTCCCCATCTCTCTGCAATGGATAAAAAAACAAGTGATACTTGAATCTGCATGTCCAAGCTAGTGAAGCGCAGTGCTCTTATATAGAGTGAGGAACTGAGGATTAAATGCAGGTGGTTGGATTCTTTATTTTCTGAGATCGATCGGTATGCTTTTATGAGGATTAGGCACAAAGGGCGCACCAATGTCCCACAACTGGCGCATTCAGATTCAGCGGCAAAAAGTCATTGAACGATTGGCAGCGCAATGGCTATAATACATGTGTTCTCCAGTCTCACTGACTGGCGCTAATTATTAATTGGGAGCACTGGCTGCACGGCTCTAGCTATGTGTAAATATGGAACTCCCAGGTTAGCATATTACAAGCACAGGCACAGTATAATATTGATCCAATTTTTTTTGTGGCACGTATATATATTTACATGCATTACCGTATTATTTTTTGCTTTTCTTTTTTACGTAATATTTTTTTTTGTTTTAATAAAATTAATAAGTCAATTCAACTTGAACTTTCATTTGCATAAAATCTACCACATCAAAATTTCAAGGCATCAGAATCGCAATAGTGAAGTATTAAAAAAAAATGACTTTTTACTAAATAATTTTGAGTTGTTTCAATAAAATAAACTACATAATTTTATTGCGGAGAAATTAAATTGATGAAATTCAATTTGTTAAAAAGGGCTACTTCATGTTTTAGAAGTAATTAAGACGTTTCAAAAGACGGTGCAAACTGCATAGAGCGACGCCGGTGTCAAACACAAGATTTAATGCACACGTAACTCTCAACCAATCAATAGGCTGTGTTTACACAAATCAGTTCCCAGGCCACACAATAAATTCCTTAGCCTCATTTTCTACGTGACAACTCCTTTTGTTTTTGTATCGGGCCTACCTATCCGTCATGCACATGCACTGCTAAAATCGAACAAAAGTTATGCCAGGCTTCTAGTAGGTAGAATTACAAGAAGCAAAAGTAACTAGCTTTTTTTGGGTTCTTTTCTACACTAATCGACTTGAAAAAACAATACAGATCTAACACTGAATTCATATGTAATTTAGAGTATGCATGTGGATGAAGATGGTGTGTTTTTTCTTTCTTTGCATTGATTATTGTTACTTTCAAGTACTATACTAGCAAGATTTGAGATTTGAGAACTACATATATATAACAATCGATAATATTTTTGCCCTTTCGCAGAGTATTCATAAATGATTCCGAAATATGAAAGGTATCTTGCACTTCGCAATTTAGACAAATAAAATAGACATAGTTAGACTTTAGTTATTTAATCAGAGATGACTTTTTATATACAAAATTATTCCTTTTTAATAGCTTTGTATGTTCATATTCATATACAGTCAGGGACGAATCCAGTCGAATTTTAAGCCCAAGCACCATCACAAAATTAATAAATTAAATATTAAAATAAAAAATATTTTAAATATTAAATTTTATTTAAAATTTTTAATTTTTAAGATAACTAGGAGTATTATTGGAAAATATATATTTTCCCAAAACCTACTTGTTTTTTATTATATTTCTCTTTGAAGGTTTAACTAAGTATAAATCTATATGCATATCTAACCTATGAAATAAACATAGAGTATTAGATATACCGCAGCGGAGTTGATCGAACACCTAGACCCTTCTCGGAGTTCGGTTCTGCAGCGGCTTGTCTCTCTCTGTATGCCACCGGTATACCACAACCACAAGTTAGGGCTTGGCGTCACTTTTCACGATTTCAAGTGCCGATCTCAACTCGTGCGTGTAATCCGATTGCTCCAAGCACTCGAATGGCTTCCTCCCTCTCAACACGAACCTTTTCTCTGTATTTCTGGACACAAACATGAAGGGTTTCCAGCCAAGAGGTCAGTTATAACTAGGGTTCTCCAATCATGTGTGTCATGTCGTGTCGTGTCAAACACGATCGTGTTAGAGTCTCGTGTCGTGTCGTGTTGCCACGAACTACTTTTTTAATCGTGTCGTGTCGTGTCGTGTTAAATGGTGAGGATAGGCAACACGACACGCATTCTGACACGACACGACTAACACGATCGTGTCGTGTCGTGTTGACACGTCGTGTTAGTCGTGTCACATCGTGTCATATTATTTATTATTTTTTAAATTAAAAAAATATTAAAAATTAAAGTTAAGGAAAAAAATTACTAAATAATAATTAAATTAGAACAATATGAGTCAAATGATGGTAAATAATATGATATAGTATTATAAATTGAATTTAAATTATTAATATGATCGTGTCGTGTCAATTTTGTATTCGTGTCGTGTCATGTCGTGTCAACACGCACACCGTGTCGTGCCAACACGATCGTGTCATGTCATTTTGGAGAACACTAGTTATAACAGAGGGGTATATATAAGAGTCGATCAGAACAGACCGAGTCTGTTCTAACCCCGACACCCAGCGGCCCGCTGTCCCAACCAGCGACCCGCTGGGCCGTTCAGTGTCAGCGGCCCGCTAGCCCAGCTAGCGACCTGCTCAAAACAGCTCCACACACTTTTTCTAACACTCTTTGATAAGAGCATGAATTGAATAAAAGTTGGAAATTTTAATGCATATAGCAACCGTGTGTTGCTGTGTGCGCAGTGAAGACTTAATGGTTAATGCATATAGCACTGGATTTGTCGTTTTCCTTTTTCTTAAAAAAAATTCTTTTCAAATCAGATATGCAATAAGCCCATCAATGATTTTAATAACAGATGAATTTAACATATACAGAGGAGAAGTGAAAGAAAATCCAGTAAATTCATTTGGGAAGTAGAGCTGGTAGTAGAGAGATAGAGAAACTAGACCAAGGCCCGGCCGCCCGGGTACTCGTCTGATTCAAAGCTCAGGCACTTTTAGGCCTTTAATTTTAACAATGAAAATATCTCATCATGCCATAAATCTTGGAAAACAAGCCGAGGCACGGCCTGGGCTTGCCCCTACTTAACTCTTGCAGACCTTCGATCTGAATCGTCCGGTCTAATTTCGACGGACAGATTTTTACGGGCCGCACGAATCTCGATAGGGCTGGTATTAATCACGAGGCACTCATTATTGATCGGACAGTTCAAATTAAAGGTGTGTCCTCTGTAGACCTTTTGAGGTCTGGGGTGAAAGTTTGCAGAGGATGTGATTTCACTTAGCTCCGTATACAGTCAAGCATACACCAGATTTGACAAGATGCAGAAATTAAATAGCTAGCTAGTAAGAGACCGACTTGAACCCTAAAAACTAATCTTTATCAGGAAACTTCTATCAGGTTGATCAAACAAGACTGAAAGTGAAACTTTATTCCAGCCAAAAAGAAAGAAAAAAGAAAAAAGCATGAACAGAATGATTAAACTAGAAAGTTTAAAACCTACTTCATATTCAGCTATAACCTCTTTTATTATGAATTGTATGGACAGTTACTCGGTTAGGACCTACTTCATATATTATGAATTGTGTGGTCAGCACACAAACCACATTAACCCCGGGACGTTCCTCTGCTCTCTTTCTAGTATTTATAAGCACTTTATAAAAGCTTCATTTCCTTTGCGGGACAAAAGTAAAATACATACATCTAGTATTTATAAGCACTTTATAAAAGCTTCATTTCCTTTGCGGGACAAAAGTAAAATACATACCGAGAATAGATATTAATATTTTTTTCATTTATCACATGCACACAAATTGACATGTACTAGGGTTGGACATCGAGCTTCGCTCGATATATGAACTCCTATAAATTTATAAATTCTAATATAATTTATAATTTATGTATATGTATGGTAAGGATGCTTGTTTACGTACATTACTTAGTTATTTTGTATGTTGATTTTAATTTAATATTTTACGGGCTAAATTTTTGTCTATGTATAATAAAATTTAAATTTTAATATTACTAATCTACATTTATGGGTATATTTACTATAATTTAAATGCATGGTGTTGTGTCAGCTTATATAAAGCGTAACTCAATAAATAAAAAAGAAATCCAATTAAATTATTTTAGGAATATTACTCATCGATCATTTTTTTTTAAGTCTTTGGTAAAGAGAACAAACCACCTGCATAATCTATTAGCTTTGTAAGGTATAGAATTTTACTCCAATCAAATTAAGTACAGAGAATAAATAAAAAATATTAATTGTTTATGGCTACCTGTTATTATATAAGTATACAAAGATCAGAACCACTGTTTAAAAGCAAAACCTTGCAGTTTCTATATGTGTGCCGACCATCGTTGAGTTAGCCAAAATAAAATAACATGTTTAAAAAAAAAGTAAAGGCCACAAAATAAAGAGAAATAACTCGACGATTTGGACTTGTAAAAGGTGTTGCTCTTGACCATCATCCATGAGAAACTTCAGCTAGTACAATGCACAACATAGAGATTAGGACATGGATGGCTCTTATTAATGAGCAAAGATCTGTATGTTCAATGAGAATTTAGAAAAATTAATAATTTAAAAAATAACTTATACCAGCAGTCAGTAGCACACCATATTACTTAAAGCGGATGAATTTGCCTCATGATCCAGAAGATATTATACAGTAAAAAATTATATTTACTTGTCACCCCAATTAAAGGCGTCTAACCTAAAGTTCATCAACATAATGGTGACATTAATACCCAAATGCAAGTGAATTTGGCAAATTTATGTTAAACACAGCACTCATAGTGCTGAATATGTGATTTAAGGCATAAAACATAAAATGTAATGTTTTCTTCTATAGACTATAGTCGAAAGAGGTCTAATTTCATATCAATACAACAGCATGATACCAGTATGGATGATTCAAATTAGATTATTTTATTTTTTCTTTTAAAAATGATTTCATAATTCATACCTTCATTAATTGTCCCTAACATCAGCTCGATCTTCAGCCTCTAAGTAAAAACTCACAAAATCTATTTTAACCACTCTAGCAACAAAATACAATGCGGTTATATTATTAGCATATATATCTATCTGTCTCGACCGTCTTTGTCATTTCTTTTACGTCATGCAACTGATATGAAATTGCTATTAAAAATGCATATATAACATGTTACTTAGTTATTACAAAGAATTGACCTGACGCCAGTGAGTTTATATAACATACTTTAATAATAACTTATTGTTTATTTTATAGTTGGAAAAAGGACAAAAATATTAAAAAACTAACCAAAGCAAAATAGGTCTCTGAGCACTTATAATTTCTTCCATGACAATGACATCTATATACTGCTGTATATACTGAAACTGAAAGTTGATCTCTCTCATGAGATCCTGGCCTCGCTTCCCAATTGCTTTGTCTGTTCTCGTCAAAGAAAATGATTAGGGATGTTAATTTCAGCTGGTAAATTTTAACATGGTACTTTTTTTTTGAGTAGAAACAGCCCGTAGGCAAATTTTAACATGGTACTTGCACCTTTTTATTTATTTATTTGATTAGCTTTCAACTTTAACTGATCTAGCCTCCAATTAAGAAATAAAAGGGCAAGAAATTTTTAGTTAAAGAAGTACCACTACTAAACCAAGTTAAGATACCAAAGTCCAGTATCATTAATTTTTTTAGTTTAATGAAAAGAAGGCTGAATTTGATTTTTGATGGAAACCAAGTTAAGATGTCTCTTTTTTTTTGCATTAAAATCTCAATTCTCAGTTTTTCAGAATATGAGGATGGATGGACAGCCTTAATTACATCTATACATCATTTCTTAATTTTGGTCAGGATGTAAGGTACTGAGATTTAATATTGTTTTCTTCTTGCATGCACAATTGGTGTGGTCTGATACTTAAAAGTATCTCAATATATATGATTTTGAATGGATGATTTTACCTCAGGAGAGTTGCCATTTCCCCATTCAACAGCTTCTTTTTGGATTGGCATAAGCAATCGAATAGAAGTTCTATTTTGGAATGAGGCCTCGGCTGAAGAAATCCTCATATTGGTGGATCTATGATTTGGATTTCAGAACCACACATGCTAGAAGCCTTGAATATACTTTAAGCTAACAGACCATCCAAATCCATCAGCATATATTTTATACCTGAAATACAAAATAATAGCCATGATATTCAAAAAAAATCCTTTCTTCATTTTGATTTTTTTAATTTTATCAGAATATTTTCTATAATTGAATGTCTATTCATTTTTCACGCCAGTTAGGAGAAAGAGATTATGACTTCCTGACTTATGAAGTATTATTATTATTAATTTTTTTTTGAGTTGTTAGTGCCTTCCTAAAGAGCCTTACATTCGTAAAGAGTTGTTAGTACCTTCATAAAGAGCCTTATACCCATTCCAATAGCTAGAAGGTCAAGAACAAAATTAAGAAATGATGTAGAGATGTAATTAAAGCTGTCCATCCATCCTCATATTCTGAAAAGCTGAGAATTGAGATTTTAATGCAAAAAAAGTAACGGTTTGAAATTAATGACCATTTATGTGAATTGTGAGCTGGAAGCCAGGAAAAAGGAAGTAAATAACATAAAATATGCTAGTGAATTGATGACAGCATAAATGGCAGTAAATGATAACTCTATAGAAAGTCATAAATCTACCTTTCAAAATATATCTAATAATAATAAAGAAAATTAAAAGCTTAAAATAAACAATATATTAGAAATCACTCAATGAAGAAAAGGAGATGAATTTACCTTTCAAAATGTACCTCAGGATTATTGTAATGAACTATCCTCTCTTATACATTTATTAAATTCATTAAATACTATCAAATAGCAATTAAAAACAACGGCCAAAGAACATAATAACAATTCAACATGAACAGTTGTCAGTTACGTCTCTTAGGTTTCTAAATATATTTAATTAATTATCAATTAAAATTTGAAAAAAAATAACAATAGATGACAAAATTGAAAATTACGTTTTTGAAGCCTCTATGGCATATACATGTAGACAAAGAATTGAATCATGCTTTTTTGGATTCTGAAAAAACTGAAAGGGTAAAAAAATTATAATTACATTAAATCAAAAGAGGTCTCTCAATCCTGTGTTCTCTTATGCCCCTCCTGTGTTCTCCCACTTCCCTCGAAGGAGAGAAGATATCTACTAATAACACAAACGAAAATTAAACAAATAAGTGAATATCCCAATCAAACAAATAATAAAATCTAAGTCCAGATACAAAATCAAGTTAATATAGGAAATTAAAACAAATAAAAAAAATTAAATATCTAAGCTAAGACCAACTTGAGAATTATCAGGTTTAGTGTTAAATTAACATTAACAGCAGGGGCCAAATTGTTAGATTAATGTTCTTTTTAGTAGATTTGAGATGTATTTTCAAATTATAAACCTTGGGTTATTTCTTTCAAACACAAAAAAAAAAAGATAGCATATATTCTAATTGAAAGAAAGAAAATGCTGAAACTTCTCAAATCCAGGAATTAAGTATAGTGTTTCATTCTGGGCACAAAAAAGGTACGAAATTAAACAATAAAACAAATGTCAAGACAATTATATTGATAAGAATCTACAAAACAATTGACATGGGTGATAGGTTCCACAATTTCTCAAAAAACGGAGGTCCATACTTATATGAAAGTTAAAAGAAATCAGAATGGAAAGAAGATCTTACCAGGAGAAGAGGAGGCGATCCCTTCATGTGGGATTTTGTGTATGTTTCCACAACTTGCTAGAATGAATTTGCTTCACCTTCGTATTCCATCAGGAGGTAGGTGGAATTTGGGCTATATGCGAGAGATGCGACAGAGGAAGTAGACGGCGAGAGGAAAAGGAAATCGATCGGTGATTGAAGACAAAGAGTGGATGGTGCTTAGGCCAAAGGGAGATGATGAAGACGGAGAGGAGGTAAGGCAGCGTGGTGGGGCTTTATCCATCTGGCCACTCATCCCCTCAACCCATCCCCTCAAGGCCTCAACCCTAGAACTAATGGAGGTTCATGAAAACAAAAGGGAAAAAAAAAGGAAAGAAAGGGAACGGTGTAGGAAGTAGTTGATTCGGCTTCAATACTTCCCAATCCACCGGCCTCAGTGCACGGCTTTACTTGCTGAAGACATGGGCAACCATACGTGAGAGAGGAGAGAAGACCGGGGGAAAAAAAAAAAGGAAAGGAGCGATATCTGGTTGTGAATTGAAGGAAAGGGATGAAGTTGAGATCCCTGGGAAAAAATGGAGGGGCTGGATTTATCATATTACATCTGACGGACAGTATTGCTGTCGCTAATTTGCGTCAAAATCCGCGCAAAAAAACCACGCAGATTATATTAGTCTTATGATGAGGAAAATAGACATAAATGTTCATTTATCATATGAACGCAAGATCAGGCAAATATGTGGGACATATTTATGTTCATTTGAACATACAATTAAAATTTTGGCTTGCTAATGTTTGTCCTGATTTGTTGCCCCAACACATTCAATTATATAGTAGGACATTTGTTCTGATTTCTGAAGCTTATTTTATTGCATATCTTCCTCGGTTAAATAATTTCTTATAAAAAAAAGGTCGAATTAAACATTCAATTAGTTTTTTTTTACTTATTAAATTGGAAACAAATTATATTTCGGTTATTAGTGATTTCCAGAAATGATATAATTTTAAAACAGAACAGTGCCTGATCCAAAAATGAAATCAAGGACACGAAAAAATTATAAATTTTGTGTGCTGCAATTCTAACTGATATATAAAAGTATTTTAGCAAACGTACTTTTATAAAAGAAAAATTTTTTTTTCAATATATGCTTTATCAATCATGAAATTTCAATTTAACTGTTTTCAAATTTTAATTTTCCAAAAAGTTAAAATGCCACTTCCTTAGACTTCCATAATTATATTGTACTATTTTTATATTTCAGTTGATTTTGTAGTTTCAATCCTTGTTTTTTTTTCAACTAATTTGCGAGAAAATATATTTTTCCTATTCTTGTAAAGGCATAAATTATGTTTTCTATGAAAATCTGAGTATGTGATCCAATTCACCGAATTTTTCAAGTCATTCGGTTTCTCACCATAGACCAATTGTATACATATATGCTGTTCAGACTTCAGACCGAGCAAATCCTCGAAGTGAACAAGAAGCTAAAAGACCATACCTGCTGTAAAATCAGAACTATGAGCAAAAATCCTTATGTGGAGGATGTGATTCAGCCTACCTATGGTTGCTAAAACAATCGCCCTTTAAAAGGCCCTAACAGCTACTATTGCTTACATTCAGCTTCATGGGAAAGATCTCAACACTCCGATCACATTTTTCTTTGACTGGTAACCTCTCATTAATGCCATTAACAGTCATGGTACTGATGAACACTGGTAAATTTTGACTGAAGAGCAACCTGAGCTTTAGTTTACTTGCAATCTGACAAGAAAATGTTACAGGCTGCAACTTTCAAACATGTGCCGAGAATATATAACAAATGCTCACTGCCTTGCAGCAAAAGAGTAGACAACTGTAGTAGGATATCACTGGGTCCCAGGACCCAACTTTCAAACCCCTTGAGTGATTTTTTTTTTTTTTTTTTTGGTTTTTATTAGTCTCGGGGGTCTGTTTTTCCTGTATGGAATTGCTGTTGGCCTTTACCATTTCATTATTGGTTATGTCTCTTTTTTCTCTTTTTTATTTTTTTTAGTTCGCTAATGTTAGTTTATTTTGGCTAATTTTTCGGCAACATCCATATATCTTATAATGCTTCTGAATTTTGATGAATTATTACCCACGGGTCTGTCCATTACAGAAAACTGAAAAGAAAGAAATATGAACATAATATAAACAGAAACATGGAGGAAACAAAAAGCAATTCAAAACTTATATATTTTGTAATATCTCCGTTCTAACTTCTAACTTATTATATTAATACTTTTGTTTATAGGTCCTTGTAAATTAGATATTGATTTTCTTACAAGCTTACATATAGTTACAAATACTAACAGAAACATATCATGCATTCATGCTTAATTAAAACAATAGTATGCATAGGTGATAGGTGCCTCAAGAAGAGAGGATTAGCAGAAATATGACACAAATGTATTCAAAACAATCGTCTCAGTGCATACAAGTATACAACACAAACTTGGATATACAAAACAGTCGCCTCAGTATATATAATACATAAGATTCAAAAATAACAAGTAAAAAGGTTTCTCGAATTATTGAATAGAAAATATTTAATACTTATCTATTACAGAATTGATTAATTACGTATGGCCTTTCATTTTACATGGATAAAACAACATGCATAATCTTAATAGTGCAAGATTACAAATACATTTCCTCAGCTTAAGCTGCAATAATTAAGAATGTAGGCAATTAGAACCCGCCACCGCCACCACCTCCAAATCCACCACCGCCTCCGAATCCTCCTCCAGCACCACCGCCAGCACCACCACCGGCACCAAACCCTCCACCAGAACCACCGCCACCACCAAGTCCGCCACCGCCACCGGCACCACCACCGCCACCAAATCCACCGCCTCCACCAGCACCACCACCTACACCACCACCGAACCCGCCACCTTTACCAAATCCTCCACCTAAACCACCGCCACTACCACCACCGAAGCCACCACCTGCACCGCCACCAGCACCACCACCACCCACTCCTCCACCAAAACCACCACCTTTACCGCCTCCGAAGCCGCCACCTGCGCCGCCACCAGCACCTCCACCTAAACCACCTCCACCACCAGCTCCTCCACCAAAACCACCACCAGCACCACTGCCTCCTCCAAGACCACCACCGAAACCTTTACCACCACCGAATCCTCCACCAAGACCACCACCACCACCAAGGCCACCCCCAGCTCCACCACCAGCTCCACCGCCTAGACCACCACCATGACCAAGGCCTCCACCAAGTCCTCCACCACCACCAGCCCCACCTCCGAATCCACCACCTAAGCCTGCTCCGAGCCCACCACCACCACCAGCACCTCCTCCAAAGCCACCGCCACCACCCAAGTTATCCTTCTCCAACAGCCTTGCATCGGTCAACCCAAGAACCATCACTAGGGCCAATGTCATTAGCCCCATTCCACAAAAGCTCTTCGAAACCCTCCCCATGTCTACAAAGGAAAAGAAAAAAGTGGTACTTGAATCTGCATGTCCAAGCTGGAGTGAAGAGCAGTGTACTTATAGAGTGAGGATTAAATGCTGGTGGTTGGATTCTTTCAATCTTTCTTTTCTAACATCGGTTAGCTTTTATGAGGGCTGGGCACAAAGGGTGCACCAAAAGTCCCACAACTGGCAATATTCAGCGCAAGAAACTCATTAAAACGACTGGCAATGCAGTGTGCTCTCCAGTTTTACTTTCTACAAACTCTGGCGTTAATTAATTATTAATCACTCTCAATGGATTTTTCCGTATATATACGTATCATGTTTGTATAATACAAGCTTCATATATATATATTAATTTTGTAATCTTGTGGCATATGCATATCAGTATACATCAGTACATTTTCTTTTTTTTCTAATCTTTCTTTACTGAATTAATGTTTTTCATTCTTAACAAAATTAAGGTCAATTCAACTTAATTGAAGGTTCATATGCCAAAAATAAATAAATAATAAATAAAACTTAAACCCTATGACTTTGTAATAATAGTATTCAGCTGAAGCCTTTATGGTTTAAATTACACAACTTCCCTATAGAGAGAAAAAACGATAAAATTCATTCTGTAATTTCCAAAAGAAATCTGTAAATTATGTTTGGAGTACCTCCTGTTTTAGCAGTAATGGAGACAATCCTTGAAGCGGTGCAGAATTGCACAGAGCGACGCCGGTGTCAAACAAAAAGAGTTAATGCACACGTAAACTCTCAACCAATCTCTAAGCTGTGTTTCTCTATAATCAATTCTCATACCCACTGAATCCCTATTGTTGTTTTACTTTTCCTACGATGCAACTCCTTTTGTACCGGGCCTACTTATCCTTCAAGCACATGCTGTGCTAAAATGGCACAAAAGGTACGCCAGGCTATTACTAGAATTAGAAGAGCAAAATAACACTGCACAAAACTCATTTTTTAACACTGAATTTTGTAATTAGTTTAGAGCATGAGCGCGGCTGCGCGGGTGGCTAAAGATGGTGTGTTTTCTGTTTCTTTGGATCGGCTTTTTTTGCTTTCAAGTACTAGCAACGACTTAGAATTTTGAGAACTATATATAATATTGAGATTGTTTTTGCTCTTCGCAAAGTATCCATAAATAATTCCAAAATACGAAAGAAATCTTGCACTTCGATCACAATCTACATAAAATTGACACTTTTATATATATATTCTACTGCACAAAATGTATATAAATTAACAAATAATTTATTTTATATTAATTAATTGAGTGAACACACACAAAGTCCCACATCCAGGAGTTGCTTCCTTGTTCTGATTTACTATACAATGCCGGCCAGCTAATTACTATCTGTGATCCAAACTACAGAAAAGTATGTTTGTATTCTCGCATTGACAGAAGTCACAGATGCAAAAAAAATATGCATACATATATAGTACATACATGATGCATATGATAGCAATATTCAACAGTTCATGATTTCTGAATTCATGTTCTCTCTACATGTAAATATGAATTATGATGCTATTGTTTCGATCTTCAAAAAATAGTTAGGTATATGTATATAGTACTATTATTGTTTGTGGCGTGTTAGAATAGTTGATGATGACATTCTATATACTTTTTTCTGTTGCTTAAAAATCATTAATACTATTGTTACTGCTTCAAGATAGCTACGGTACTAGAAAACATAATAATATAAACAACCAATACCAGCGAGGTAAAATTCATGCATGTGCAAGGACAAAAGCAATTAAGAGATCAAAAGAAAAAAGGGCATTCAATGTCGCAGCAGGTTGGTCCTCAATTATTTTCTTTTATTTGTCCGAACAAACCACAACCTCATTCACACATTGTTGGTTCGATCAAAGTTCATTCTTGCTTCAGCTATTAGTTCAGCTATTCTAAAGTATGTTGTTTTTTTATATGACATATATGTAAACACTTACAACTAGAGTTGGAAAAATCTGATACGATCCGAAAGACTTGATATTTGAACCCGAGCCTCATATGATTTAGATTTTTTTTAGAATGCAACTATCTGAAATGTAATCTGCACACGACTCACAAGTTGATCTTATATAGCTCGACAAGATCTGATTAAATTCAAATAATTAACTTGATTGGAGTTTGGTACAAATTTGGTTTGTTGACATATATATGTTCAAATCCATTCAACTCAACATGACATTATCCGATCTGATGAAAAGATCATAACTGCTAAGTGAACTTGACTTGACCGACCCACAAGGGCTGCAACCTAATTAAGTGACTATCCCTGAACCCAAATTAGTTCCAAATAAAACAAGCTAACCAGCCAACAGTCTGATCGCAGCTATACTTAATTTGAAAACTTTGAAAGTGCAACAGGATCGATATGTCATCAAGTTCTGTAGAAAGATGATCAATTGTTAGCTTTCGTACGTGAATCACATCCTCTATGATTGCTCTTATCTGACTCATTAAGTGATAAGATTGTTGAAATAATTAAAATTAAAGGTAATTATTTCAGTCAAATATCCTATAATACAAGCTATCTTAATTAATTTTCCGTCCATTATTTCTTATTTTTTTGGTTTAAATTTTTATAAGGGCAATGAGCCAATGACTAGTTGTTCAAAAGGCCCTTAGCCGTTTCCTTCTAACATGTTGGGTCTTATTCTTTTCAAAGCCCACCAATGCTGACCCAATTTCTTAGAGCTACATGGGCTAATGTTATGGCTTCCATATACGGAGGTCAATCCTTTGATCCAAAAAAAGTTCCTCGGTATATTTTTGTGATTATTGTTTTTCCGACAATTCTTTTGTGGTCGTCTCTTTCCGTCTTTCGGTAGTGACGTGTGACAGATTATATTCGTTCCTCTAATTGATCAATACACCATGCACTGGACCAATGCATATGGGATATATATCCTATAAGGAAGGAATTAATAGCTAGTGTATGATACTAGTTTAGTCATGAAGATGACAACTTTGATATAACATTCTAATTTGTGGTGTATGACATACTATTTAATATGCTGCAATGTTTGTCTTGATCCACAAATTAGATATGTAATTGTATAGAATTACATTATCAACATGAGATGGTGAAAATTAAGACTAAATATTTTGCAATCAGGACGACATTTTGTCTGCATACTTTGGAAAAGTATTGAATATAATTGGTGAAAGATACCGCATTAATAAGTGAAATATTCTTTCCTTCCCAAAAAGTATTGGCCCTATGGGCAGTGAAATAGAGTCGTAGCTATCTCTCTCCTTTTTCTTCTCTACAATTTCTCATGTGTTGAGACCAAAAATATAGTCCTAGTACGTAGTTTGGTTCTAGGCTTCTAGCAAAATTAACACTAAAACTCTGGTTGATTCGGATGATACCAGTGGAGGTGTCACGCAACTCTTGTGGTGCTAAAAGTTTAAAAGAGAGCTACCAACCTAGCTGTCACTCGGATTACGCACGCATCCGGAGGTAGATTTGATGTATATAGCGTAGATTCAAATCACACTGAATTTTTGTCGGTATAATTTGATAGAAGTTTTAAATTTTTAACATAATAGAACATTGAAGCAAAAGTATAATAAAAGATACATCTTTTCAACTTTTCTTTTTACTTTTTGTTTCTAAAAATAAAAGAAGGATTTTTATAGAGCTCGAGATTTTCACATGGAATAGAAATATGTGATTATTTATTTCTTCCAATTTGTTAATAGGTACCGATCATAAAATGCAAAATAATAATCTAAATATGTACTCATGTAGTTATACATAGGCCAATTTGCTTTTTACAAAATATAAAATAACAACATTATCAATTATTTATAGGTCAGCCGAGGTAACATCAATCAGAGCTTTGATTTGTAGTGCGATCGAGATATCTATGTAGATATTTTGATCCAAACATCCGCTAGGAATATATGATACAACCATGGGTCCAAAACCCCATAGCAGGCCATATTGTGGGTTTTTAGTCCACAATCCACATCCATGATAACTGATAGACTGCTACACCAGATAAACCTCGACAACTGTCTATTTCAGTGCTTTCTATACCACGTGGGTTTCTATGGAGACTGAAAGCAAATTTCATTTTCCCCTGGTGGTTCCTATCACGAATTAATCTTTGTTTTAGCAGTACCAATAGTGTTACTTAATTTTGCTTCTTGCTGAAAAACTTCTTCAGCTATTTCTTCATTTGTCATGCAAGATATTCAAGCATTATTTCTTTTTTACTTTCCTGAACCAAAAGCATCCCACACTGGGAATACCAGCGCTTCCTTAAGCCAAACAACGAAATAACAAGTTCAAGTCACAAACATAACGACTCAAAATGTACATCTGAAAATACAGAATTGCGTGGCCATTTCCAAAACAGGCTATCCTATTCTATTCCCTTCTATCACCTAACAACCAAGATACAAGCATTCTTACTGGAAAAATTACAGCAGCTTAGACATCAATTGTTTAGCAATACTCAAGCTAACATTACAAAAGCAAAATTCAATTACAATGCTTTTAAAAAAATAACTAAGCCACCTTGCTTGAAATTATTAAGATTACAGCCCCTGAAATATTCAATTTACATGGTAGGGGTTGCTCTGCAGTTGCAGTTTAAATTAAATATACAATCCTAGAAATTGGGAAAGTCCTGGTTTCACATGCTCTAGCTGCTCTCAATACAATTTACAAACATAACACCACAACAAAATGACTGCATCTTATGCACTCAATATTCTCAGTCGCGTAAACTATTTGAATAATCTAACAAACCCACAAGTCAACCCGCCCCTCACCACCACCACCACAACACACAAAGTTCGACCCCAAAGCACACCTACTCATCCTTTATAGCATACATGGTTAACCACTTCATAAGATTAGTCTAATTTCAAAAGTAGGTACAATTGACACAAATCAATCCTCCATGTTGCGGTCATTTCGGGAAGTTGGGAGCTCAATAGCAATAAGAAAGAAACATCTTTCAGATTCCCTAATGTATTGGACTTCACCTCCCATTAATTTTAGCAGCTTGCGGCAAATGCTAAGTGTAAGGCCCTCTTGAGTGCTCCAGCGGCTGTTGTGAAACATATCTTGAACCATCTCAGGACGAAGTCCCTCTCCGGGGCATGCAAATCTGGACAACACAGGCAAATCATAAAAATATAACTTTTTTTCCCTTGTATATTTTGTACCTAACCAAAGTAATTCAAAAAATGATTAAAATGGGAACAGAATTTCAGACCTAAATAGGAAGAGAATAGTTTCCGTTCCATCATCTCTCCTCTTAGGAGTTAATTTGACTTGGATTTCTACCCAGCCATTCTCTGAGGGTGCACAACGCACCATACTCGCCAAGAAATCTGCTAGCACTTGCTGGATCCTGCACTGGTCCCCATATGCAGAGATCTCCTTTATTTCTTCAGGTATGTCACGGATCATTTGCAACCCCCTTTCTCTGAGCAAAATCATGACTTGGCTTACTACTGAATTTATTATGCTGCCCACTTGAAATTCACTCTTTTCAATTGTCAACGATCTGAAAAAATTTAACAAATTAAAATAAAAATAATAGATCACTGTTGTATATCAATACTATATAAATAGGTATGAATAAATTAATGAAACAAATTAAATAAATCCACTTTTAGCACTAACCCATCTTCTATATACTGTAAATTGGCCTCTTTAATGATATTGTACATCTGACGTTCACATGAGACACTCGTCTCCAGAAACTGCTTTTGATCCTCATTCAAATTCGTCATCTCCAAGAGCGAATTTGTAAACCGGATACCACTCAAAGGGTTCTTTATCTCCTGACAAAGATAGGCCAATTCTTTCATCCTTGAATAGCATTTCTTCTCCTGCTGCCTCTGAATTTCTAGTGCCTGTTGCAGCTCTGGACTTGCAATTTGCAAGAAACAAAATGCACCAGTAGGTTGTCCCTCCATGTCTCTCCTGGTGTTTGCAGTCAACAATGCCTACAAAAGTACCAGGTGAATAGTGGAGGCAAATTAATTGCTGGAGATATACATGAAATTCAGCAACAATGATTATTCGAAATTCGATACCGATACATGCAGTGAAATGTTTTATGGATAAGTGCATCCTGCATAAATATATCTCCATAAACAATTTGAGATGAAAGTATGTGCATCAACACATGGACAAAAGAAAGAAGCTATCCTATCCATCAAGATCAACTAGTATAATGAAAGCAACTGCAATTAACAAGCTAAAATGGAAGGACGGGAGGGGAAAAAAAAACATTTGTCCATGGTAACTCATACCTGCACAAACTTCCCGTTTTTATCATAGAAAGAAAACTGAAATTTGTCTGTATCTTGTCCCCCAATAGCATTATGGATCACAACCATAAAGTTCGTCAGTGCATCAGGTCCCCTCAGTCGGCAAGTGCTCCCAAAAATATCACCCACTAACATCTTCCCTATCATTTCCCCTCTCGACCACCCTGTGAGTTTCTCCATTGCGGTGTTCCACTCAGAACAGCATGTGTTTTCATCAGACGCAAATATAGGAGGGATAAGAGGATTCGGGCTGTGCACTATGGCCTTGTAATCTCCTTGTATGTTTATGAATTTGTCCATGACCACTTTCTGGCCTGTCACATCCTGGCCCACGAAGCACACACCAACTATGTTGTTTGTGTAGTCCCTGCTCGAGCAGGCATTCACTACTACAAATATGGCATTCTTTTGTTCTTGCGGGCCGAATGTTTTCAGCTTTATCTCTACGTTTCTATCTTCTTCCCCTGGATGACCACGGTGGTAATGTTTGTTAAGTAATTATCTTATTGTAAAGTTATGGAAACCTAAATCCCCACTATTTTGCAACTATGATATAAACCCAACTAAACCATGGATCCTCACAAAACATCGTTAAGAAAATGAGTAATTACAATGAAATGGAATGTACTAGGAATGTAGCTTACATTTCACTTCACTTGAACACCAAATAATGTCAAAGCTAACTAGTTACAAACTTCATTAGACAACAGAAAGGGTTTCCTAAGAGGGCTACATGCTGATATTAGCAATAAATAAATAAATAAATAAATACTTGAAAGACTTAAGAGTAGATGCAAGAGCACTCGCATACCTCTTAGTGCCCGGTAGAGAAGCTTATCTACAATCTCCTGGGCCTCCTTAAACACCAAATCATGAACCAATGACTTCCCCATTGCATCCTCTACTGAAAGGCCCGTTAACATAGCAATCTTGGCATTCCATCCATTAATCCTTCCATCAGAATCAACAGCAAAAATTGGCACAGTGGCTGTCTCAATCAACCGAACCATCTCTCTCGCAACTGAGCTTAGCTCATCTATTCCTTGCAACTCCAAATCTCCAAGCTGACCATTGACTATTGCCCTGGAATTGCTCGCTCCCTCACCCGCATCCCTGAAAGAATCTCGTAAGATGAGTTGCAGTGAGTGTATTGCATCCATCTCAGCATTTTCCCAGGGCAAGCTCCGGCTTTTGACCACCTCTAGAAAGGCTTTGAAAGAGGAACGCGGGTGCATTCTCTGGCCATCGTCTTTATCCTCTGGGTGGTGCTTTGCACCTCCCCATTTGATTTCTTTGGCTGTGTGGGACCTGAACCAGAAAAGGTAATCTTTCTTAGTGATATAAGCAACAGCCATGCCACAGACAGCGTCGCCTAGAGCAGCAGCACCTGGGTACCCCGCATCTCCCAGACTGTCTGTGCTCAACCCAGTTGAGTCGCCATGGCAAGATGAGAGCCATTCAATTATGTCCTTGATCTGAGCCTCAGTAGGTGTGACACCAAGTGGGTAGTACCTGAAAGCAGGAAGGAGGACTTAAAAGGTATAGATAAAAAGGAAAAAGGTGGTCACCAAACATAAGTTCATTTCTTGCAAGTCAATAAACATTTACTTTGTCCCTATTAAATTGCTCCATATCTCTACTGTCCAATAAGAAAACAGACTGAACCTTTCTAAATAGTTTTCCCCATGCTTCTTATGTCCCCACTAGGCCCGCGTCTTTTTTTAACTCTTTCAATTAAAAGTAGAGAAGTGAAAAATGGGAAATGAAAAGGGAAGAGAAATAGGAAGAGGTAGCACATTATGTTATGAAGGGACTGGGAAGGAGAGAGAGATGCAAAGAAGTGGAAACACATCATTTCATATTTTCATTCTTTATTTGTTGGAAGGAAGACAGACTGATATAGACCAAATGAAATTTAAATGACTAAACGTTGACAAAAAAAAAAATAATAAATAACTGATTTAGAAGGTTCGCTACTGATTATGACCTTCTGTAAAAGTTACCCAAATGATTAGTGACCTCC
The DNA here is from genome assembly GCA_027725995.1 of Rhynchospora tenuis. Lineage (NCBI taxonomy): Eukaryota > Viridiplantae > Streptophyta > Magnoliopsida > Poales > Cyperaceae > Rhynchospora > Rhynchospora tenuis. The sequence goes on from CM050888.1 coordinate 52,767,879, forward strand.
TGTAAAAGTTATGCAAATATTAAGAAAGAGGCCGGACCATCTTCTTTTCTGCAGTAACATCGCTACTGTAACTGAATTTTCCATAACCCAAAAATGGTCTGCTCAAACTGTAATTTACAAGTAATTTTACAAAATTAATAATTTGCAATATGGAACATCTTTTCTTGCTAAAAGAGGTTCTCGTCAAACACATGCTTTCCAAAGCTCAGACCAGGGTTAGCAGGTGTAGTGAATCTTTCACACATTCACACTAATGGAACATTACAAATGAGGATCCAAGAATCTGATAGAATATTTGGGCTACAGAAAGGCTTATGAGTGCGTAAGGGCTCTGATTTCCATTTGTTAGCCAATAAAATATGACAAAATATTAAGTAAAAAGGTATACGATACCTGCCATGGTAGAACATCGCAGCACCATCACACTTCACTAAATCCATGATACTTGGGCTCTGAGTAACTATGCCTGTAGGCGAATCCCGCAAAAGCATATCGCATAGTAAAGTCTGGGTCCTTAAAATATGCTTCTCAGACATCTGAAGCGCCAGCTGGAGCTCCATGTTTAATTGCAAAGCAAATGCCTGCATCAGAAACTCACAAGCATATCGAAGAGGAAATGGAATACATCTTGGTGATGTGTGATGACAGACGACCAGGCCCCACAACTTCATCTGAGTCGCACCTCGAGAAGAAGAAGAAGGCGATCGCAGAGGCTCGTCGTCTTGTGAGTTAATTACCACAGCCATTGCAAGTGATGCAATAGAGCCCATGTTAGCCATGTATTGTGAATGGCAGCCATGGGGAGCCCGCAGGGTTGATCCAACAAGACAAAGCGGCTGGCTAAGCGACTCGTCTTGAATAATACGAACGGGAGCCGCATGACAATCGGCTATCATTCGGACCCTATTTTGCTTGAAGAGAAATCGTGATGCCTGTGGGATGTCAGTAGCTGGATAGTGTAACCCTAGGTAGGGTTCCAAATTGGGTCCACGCGACTCAGCGACAACTTCACCATGTTCATCTTCATGGAATTTGTAAACCATCACCCGATCATAACCCGTAAGTTCACGCACGAGCTCCACAACTGTATCACATAAGAGCTTGACGTCTCCACCAGGAAGAGATTGGAGACGGGAAATGGCACGGACCGCGAGTTTTTGTGACTGGACAGCCCCAGCAATGGAGAGTGCTGGATCCTCTGACCGTGCCGGCTCGAGATCTATAACTATGCCTATATCAATTCGGTGTAAAATGGCATAGAAAGGTCGACCTGAAGCTCGAGAGTGAATCCATAATGGATTGAGTAAAGTTATTTCACGGGCTGAGGCAGCCCGCTCTAACAGGAGGGACGATGAAGGAGTAAAGAGAGAGCGCACATCTGTGCCTGTAAAATTGGTACAGTACAGTTACCGATCCATAATGTTAAACAATAGATACCAACCATAATTCTGATGTTAATAGTTAATACTAACTAAAGCAATACACTCTCTGTCATATTTTAGTACCTTTTCATTACGTGGAGGAGGGAAGGCCACCAATTACCCCTGTTTTTTAAACAAAGCATCTTTTTTTAATTACAAAGCGCTCCTTTTAACGGTTTGCTTAGTTATTTTAATACATTCTAAAATGGGTAACTACCAGTGCCGTTTCCTTCACGCTCTTCTTGAGATTACAAATTTGGCAACTAAAATCCCAACTTGTTCCTTTTTAATTAAGTCAAATGGTTAAATAAAAAAAAAAAAAAACTAATACCTAAAACTCAGAGTACTGATCACGAATTCCAACTACCATATCAGAAATAAAGAAAAAAGAAAACATTCACCAATTGTGAGGGGATCCGGCCGCTTGTCGAGTGTCGGCACAGAGTGGTGCGGCGACAAATCGAGCAGCTCCGATGCGTTCTCACTGTACGCAATTACCCTAAAAGAGTTCTCATCAGCAGCCAGTGTGCACCCGAACGGCTGTATGTAGCCTCCCCGCTGAATTTTCGACAGATAGGCCGTGATCTGCTGCTCCGGCGGGACGGAAGGAGAAGGAGGCGCTCTGGTAGACTGGGAGTAATTGAACGACCGACCCGACTCGCCGGATTGTTCAAACACGGCATGAAGGCGTGCGTCGAGAGTGTACTGAGCTACAGCCTTGCTCACTGAGTCGGTCGCTGTCGTCCCGGTCGGGGGAGTGGTGGAGGGATGCGCAGTGGCGGTGGCTGTGGCCGTGGCTGTGGCGGTGGCGGTGTGAGTGTTGGTGGCTGTCAAGCGCGCGTTGCTGCCACCAGAGGAGAGGGAGTGGGTATTGCGGGGCCCACGGCTGCCCGAAGCCATTGGACCTTTGCTGTGGTTGAATTGTGGGAAGGGTTTAGTTTCACTAGAGCTTGTCTAGTCACCGATGGTAGAGAAAGAGGAAGAGAGATTCTTTCAAAGAGAGAGGAGGCGGAGCAGTGAAGGAGGAGAGGAAGATGGATAAAAGGTGAGAGAGTTTTTTCTTTTTTTTTTTTTTGGTCTCTTTTTCTGGTTAACAAAAGGTGGGAGAGTGATGGATGCTTGGATATAAGTGGATTTATAATCAGTATTTGATCCGTTATATATGTAATTAAATAAAGTCAGGGGGTTGCTTTTGCACGTGTAGCCCTGAGAAATCATGTATTTGTCTTTCGTAGGTAAGTATTTGTCTTTCGTACTTTGACCGTCACTCTGTGAAATAATCTCAATAAAACTGGTCATTGAAAATAGAATGCGGTGAGTATTGCAGGGAAATAGAATCCGGGTGGTTTTATTCATTACGAGGGAGTGAGGGACCGAAGAGCCTCACTAATGTTCAAACGGAAGCTGGTCAAATCTTATCAGTTATCACCGGAAAAAGAAGCTCGGCATAAATGTGTTCGGTGCTTGATCCGGTTCTCCAATTTGGATTTAGTTGTCGTTTTTATGTTCACATGATGAGAAATTTCAATAGATATTATGTTGTTTAGACTCTTAAACGAACGCAACACTACTTAGAGGGGAAAACAATAGATCGAGTCGGGATCAAATTCGGCTCTCCAGTCTCCAGGAGCTTGGTCGGATGTAAAACCTATGAAACAATATCTTCCATCTTGTGTCTAACTGTGAATCCGACACCCCACTATATTCAGTATAAGTTGTGCACTTGGCGACTGGAAGTGAATATAACCGAGATAGATACTAGAAGCCGAAATTTACATTTTAATGACATTCAGTATTCCTTTGTTATTATTTTTTTGGCCGGTTATACTTCGTTATTAACTCCAAGTAATATAAAAAATTGTTATAGTCAATAGAATGAAAATACTTGTTCTATAAAATAGTATCTTAGATATTTCACGTAAAAATGAACTAAATGGCATCGTATTGTTTCATTAATTAAAATAATAATACAGTTGAAGAAATTCTTGCAAACTTTTCGGGATCAAGCTTCAATTAAAAAAATTTCATGTTGATATTTACGATGGTAGTGAAAGTCAAAAAGGCCGGATCAGATTTCAAAAGACCGGACTTAACGAGCTCTGTATAAGGGTTGGACCCGACCGAGTTCAATGAAGGGCCTAAAAAGGACAGGACTCTATCACCAGATGCATAAAAGAGATCCATTGTTCCTTATTTCAATAGCTATATTTTAATTTAAATTTAAACTGTAGAAAAACAATTTTGATTTATTTTCTAAGAGAAATTTCAGCTAACAATGATAGAGATTGGGAGATCGAGAGTTGGATGAAAAATAAAAGATATATGTACAGAAGTATATCTCTACTACTTATAAATGTATCCATCCAAAGGTCATAAACAATTGTTTAATATTCCAGATAAAAGGAGTTAACACCTCCTAATGTCAAATGTGGATCATTGATTTTGTTAATCTAATATGATCTGTGGTCCAGATGTAAATATCAGATAATAGGTTGATTTTTTATTAGAAACATGTCTAGGCGCTGGCTGCATGGAAACTAATCTAATTGTTTCCCCGTGATTGAGTGTTCGATCCCTAGCTTAAACATTTTATTTTTCATGCTTTATTTTCTCCTTCGCAGGCTGCGCTTTCCTCTTTCATTTCCACATTTTGCTCAACTCTTCTCCATCATTCATATATCATCTCTGTATATATTTCGTTAAATGCATAGATTCATCAATCCAATTATATTAATACAAAATAATGGTTACATAATTATGTAAATTTGAACTTAAACCAACAATATCCTAAGCACAAAAAGATTAAACTTGAAACGAATAATATCCTAAACTGCTTGCGATGGGATCGAGATGGTTTGAATTATAATATGGACGGTGCCAAATTAGTAGCAATAATATTTTTTTAAAAAAAATGCCCACACATTGGGTGGGCCTTTTTGCTAGTATAAAGTAACCAATATATGTTAGTATTGGTGAAATTTTGAAATCTGACAAAATCTAAAAAGATAGAAAATGAGAAATGCATGGAGTAAGAAGATAACACGTACATGGTATAATATCTGATGAAATCTAAAAAGATGGGAACTGAGAAATTGTACGGAGTAAAGATAGTAACCGTATCCAACATTATAAATTAAAACTACTAGCAGCAGTGCCCACCCAAATGTGTGGGCAGATATCTGCGATATCATATGCAAAAGAAAAGTCTCATTTGATACGATATGTTGTCTACTTTCAATATTCTTCGAGGAACTTTAATGTTGTTTTGATCGACGCTGAATGTAGCAGTAATATTGAACAGTTTAAATAAATAAACAATAAAGGCAAACATGTGAACAGTAAAAAATAATAATTCATTGAAAAAATATTATTTCTTAATAATATCTCCTGATCAAAAAATAAAATACAACATGACAATACGTTGAAGCGCTCCTGCTCCCCAATTGTAATGAACATTTGGGACGGAAACCTGTTTTACAAAAATTAATAATTATTATTAACATTTAATAAATAAAATAATAAAAAAATTAAGATAGTTTAATATATTGTGTGCATGTGTGAGTGTGGTATGAGAGAAATAATATTTTTTTAAATGAAATTTCGTCACCTTAACTCTTTTGTAGCACTTCCCGGTAGACAACATTTTTGGTGCATGTTCCGTCATCTGGGTCGATATTGGCGGTTGGTTTTATAAGCAGCTTTGTATTTTGTCACGACACACCTCTCGATAGTGCGACATACAGTTGTCCGTGAGAAAACACCGACTCGGGCAAGTAAACTCCAACGTTAGGGATTGTCTGGCCCTGTGCCTTGTTGATTGTCATTGCAAAGCACAATCGCACAGGAAATTGTTTCCTCTTAAACCTAAAAGGGAATAAGTCATCATCCGGCGGACTTAGGGGAATCCTGGGAATAAAAATTCTTTTGCCTGCGTGTCCTCCAGTAGCAATCTCTGCATCAATTACATTCCTTTGGAAATTCCGGCACACCAGTCTCGTGCCATTGCAAAGTCCGTTTGCAGGATCCAGATTTCGTAGCAGAATGATCGGACATCCCTTTTTAAGTTTGAGGATATGCGGCGGCAATCCATTGGGCGTCAGAGAGTTCAAAAATTCAGAAGGGTAGTTGCCATGCGCGTCATCCTCTGCTGTATCAACGCTGTGATATATCAATTCTTCTCCGGGATAAGTCTCAATCATATGTTCGTTGAGCCCGTCGACATACTCATTCTTGGTGGAGAGAATTGCCCGAGAAGCAATGTAATCTGTTCGATGACCATTTTCATTGAGAGAGGGGAATACAGTCTCAATTAGTTCATCTATAGATTCTTCCTCTGTAGTGTATGGGATTATCATCTCATCAGGGATACGTATGAAGTCATTCCCAATCGAGGGCTCGGTTGGCCATCATGAATTAATTGATCTACGAAATGGTAAATCTGGCCGTGGACTCGAAATGTGTAGACGCCACGTCTCTTGTTTGCCAACTCTCGATCAAAACTTGCTCCAAAAGAAGCGAATGAGAAATTAGTGTTGTAATACCGTACTGATTCACGGAACTCAACACAATGCGCCTCTGCTGATGTAAACAGTTCGCACAGCTTGTCCGGGATCTCATTAGTGGCCAGTTCCACCTTGCCACTCATGCAACAAAATTTAGGGAATTCGTGCTGAAATCTTTTTGCCTTGCAAAAGGTGCAATTTTTGACCTTCCTGAGCGCCATTTGTTTAGTTGGCAAGTTTTGGTAAACGAAATCATACGGATCTTCTTCAGCACCTAATTCATCATGGGCTGACTGTGCATTGGTGGGGTTCTGTGACGGTGTGTCTAGGAAATGATACAAAATTAACATGATGAATCTTCTTGTGTAATCTCACGTAACATGTCTTATTCTAACATTTGAATATGATAATATGATAATATAATATAATATGTGAAATGCAATACCGTTGTCCCAATCTTCAAAATCAAAAGGAGTAATGACAAGATCCCCAGTTTCGTCTCTATCATCAACTTCTCCTGTAAAGAAAGAATTTTTTTAAGCTCGATTGTTCCTTAAAAAAAAATTTGTGAAATTTTTATCATTCGGGTAAAAAGTACAAAGTAATCACCATCTATGTAACTTTCTTCCTCTACTTCGTTGCTACCGATCTGAACTGGATTGTCATTAGAAATCATGGCTTGATTTGTGTGTGTATCTATATCTAAAAGCAAGAATAATCATCATCAATGAATAAATACATATTATATTAGACAAATTTATTTATATATTTATATAAAAATTAAACATCTAATAATAATTGTCAATATAGTAGATTTCAGAATTAATTGTATTTCTTAATTAAATACCTTGAGACCGTATTGTACTGTGGGTCACAACAGAGGTTCGTGGCAAACCACTTGCATTTTCACCATTTGATTGATTCATACGGCTTTGACCAATCTTTCTCTTCGTATACTCGCGCTTATAATTACGGCTATAAACCTTCCGAGCCTCCTTTTTTGCTTCATGAGCTGATTTTTTTGTTTCTGTAAGTGTTGGAAGTTGTTCAATTAATTGAAACAATATTTTTATTTTGATTGTATTGATCATGTGATCATGTAAATAGTGAAAATGTCAGATAAGAAAAAGTCACATACCTTGAGGCAATATGGTCACGTGGGTCACAACTGAAGTTGGGTTAGTCGTCAAGATCTGAATCTCTGGAGATGGTGGTAGCAACTCAGTTTCATTCAACCTGTTCGATTCATCTGTACTGCTATGATCATATTTTTTCTTATTATACTCGCGCGAATAATCACGCATGTAAATATTTCGAGCCTCCTTTTCTGCTTCAGTCCCAGTATTCCTTGCAATTTTTTCTATCAATTGAAAAAAGTTATATTGAAATAATAAAAAATATTTATTAGTTAATCATGAAGTCATGTAATTGTAATTTGTATTTTTACTAATAATTCGCGTGGATCAAAGATGCTCTAAATTACTACTAATAATGTGCATACCTTGAGGCACACTGCTTTCACTATTTACTCTCTTCTTGCGCATATATTCACGCATATAGTTATTTCTAGCCTCCTTTTTTGCTTCAGTTGATTTTGAATTCTTTGATCCAGCCGGTCTTCCACGTTTTGCTTCAAGCGAAAAAATAATTAAATTAATATTACTATTAATGTAATATATAGATATTGTATTGTATAAACAATCAATGCAAAAAAATAGACCAGTGGTATTTATAAAATGTATACATACCTCGAGGCACCTCAATATTGGCACTGGCTGAGGCACTGCTACAAATTACAAGTGCTCTTTTATGGTAATCATGCCCTCGGGGCTTTGTAATAGCTTTCGTTTGATCGGACAAAACATTCATTTTTGCGGGTTTCGATAAATCTGCTAGTAATCCTGTATACCAAAGAAAATATATATCTTATAAAATTTGATATCCTTTTAATTTATATGATGAAAGTTAATATAACCCAAGTATAAAGTGAAATGTTTTGTATATCTACTTTTAAAGACTTGTTTGACAGGTATGGTGGCATGTGAATCATGTGCTCCGTCTAACATGTTTTCTTCTGTTTGATGTTTTCCTTTATCCTTTTCTTTGTGTTGTTTATCAACCGCCATGGATGCTTCAACTATTCCACAAGTAAAGAGGAAAACATAAAGATTATAGTGATTTAATGAGCCATCCGCAGTTTCACAGTATGAAAACAGAATAAATCACATGAATGGTGGTTATCAAAATGATTTCTTACCTACACGGGAAGTAACTTAAATGTACGTATACAATAGAAATAAAATAATAAAAAAGTGTACCAGTAAGAAATGAGATAGAAGATTGTATATAAAAAAAAAGAAACCTTGAATTCTTCAAGAATGAAACCTGTAACAATGAAAAAAAAAAGAAGTTAGTATTGAGAAGTTTCTTGGTTTTGAAATACTGTCAGGATTTTGACATTTGTCTAAAAGAATTTTTCATGAATGGCTGAACGGAATCATATGAAAATTTAACTGTACATGAAACATGATTGGAAGTATCTCCTGTAAAAATTTCATAATTTTTGGACCTACAGATTAATTATAATGAATTTTCGAAATCAGACAAAATCAAGTTTCAGAATCTGTTCCAGCAAATCGTGCCAGCAAATAGGTCTGAAAGTTCATGCCTTGAAACCCTTCAAATAAATATCTAAAAATTTTTTAAAAATTACAGAAGATGCCCCTGGATGTCTATTTTCAGTTCTAAGAGTTTCAAGTCTTAAATGCAAACAGAGAATAAATGAAAAATTAAAAACCTCACTCGGGTCTGTCTGTTCCAGAAAACTGTTTTTCCAAAACTTGCCCTAGTTTCAACAATATTGTAAAAAATGCCGAATCAACTCAGAAATATTCATATTAGATACCAAAATTTTCGTGTGGAAGTCTAGTTTCAAACAAAATTTACCTTTATAATATTCAAGCGAATTACCTTTATATTTCACTGACACACAAATTTACCTTTATTTTACAATATTATATGTCCAACTGGATTGTATACAATAGAAATAAAATAATAAATAAAAGTGTACCAGTAAGAAATGGGATAGAAGATTGTATCAAAAAAAAGAAACTTTGAATTCTTGAAGAATGAAACCTGTAACAATGAAACAAAATAAGTTAGTATTGAGTAGGAATAAGAATTCATCGAACTCCCTTCAATTATCAGTTCTACATTTATATCCGATCCAATAACACCAATTTGCACTGTTAACCTTATACTTTGTTGATTTTGAAATACTATCAGGATTTTAACATTTTTGTAATAGAATTTTTCATTTTTACAAAGAGACAATTTTTTTTTTAAAAAAATGACTATTTATTTCGATATAGTCAATGCGTCGCCATGTCCATATTGCTCTATTACACCTTTCTTCTTTTCTTGCTTCTCTGGTTGTTATGAATGCAAACCAACTATGAAAGGCACCATCAAATTTAAATGTATTTTATTGTACAACACATGCACCTAATTGCCCCTTGTCTTATCAGAAAAGTAATCTAAATAACACAGATAAAGGCCAACATAAACCTTACCAGGATTAGTAGGAGCACCGAGTCCAATCAGACCGCCTGAACTACACATTAAGTCAAAAACTGAGCATTAGAAACTAAAACTGGTTTCTGTTTTGAAATATAGTTTCAGTTCAGCAGAGGTACACATTGAGAGAAATTATGTGCGACGATTTGTCCAATAAGTCTTGATTACATGAAATCTTTTGAAGGAGCACTACCTGGAATAGGATTTGAAGGAGCACCTAGCCCGATAGGTACAACAGAGACGAGCTTTATAAGAAGAGGGAGAATGTATATATGATGAGGGGCGAAAGAAGTTTAAGGCGAGCACCTAGCCACGAGCACAAGAAGTTTAAGGCGAGGCTTGGATACTGGAACCTTATATAATAATTTCTGAAACCTTGAGTCGAGGGGCTGAAGTGCGTGGACTTTAATATGTGATGAAAGTCCTCTTTAATGTTTATGATATGATGATATAATGATGATTATCAGAATCCTCCACAAAATGGTAGTAACGCTGGAATTATTTAGTAAGATATTTCATGACTTAACAAAAATACCTACATTAACTTTTATGAATTAGCTACTATGGAATATAAGAAAATAAATTGTATCTAATGAAAACTTTGTCTGCACGAAAACTGAGAATGGAAATAAAATCGCTAGAGGATATGTAGGCGCATTTATTCTCCATTCTTCATTAGTAGATATCATCCCTAAACTAACAACTATGGTTTTTTTAAAAGGAAGCATATAGTGTGTGGCTGGTAATGGTAATGGTAATAAATATAAATAATAAAACAAATCGTATTTTATGAATAGATAGATATCGGCTCCCCTAAAATGGATCTGCTTTTAATTTTGATAATTGTGATGTTATGATGCCAGGCTTTTGACAAATGTTCCTCAATTAGAATTTGAATTTTCCACATTTGATGGACCGAATGAACATAATTTATTTAACCAAATTTCTATTTTATTCTATTTTTGTAAACAGGTGCCCTTTATCACTGCAATAGATTCATGTCTCATATTTTCTTGATATTGTTTTGATATTCGTGGATTTATTCTAACAAAATCAATTGGAAGCAATTTAACATTAGTATTTATCTGAAATATAAATGCATATCCCTTGAAGTTAGCAAACTTGATGGCCAAACAAAATCAAGGGACTTTTTACCAATAACCGATTAGGAATTGATATATATGGTATGATGATATATACACGTTTTAAGCCCTTTTATGGGAATTGATTTGAGGATACAAATTTTATTAAATTAAATCTAAAATAAATACAATCTGTTCGAATGCACTTGGGAAATAATTTCAGGATACAGATTTATCTTACGAAAATGATGATAGATATATTAGTCAATTAACTGCTAAGTGTCAATGAAGGAAACAAAAAATAAAGCTATCAATCATGATCAATACAGCATGATTTGGAGCATCTGATAACATCTCCCATTTTCTCATTATAATCTTTCCTTTTTACTTCAATTGATAACGCAATGGAGGATATCAGGATTGTATATAGAACAAATCAACACACTTATTAAAACTGGTATTATATATAAATACCAGAACAGATCAGCATATAAAAACAAAGTGTCAATGAAGGAAACAAAAATTAAAGCTATCAATCATGATAAATACAGCATGAGTTGGGAAATTGATAGATCATTCAAAATGTAATATAAATAAGGTTAAAAATTGACTAATAAACTTCGATTACAACAGATAGAGGTAACAAAATGCGCACAAAATAAATTAAACAGAACAACAAAAGGCACCAAAAAAAGGTTTTCTAATTTTTAACATCAATAAATATGTCTATATAATAAAATTTGTTTGTTGATGAAAAACTAATAATAGCTATATTCTAAGTCTTGCTCCTCCATAGATCTGCGGAAATTGATAAAAAGAAATATAAATATTAATTAATAAAATTGCTTTAATATATCTGTATTTAGTATTTAGTTTTTATCATATCAGTATTAGAATTTTTTAACATAACATACCTATATATAATTTGGAAATGGCTTGCGGGGTCCTTTTGTGGATTAATATGGATTGTTGTTAAGTCTGACCCAAGAAGACAATTATCTGCCGAAAAAATATATAAACATTAATTTGTGTATATACCTAAAAAGTGTATTATAAATTTTTATGTTATGCATTGTATTATTCCATTTTAATTTTAAAAGATAAATATATCATTATTAATATTATTATTGTTTTATTAATATAGATAGATTGAGTTTTAATACCGGGATTATGAAAGATCAAGTAGCAATTAGAGATATAGATGAAAGACTTCTTTGCTATTGCAGCAAGGATCCTCGGATTCTGTTGCATAGCCTTGTCCTTAATTGTGAAAGTGATTCTGTTTCACATACTGGCCCCTATCTTTATGACAATTCCAGATTCCATGGTCATGATAAGATAATACGGTACAAAGTATCAATCGGCAATTTCATATAACAAAGTTTACTGACAGATCCCTGTAATTGCCATAATAAAGGAAAAGTAGTTTACTGCAAATAGAACTCCATATTTATTCCAACCCGACCCGATAACATCTTTTTTTTTTTTTAACACTTCAGACCTTGTAATTTTTATTAATTGTCATAAGCCAAGCAGAGAGCTATCAGAACCCAATTAAAGAAGAAATAAATGCTGACAAGTGATGCAATTCGGTGAGACAAACTTGAGTTGTTCATGGTATAGTGTACACAGAGTCTAAACCCATAATCCATTTATATCTATCTTTAGGTATATCAAATACTGAGATACTACAGGTGAGCCCTTACCAGGGGCAAAACACGAATAAAATCAACTAACTAAAATCATAATCTCACTGTTGCATGACCAATGAGCATGAATATAAGGTCAGTACTTATAACAAAGAACATATCTTAGAACAGATGACTATATTATGCCAAGTGATACCACTAAGGTCGATATTTATAACTATATGCAAGATTCTATATGCACTAAGGTACAAGAAAGTGCAAGAGACTATGCAAGAAAGAGTATGAGAAATATTAGGAATGATCTACATGAGTCTTATATGATGTATTAACCAAACAATTAACTATTGATTAACCTGATTGATACAGGAAACAGTACACACGAAAGGGAATAGTATTGAGAACCTTTCTTCAAACGCAGAACAATTAACTATTGATTACCTTTCTTCAAACGCAGAACAATTGATGAGAAACTGAAATTTAATAAAAAAATGAAAAGGGAATAGTATTGAGAACTTAATAACCATAGAGATAAATGGAAAAGGGATTAAGAAGAAATTGAATTGTGTATACAATTGCTGACCTGAAGAGAGACAATTGCCTTTGTTGCCCACATAATCGGCTGTTTAAATAGAGTTTCTGCAAGTTCAGATACATGGAGCGGCAAATTGAAAATTAGGGTAGTTGAGAGCGCCAAATGAAAATTCGGAAAAAATTCAATACTATTTCCATTTTGCAGTACCAAATCGGAGAGAAAGAGAGCGCCAAATGAAATTTTGAACGAAAATTTAGAGTACAGAACAAACCTAGATCTGAAATCGGAAACTTTCTATTCTCGGCAGAGTGAGGCGCACGCGAAGAGGGAAAACGGGGGTAGGGGGAGGGGTACCACATCGCCCTTTCCTTTTCTGCCATATCGCCACCAAATGACTTAGAAATGAAAGGGGAGGGAGAGTTATACGGAGGGGGGTTTCCTTTTCTGCCATGGCTGCCGAACAAGAGAGGGGAGGGAGAGTTATACGGAGACAATGATATTAAGAATGAAATGTTATACGGAGATATGAAATGTCTAAACACTTCTCCGTAACAGCGGCGGAAAAAATTAAATGGGCGCAAAAAAAAATTGGTTATACGGAGAATCGAACTCCCTCAGCGGAGCGTAGCGATTTTAATACAAACCATCCAGCGCCATGTCTCTTTCCTGTCAAAAGTCTGACCCTTAAAATTAAATAAAGATCTAAACCGTAGATTCCACAGATCAATGGTTTATAATTGATGTTAACAATTGTTTGAACCCCCTTTGGTGATTTTTGTTGCGACCTATCTCTACGTGCATTTATAAGTAGTAGAGATATTTAGTTTGCTAGTTCTAAATTTTTTTTAGAGACGAATATTTATTTATCTGCATATCCTCCGTACTCATATGAATTTAGAAAGCAAACAAAATCAAAAGATTCTACATGTGGCAATCAAAGGATACTCATGGATAGTCATACGGAATCAAAAGTTAATATGTCCAATAAAACTAGATGGCAATATCCAATATAAATAAAATCGGTACTAGGATTAAGATATTTATCACGACACTTTTAATATTTATTTCATTTTTAATTGATGCAACTTTTTAACCGGCTCTTCTCAATAAAACGGACCGGACCGGGTCTGATCGAGTCCTTTGATACCCGTTCCATCGAAATTTACCTTCTTTGAAAATTAAGTCCGGCCCTTTTAAAGACTGACTCTTCTAAGTCCTAGCCCGTTGTAAGTCCTTCAAAGAACCAGTCCGGTTCGGATTGTCACGCGGTATTTCGAAGGATGGGCCAATGTCCACTGATATTTGGCATATCACTGTACGATGGCAAAGGCAGCTATGTACATGTTGAGACGTCAGAAAATTCCGTGCTATTTTTTCCAACTTCTCTTCAAATTAACGCGTTTATCCCGTTATACTCGCCGGTAATATGGGCCAGACGTGTGTTTTGTCTGCAACTGTCCCTATTGTGATAAATAAAACAAAACAAAATGTCTCTATTGTAGTATTGAGTTGCAATTTTTTGACTGAAAACTGAACAGTCCGGTAAGCAATCCGGTATGGGTAACATGATCATGGCACGTGACCCTGCCTGCTGACTGACTGTTCACTTCTTTTTTTGTTTTTTTTGTTTTTTTTTTTTGGTAATGATTCTTTTTTTGTTCAATATTTTTATGTTTTGCATAATAATGATTTTTTATTAGAGAAACCTATGTTATAAATTATTTGAATTAAATTATCTTAGAGAGTACAAAATCAGTGTTTGTAATGAGGTATTATTACTAAGCATTTGATAAAAAATCACGACGGCCCATCATCAGTGAAAAGGTTTTGATTTTTTTTTAAATTTAAGCTAATTAAATTAAAATTAATGAAACTTTTGACAGCAGAAGCATATCTAAATTATGTTTGTCTTATTTTATATCGATTAGATTGTGATGCTTTACAAAAATAAAATCATACTAGTATTATGTGTTAAAATCTAAATTTTGAAATCGAACAACTAATTGAGTAGATTAATATGCATACATATAAAATTTTTCTTAGAATCAAATTTTATATATTTTTGATATTTTCATTTTTTTTAGACAGAGAAAATTATTTTCATCGAATATTTAGAATTTTTAAAAGAACAGATTTTCATTCAGACAAATAATAGTAAAAAAATATAATAAAGAAGTTAATACTCAATATGCTACCGAATGTTGAATATACAAATCAGACCCAAAAATTCGAACCAACAGTATAATTTTTTTTTTAAAGAAAGACTTTTAACAACAAAATAATACTATATAAGTACCGCAAACTAATATACATCTATCGATAGATGCTTACTGCATAAGTTAAGTATAATATAATTTTTTTTAAAATAATATAATATAATGTAAAATATTTATTGCCTGATATGGTTGTCCATCCAATTGGCCTGCAATCTCATGATCTCATCTCGTGTCCTGTCCTGCGGACGGTCCTATCAAAGTTCTGTGAGGTAAAAATGCCCTATCAAAGTAGTAGTTGTTACAGACTTGGGGACGTTTCTTCGGAAAAAATTAGACTTGAGGACGGCAGGAGACAACAAAAAAGTGAAAAACTCTAAGGATTAACGCACAAGTTGACCTGTGCACAGAACATGAAATCTGTGATATCCGGACAACAGGTCTCAGGAGTCAGGAGTCGGGTCCCGAGAAATCACGCGGAGTCCTGATGCGCTACTGGTGTTATGAAGTTTTGGAATAACGAACACGAAAATTCCTACTCTTTCGTAATAAAAGAAAAGAAAGAAACGAAAACGAAAACGCCGTTCCGGATGAATTTAAAAGGTGATGATATTTTGCATTTAATAAAGAAAAATATCAGAGTCCAATATATCAATACATAGAACGGGTGGGATCCGTCTAATACGATTATTTTTACGTTTCAAATTGCAAACAATTGATTTAAACCGTTCAAGTTGATCTAAACCAAATTTTAATTTTTTTTTGAATTTTTTTTTACTATTATTTCGATATTTTTCAAAATTATTGCCATTGGAGGGTCTATAATGTTGGTATCATGGATATCTAAAATATCAAACAAATAGCAAAAATTTTGGAAAAAAAACTGCAAATTTTTTTGTTTCTTTTTTATAAATTTTCTAGAGAAAAAATTGAACAATTTGAATCGATCGTTCAAAATTTGAATCATGCAATGAATCGTATAGAACATACCTCATTCTCCTCGTATATTGGACATTTGGACTCTAGTATTTCTCTTTAATAATTTTAAGTTTTGGAATAATTATTGTTATTGTTGTGAAGTAATTGCTAACTAAAAAAGTAGAAATTAATTATTTGTTCAAATATGATCATGTCCAAAGATGTTATGTACTACATATCGATCGTGTTGTGTCTGAATCTATCTCAAAGGGCTTGTTTGGATGGGTTGGAAATAGTGGGAAGAGTGGGAAGAGTGCTATTCCGGGAAGAGAAAATATTGTTTGGATGGTGGGTTTAGAAATACCGTTGGGAAGTGTGAAAAAGTAGAGAGAAAAGTATTGTTGGGAAGAGTGTTATTGAAAATTGTGTTAGGAATGGAATTGGCTATTCCAAAACCGTTTGGATGAAAAATTTAGGAATGGAATTGCCAATTCCTAGGAATTGGCTATTCTTACTTCATCCAAACGAGCCCAAAAAAATATGACAAACATAAAAAACAATAAAAATATAAAATCATAAGCTCCGCAATTATAATTCATTTATTTTTCATACTATCATTATGATAGAATTTCATAAAGTTCCACATTCAAGTGATATGAACGGACAATTTTGTCAGATCCAACCATAGATCAACATGAAAACTTTAAACGACCGATCAAAACTGTTCTAATGTAATTTTTATATTGAAATATCTTTTCCAACCAAATTTTTTATTATTTAAAATTTTATCTATTATTTTTTTCGGATTTTACAAATCATCGATATAATTAGTTCATGACCCTTCAATAACAATATTTAAAAATCCAAAACAAATACATACAAATTACACAATAATATAAAATTTAGTCAAGGAAAGAGATTTTAATATAGAGATCACAGTGAATGATTCAAATAGTTCGTTTAAAGTTCTCATATTGAGATATGGTCAAGTTTGACGAAATCCTTCGTCTATATCGTTCTGGCCATATCATTTCTTTGATTATATAGCGAAGACGGTACTCTCCAAATAAAATGTTATATAACCATTTGACTTTCTGTCTAAAATGAAAAGAGTTGCATGATGGAGCATGATTTGAATTTCGAAAATAAAGCATTATAACCAATTGTAAATAAAGTAGAAATGGAAATAAGCGCTACGCTATTCATATGTTTTTATTTTTTTTGTTGAAGTACAACGATAATTTTTTAAATATTCATTTATCCAAATTGCACGCTTTCTAGCGATTAAAAATAGTCTGACACTGTTCATGGAACAATCACGCATGGATACGGCGTATCGTCTTCCTTACGCGTGAAGTGGCATGGCTTGTTTGAACACTTTAATTGGTTCTTATGGTCATGGGAAAAAAAAAAATGAAACAAAAGAGGATTTTACGAATAAATCTAAGCATCAGTGAAAAATATTGAAGAAATTTTGGAAGTTGGCACCTTCCTGGAATCATTTCGGAGTACTGTAGGTCTGTCCGTCTGTAGCTTTCTCCCCACTTCCTGACTTGCTCCCTCCAAAGTCTTTATAATTATACAAAGAAGCAAAATAATTCAAATGCTGCGCATGATAATATGATACAAAAGGTATAATTTATCATTTTTTTTAGTTATTTAACGAAAAAATGAATTTTATGATATCGTATTATTCTATAAAATGTATAATATAATTAAAGACCTTTTTTAAATATTTCAAGAAATCAATATGGACAAAATTAGAATTAGTTCGAATAAGTAAGGAGTAATTAAAATAGGGACCATGGTAAATTGGTAAGCGTCAAATATGTTGTAATATATATTACAAAAAAACAATGGGACTAATCTGTTGCTTATTATTCATGAGTTTCTAACGGAGTTACGGTGCTCTTTCAAAACATTAAACGCATCAAACTTCGTCGAATTTGGAGGTCATACAAGAAAGTTATGGTTAATTGAAATAGAGATCCTAATAAACATTGATGGACAGTTATTATAATCTATTCGGAAGTAAATTGTTTTTAATTAAAATCATATTAATTAATTCATAAAACTGTAACATAATTATAGAACATGTTGAGTCATTCACTGAATCACTGTGGAATCTTTACGGGCGGGACGACAAGGTCCACAACCAATTGAACTAATTCTATCGAGTCTTTTTCATTTGGGCCGTCAACTGAGTGACGTTTATGAGCACAATTTAATTGAGCAATTTTAGTTTGGCAAATTGCAAGTAACGATTTTTATTTTTATTAAAAAACTCGGAAGAAGCGCTCTAGGTTCATTATATCGTATTAAGCAATTTGCCAGCTGTTTCTCTAAATTTATGGCATCTCACAAGCAGCAAGTTCTGCAACGGCAGGTAATCGCTCCTATGACTCCTATGTGAACGTTTACTTCGAAGGCCATGTTGTTTATTTAAAGAAAAAAGAGAAAAAAAATAAAAGAAAATGAAAATGCACATGACAAATCAAATAGAAGCCGTGGGCATAACGTAAATGTGTAATTGAACACACAAAATGAATGAAAAATTCTAGTCTCCAAATTGAAAAACTACAGAAAGTTATTCTGCATAATAATTACAAGCTTCTTTAAAATTACAGTAAGTACAGCAGTCACAATTCTGCACCAAATCTTCATGTATATGCAGTTAATGCCTCTCAAAAATGACAAGAAGCTTATAAGCAAACGAATCAAATGCTTATGCAACAACCATCCTTAAGCTTAGTAAAATCGAAGCCGGAGCTAGCTCCTCTCACCTTCCTGAAGGATGTACAATCTGAGAGAATACTGCCGTGGTGCTCATCTGAGCCGGGTCATCAAGCCCTCGGCTTACGCCCGTCTCATCTGATGTCAGTGAGACAGAGTCACTAGAACTAGCAAAAGATCCTGAAGCATCAGCACCATCAGTGCTGGGGGACCCACCATTTTCAAAAGTCTCTTGCAATTGTAGCGCGAATTCTAGATTCCACAATACATCTCCCATGGAAGGCCGATCGACGCCATGCTCAAGGAGGCACTTCTCGGCTGTATAGACGAACTTCTTCAAGCACTCAGGAGCAATTTGATTCTTCACAACGGGATCAATGATCTCGTTGAGTGCTCCCTTCTTCAGGGAATTCATGGCCCACTCACTAAGGTTCATTTGGTCCCTTGGAAGGCTAGGGTTTAAAGCCGGCCTTGCACAGAGGACCTCGAATAGTACGACACCGAATGAATATACATCTGATTTCTCTGTCAATTGTTGTCTCTTGAAGTACTCCGGATCTAGGTAGCCAAAACTGCCCTTGACCATGGTGCTCACATGCCCTTGGTTCATCGTTGGCCCGGTCTTGGAGAGACCGAAATCAGAGACTTTGGCGACCCATTTCTCGTCCAAGAGGATGTTAGTCGTCTTTACATCACGGTGTATAATCGTGTATTTGGCACCAGTGTGTAGATAATGAAGACCCCTTGCTGCACCTATGCAAATCTCGAGACGTGGTTTCCACTGGAGCGGTGTGTTGTTGGTCTTATAGAGGTGTTCTCGCAGCGTGCCATGTGCCATGTAATCATATACAAGGCACATTTCTTCATCTTCTTCGCAAAACCCGATCAAGGAGACAAGATGCTTGTGCCGGAGCTTTGAAAGCATCTCAATCTCAGTATTGAACTCGTTCACACCCTGCTCTGATTGGGGGTTTGATCGCTTGATTGCAACCTTGACACCATCCACAACACCCCTGTATTATGTAAATTGAAATTTTATTGGCTTGTATACAATAAATTTAATAATGAAAATTAACTGCTACAAAAAAAAGAAGAATACAAATAATACTGATTTTGTGGCTAAAATGTATCAAAAACTTCTGACTGAACTGCACTAATTTATAAGGATCTGAATCGTATGAAAAGAAGATGATGCAATCTTTGTTTTCATTAAAACAAAAATAAATTCATCTTTTTTCCATACAATTTCTATATAAGTATTCAGTATAAGTTTCTGTATTAAAAAGTAAATTGCTTTTGGAATGTCACTTTTACTTGTAAACTTTGCCGAATCCACCGACACCAATCACGAGTGATTCGTCGAAGTTCTTTGTCGCCTGCTTGATCTCTGCAAAAGAGAAATGGCGGCAGATTGCTGACACATTTGCAAAATTACTTCCTGCAGAGCTTTTGCCAGAGATTGAAGACTTGCTATTCGATGAGGTATGAGAGTGTCCATAGAGAGGTAACCACATGCCATTTGAATCATTACCTGGCATTCTACCCTTCTTTTTATACAACACCGCAACAACTGCTATTACCACAGCAGCAGCTACGACACCACCAACTGGAGCAAGAATTATTACTGAACTGCTGTGAGATTCGGTCTTAAACGAACCGGCAGTCAAGTTTGCCTCGGCCTTTAACAACATTTGAGATGGTTCAGGATTGGGTCCGGCTAAATTTTTAGTAGAGCTGCTCATTTTAAAGATCTCCAACCCATTTAAGATTGAATCGTAGTACTGAGGCTTAGCATCTACTGAGGGGTGCAATGCAACCCACAATTGGTCATCCCCAGGCCCATCTGTCACACTAATAGCAAAATCCTTGTACACCGGCACGGCTTTTGAGGAGGCCCAGGCAATGACATCAGCATCCTCATATGCAGTCCTGTTGTTGACAAATATGTCAAACACTCGTTGGTTGACCTTTGTGTGAATTAGTTCACAGAAGTGGAAACGAACCACGTAAGTGTAGTTGCCGTCAACTGAGAACACCCAGGTGAGGTTGTAGTTGCGGTTAATTGTTGGATCAGGCCCCATAGTCCTCATGGTACTGTATACACCTGTAGGCGCAATATACTCTGCTTCGGCATCTGGATAATCAACCCTAACTTTGTCAGTTGCTTCATAAGTGACACCAAATGCAGCTCCATACAAATAAGCAGAGTCGTCATACCATGTTCGGCTCATGCCGCTGTCATTGCTAGGTGCAACATATTGTCCACCGACATTCAACCGGTACATAGTTTGCAAGCCAGCCCCACCAACATCCAAGGTTTGATCAGAAAATCCCACTAATGATGCCGGCTGGCTAAACAGATTCGGCATTGAGACGATCTCAATACCATTGATGAAGGCGTATGAACCGTTGTACTTGTCTGAAGGGGTAAATGTCAGAGAAATTATTCCATCTTCAGAGGCCGGCAAAGAGAACTCCTTCACGACATATGCTAGGCTAAGTGCTTTAGCAGTCACATGTGCACTGAAGTTACTAAGAAGGGTGAAACTGCCAGAAGCCGAAACTGCGAAATATGCGCTTTCAGAAGAAAATCCAGGGTAGGTTGCCGGATAGAAATGAAGACGCACCCAATGTTGGTCCACTTTATTCACCGGAATACTGTATGTTGCTGGGACAGTGAAAACCCTAGCTGACATGTAAGGGACCGGTGAAGGGAGCGCTGGGTCCTGATAATCAGCAGTGACAACAGTTGATTTCACCGAACCAGCCAGAAATTTCGAGTTTGTATCCGTCACCCATTTTCGACCATCAGCATCATTGCCGTCTGAGCTCCCTCCACAACTCAACAGGATCGAATCAGACGGTTTGAATCCTCCCCTGACAGTGGTGATAGAACATAGAACAATGGAAAGGGAGATGAGGATACTGGCCAAATGGGTGGCAGAATTCATGGCCAAGGCGGATTTGGAGGAGGAAGAGCTATCTCCGTCTTCAACAATTTCTTTTTAGATTGTGTGTTGGATCCGTGTGGCTTCTTCCCCTCTCTCCTTGGAAATTGTCATGGAGCAATAACTCTGAAAAGCTGTTTGAAAGGAGAGGAGGGGAATAAAACCCAATTAAACAGGTGGTTACATTTGTCCGGTGGTAAACGGGTCACACATGGACTGGCTATTTATAGAAAACGCAATAAACAGTGGTTGTTTTCTTATATATAGGCTGTAGCATTTTCTCAGATTTAATTTAACTTAACGAGATCAAGAGAAAAGATCTTACTATTAAAATTTTCAACCAATTAGCCTTTAATTGTACTGATTGAAAAATTTCCAATACAAGTGTACTGGTAAAAAATTGTATAGACCTTAAGAATATTGAAGCCAAGCCCATCGGAAGCTCTTCATTTTGTACTGAAAACCTTTCTTTTTTTTTTTTATCAAAAAAAGAATAATAGCCTAACAATAGAGGATTAGAGACTCATCAATAGTAATCTATTGCTTCGATGATAATATAATCATAGAAATCCTTGTACTTGTACATAGCCTCATAGGCATCGCTAAATTGTAAATTCCCGTCACTTGCTTCAGTTAGAGCCGAAAAGCTTCCTGTATTGTCAAGGTACTGGCAACTTAGTATTCGTTGAACTCGCAGGAGCAGCCTCACTGGAGGTCTGGAGCAATAAATTTAAAAACAAATATAAGCAACTGTCATCAGATGTTTCAAATCTGGTTCTAGTAATTAAACTTTCCAATACAGCCTCAATTAATGAATTTATTTTAAGAAAAGATTAAACAGAAAAAGGAGCAAATATTAGCCCAACAAACACCCAACCAAGGCGGCTATGGGTAATATGCGGGCCCAATGGTGTTGCATCATGTGTCCAATGCGGCGAGTAATATTGTGCTAACTTTAAAATCGATCTGGAAAAACAAAATAAAAGTCTGTCATATTAAAGTATCATCAGTGTTATAAAAGTGTCAATTTGATTAATAAGTTTTGGCCTAGATAGGGTTTGACTCTTGTTTTTTCTCAAAAAAAAATGGCGATAAATGGTTTAGCTAACCATGTGAATCAAAATAAATACTAATTTTAAATAATTGAATTTAGTTTGGAAGATAATGCAGGTGTAAGTTATTGTCAATGCGAATTATAAAACTGATAGATTAACTCTTTAAAACTCGTCATGAGTTTTATAATAAAAGAGATACATGAAGAAGGCATGATTTTTGTTTTTTATTGTCGTCATCTCAGAGCGAAATTAATCAGATGAGGTAATATTGCCAACTAGAATTACAGCTATAAATTCAATCGCAATGTATATATTTTTTTATCTTACAATTGGCACCACCCATTGGATACGTATATCAATCTTATTTTGCCAAGCACAAATTTGAATATGAATAAGTGTTCCAATTGCTCAACAAACATAGGCGAAAACTCGTTGAGGAATTGGAAGGACCAAGTAAGAGGAGCAAGAGCTTTAAAGTTGAGAAAGAAGAAGGGCCGAAGGCGTTGACATTCAATCAACGGAGTTGCAGATACAAGTCATGCCTTGGAATGAAAGACACGGAATTTTGAATAAGTTAATCGATATACTATAAAGAGAAAACATATAATACATACTAATGTACGAAAGCTTCAATGCGTACTGATCCAAACTCTTTGATATGCTTCAAAATGATCGATCCAAACTGTCCAATATGTTATCTCTATTGTAATCTCCTTGCAGACCAAATTTTATATTATTTTGAAATTTTTGAAAATCGCTAATCTAATTTTTTCTGAACCGTTCAAAAACAACAGTTTTTAAACATCTGAAAAAATACTTAAAAATTTCGAAAAAATGTAAAATTTGGTTGGCAAGGAAATTTCAATAGGGAGATTATATTGAACAATTTGGATTGGTCATTTTGATGTAGATCGAAGAATTTGGATCAGTATGCACCCAAACTTCCGTGCATTAGTATGCACCATAGGTTTCTCCTACTATAAATCTCTTGTGTTTGGATAGGCCGGGAATAAGGAATAAGCCCCTTATTCCTTATTCCGGTGAAAAACAAACACCATAGGAATAAGGAATTTGGGCTTATTCGGGCCCTTATTCCTATACCATCAAAATCTTGGTATTAGAATAGGGAATAAGGATTACACCAATCCCTATTCCAATTCTCTATTCCTCTATCATCCAAACATATAGATACATATGTAATGATAAAATGTTAAGCTCTAGTTACTAGGCGACTGGCATTAATACCATGAGCAATTGCTAGCTCCCTCTTACTATTATTGATCATGAAATTCATTTCAAAATCAACCTTAACAAAATTCATTTTAAAACCATTTTTTTTTCTCTTTTTTTTTTAGTTGAATGAATTGTGTTGAATTCTCCTTTGACGCACTTCCGATCAGAGTTTTGGGTAAATTTAAAATTATAAAAAATTTATATTTAATTGTACATTAGGTATTACACGTTATATCTCGTAGACCTTAGTAGGGCTTGAAATAGATCATTTTACAATTATTTGAATTTGTTATATTTAAGGGCATGAAATACATCGGATAATTAGATAATTTCATAATAATTGAAATTTATTATTTTTACGTCGGATGAACCGAATTCTTTCTTCCTGGACCAGATTATAAAGGGGAAGATATGAATCACTCCTATGTAATCACTGCATCTCTGCTTGCTATGCAGAGCCACTGAACAGATGGATACAGGGAAGCGCCCTCAGAAAATCAACGGCTTGAAATCAGCCCTCCTTTCTACGACCAATCGTCGTCCGGTCAACTTTGGGAACTTCATCAAAAATTACAAAATTGTCCCTCCGGTCCACTCTTATCTCACCCCACTCATTGCACCTCACTAAAAGTAACTAAATCAAATTCGGTCAACAAAAAGTAAGGGGCAAAATCGTCATTTGACGATTCTCGATCCTAGATTGTCTCCATCTGTAGTCATTCATCATGTTAGCTACTGCGAGGCGGCCTTCCAGACTTCCAGTTTCCCTTCTCAATTTCGCCTCCATTTTCAACCATGGAACGATCGTTCGCGCCATCTCTCCTCGCAATAGCGCTATTGTTCGCGGCGATTTTGTCCGGACGAGCGCACGAGCACCATGGCGATTCCAGCTGCGAGATGGACCCCAACGTGCGAGTACTCGCCGAGTATCGCCAGGGAGTAGTGACCGTCGATGGACACGTGGATGATTGGGATGGGGTTGATGGGTCGGAGTTTGAGCTGCGTCCTGCACTGGATCCGGATGAGGATAAGAAGTACCAAGGTGGCAAGCTTACTGTTAAGGTTTGACCAAACACATCTTCTTTTCTTTGCAAATTTTGCCTGTGCTGTTATGCAAGGGATTTGACGAGCTTGTTGGTTGCTTAATTCTCAGTAGTTTCAGTAGGTGATCAACTTTGAAATTGGGTTGAGATTGCTACCAATTTGAATTATTTGAGATTGATTTATTGAAGGATTAAGCTTCCAAAGAAATTTGCTCGATTTTATTATATATTACATACATTGACTAAATGTCACCCAATTACATTCAATTGATTTATTATCTGTGTTTACTCACTTGCTATCTTCAGTGATAAATAGAACAGTTTATGGCAATGTAGGATTCAGATCAACCAACTGAATATTTGTAATTTCTTGATATCACTAGTGATTAATTATGTCCTTTGAATTTTAATGGCTCAATGTTCATTATTTCTGAGTAATTCCTTTTGTCATTTTTAATGTGTTTAAATTTGGTGAAACCCATTCCAATAGCCCATTTTTGTTGGCGGATATTATAAATTAGGAGGTCATGATTCTGGTTTTCCATTGTCACAATCATTGACATGGGCCTAAGAGCTTTCTCCACTTAATGAAAACACTTTTATGAACTCTCTTTTGGTATTTTGTATTAAACTGTACATTTTTGTTTTAAATGGGATGCAAAAATTTACTATTTTCATATTGGAGTGTAGGCCATTCATGATGGTAGCAATATTTACTTTGCACTTCAAGTTGATGGGGAGTATGCCTACACCAAAGGGTAATTTCGTCCATCTACTATACTATGTTATTACTGTTTTGTTTGGTCTAGGAGTTTTATCTTAGTAGTGGAATTATATGTCACCAGACTTCAATTTTATAGTACAGTTCGAAGCTACTGGTATCAGCTTTCTTTTGTTTAAGTTGGTATCTTGTCCAAAATACAAGATTTAGACTTCGTCCTCGTATAAATTCTGCGAGACAGATTTACTAAGTTGATACAATTTCAGTGAGAGAGTGAAGAAATAGTTAAAGTGAAATTCTAAGCTATTGAGATTTCATCATGTATATTTCCGACGGAAATATGATTCTTATTTATTTATTTATTTATTTTTTTGATGCAGTGAAAGTAAGCAATGCCCTTCAGTGGCTCTCATGTTTCAAATCGGTGAAAATGCCTCTTACGACAGTGTAATCCTTTCTTATCATCTTATATTACAGCTATATAAATTAAAATTGCTTTTCTTCACCAAGTCTATCGTCCCTTTAAGTTTAAACTATCTAGGATCAATTTTTTCTTTTCGTTAATTATAGATGGGTGGATGTGCTGATTTGCCTGGAAGCTGCACAAGCCAATCCTGTCAAGGTCATGGAGTTGATATAATGCATTTCTCTATGGGCACTGCTATACCTGGCCGCTTGTATGGTGGAAATATAATCGACAACACAGCTGGAAATGGTGGTGATAGGTGCTACATCTATTTACTTCTCATAAGAACTCTGATTTAGAATTGTGTATATGTTTAATTGATAGTTCTCCTTTTCCTCTCTACCATTCTAATTGTTTCGATGTGGTAGATTTGGCCATCTCGTTGACATATATGCATGGAATCCACATTGCCGGTACCTTGACGGAATAGGCCCTGATGGTAAGCTGCTTCTTTTTTTTTTAAAATCTATAATTCATTTCATATTATACAAGCTATTGATTTTGGCATTACTTTTTTCTTTTGTTGTATTGTTGTAGTGAATTACACAAATGCTCTGAATGACTGGCATGGAGCATGGTGGCACAGTTCACTAATGCTGCATTCAGGTATTTATTAAATTTATCTCTGGTTTTCGACATATGTCTTAGTTTAATACTAGTAATGATGAAATCAGCTCTATAAGAAAACTCGATCAATCTGTAATGCGAAAATGTGAATAACCGAAGCAACATTTGACAATAGGATATATTGAAGAAAATAGCCCATATGCAACACAAGGCCAGAAAGGAACATACTATTTTGAATTCTCAAGGCCACTAA
Source organism: Rhynchospora tenuis (assembly GCA_027725995.1). Classification (NCBI taxonomy): domain Eukaryota; kingdom Viridiplantae; phylum Streptophyta; class Magnoliopsida; order Poales; family Cyperaceae; genus Rhynchospora; species Rhynchospora tenuis. Next base: position 52,794,791 of record CM050888.1, read on the forward strand.
GGACAATGGACCGTTTCCAACAGGTACGTACTACTGCTTTGTCATCCATAATGCTGTGCTTAACTGCTTTTGAAATTATGACCTGTTGTGTAACGACTCATTCATGCAAGCAACATGAAAGAACTAGTTGTTAGAAAAGTGCATCCTACCTTTATTTAATCTTGTATTTGTGCATTTGCAATTATTTTGAGGCCATAATAAATCTTATAGCTGCGTGTTTGCAATTATTTTGTGGCCATCTTGAATTTGGTCCACATCATTTGAGGTGCACATGATATGCATTGGTATACCTAGTTCCTCTGGAGAAAATGGCATTGTTGATACAACCAGCTTGAAAAAATATCAACATTAACTGGCAGACAAGTACCACCGTGCCTGCTGGTACCGTAATGAGTCATGACTGAAATGGTAGCTTCCTTCTTATTCATCGCATCTCAATGCAGGATGCACAATTCACCATCGGCCAGGTTAGCAAGCTTGCAGTTGCTTTCTGGTACCCTACAGGAGGCCAGCCATGGAGCAAGTCACAGCACTATTCTGGCAGTTGCAACTGGATTCCACTTGATGTTGCCTTACCTTCTCAGGCCTCTCTTTCCCATTCCAATAACAGCTCTTGGGATGCTGCGACGGCCTTTTCATTGCTTCTTTCAGTAGTTGCCTTCTGTATATCAGTTTTTATTGGGTATTGGGTTTCAAAGAGAAAGGAGGTGCCATTTATGCCGATTGAGATGACTTCAGTGAGGTGAAAGCAGGGAAATTTCCTTTCCTGATGTGGTCTATTTCTATTGATGTATCTAAATTTTGGCAGGACAGGCAGTTTCCGTTTTCTTCATAGTTTCTATTGGGATCATTGTATAAGAGTTTGCATTAATTTAATGTAGAGAGAACACGATCATTGATTTTATATTCATTCAGATTTTAGTAATAAATTGGTAATGTATGATTCAATTTTGGTAGATGCTCTCATTTGATTATATAAAACTAAAAATTGACTCAAAAAAGGTTCTAATATTTTCTGCTAGCACGGGGATTGGCAACAATTACTTTTGATTGAGTTTAAAGTTATTTTTTGTAGTTCTTGATTGGAAAAGGATGAATCGATTTATTGGTACTTGATCATTGTTGCAAACATAAAATTTTTCTATTTGGTTGGCCATTTTTTTATTGTAAATAATTAGGAGCATTTTTTGCCCATTTAAAAAAAAAAAGAAAATCAATGTAAGTGTTCAGAAAAATATGTTAAGAGTGTCCAAAACAATTTCGGAAGAAAGAAACATTTAATAACCAAGCAAGCAATAAGAAATTGAATAATATTTAAAGGTTACACATCAAAATTAAGCCTTACCAAATTATTTTATTCAGGGAAATAGAATAAGTCTGAAAAAAAAAAGAAAAAGGGAAAAAAAAATTAAAGATTTATCTAGGGTTTTTCTGGCCAGGCGCTCGAGAGCCACTGCCAGTGTCCCTACCTCTTGCTTTCAACTCTCACCACTATACCAACTCGTTTCCTAAATAATCTATCCTTAAATTAGGTTTTAACTTCTTCAAAGTTGATGAACCCAAATTAATTGACAAACCATGGATGATACTGATGAATTTGGCTATCTCTATGATGACCTCGACGACCATGTAAATGCTGGATTAACAACTGCTAATTCAAGCTCCGACTCGACTGTAAAGGAACCGAAATCAAACGATTGTGGGTTTAACAACGGTTCGGAATCTTTAGTTGACGAGGCTGATGCTGCGCTGGATTTGGGAGATGGAATTCAGAGCGATGATTACTCAAGTGAAAGCGAAGATGATCTTTGTATAGTGTTGAACGAAATTGAACGCGTTGATTCGAGACAATTGGAGATTGAAGGAAAGGAAGAGGATTTTGGGATTGGTAATGGCTTGGGTCAGCATGAAAAGTGTGAACCTGTTCGATACGGTAAAGGTGATTGGAGCCATTTTAGGTTTCCTTATTTTGGTGGTCATAGTGACGCGGTTGAAAATGGATTCAATTTCTTTTTGCCAAGAAACTGGTAAGATTTAATTTATAAATTTTATTTATTTTTCTTCTGTGGGTTGTAACTCATGGTGTCGCCAACTATTGCCTCATAAGATTAAAAATTTCTGTCACAAATTGGTTTCAGAAGACTCCAATGATATTAAAACAACACTGCACACATCAGAATTTAATTCCATAGTAAACTCTGTAGAAATTAAAATAAAACAGAAGTTGGAAAAGTGGTACAATGAGTATCATCCATGGCAGTATTGGTTTTAAAATGTACTAGTTTTATTAATTTTTTGATAATATCTTAACTTTGGATTACATTTTTAGGACTATATTTGATGTTGACATAGAAGAACTTGACTATAAGCCTTGGAGGAAAGAAGGAGCGAATATAAGTGACTACTTCAACTTTGACCTTGATGAAGATAGCTGGAAAAACTACTGCCAAGACCTGGTACATTTTTTTTTAACTTATGGTAGCATTATTTTGTTTGCAAACATGCCAAATTTGGCGACTAATTGAAGTTATTTTTGTCAGGATCAATTAAGGAACAAAGCTGTGATGTCAAATTGGGCGAGGCATGATAGACCAGCTTTCACAGTGAAGGAAATTAGTAAAGAACCTGAGAAGGTACTTACGCACCAGAGATTCTTTCCCCTTCTTTTAGAAAATTGCAATTAGGTATGAAATAAGTTTGATTAAAATGTTATTTTATTTATTTTGTAGCTGAAAGGAAGAGCTATTCCTGTTAGAAGTGGTTTTGGTGAACGCATATCCTCTACTGATATATGTCGACTCCCTCCTAAAAGAGATTCAGATGTAGTGATTCATGTATGTTATGCTATTACTTGACCAAGCTACTCTTATTTCTATAGCATTATGAAAATGCTGCATAAATGTCACATAATTGTTACATTGCTGCTGTATGATTCTGTAGGTAAATATGACTGGTTCCATGGAGGATGAAAATGATGTGGATACAATAGATGTTAGGATTCCAGAAGAACAAGGGAGAGAACTTGAGAGTACATTGATGGAAAATGACGTTGAGCCAACAGAGAGGTATTTTATGCAATGGGATTCTAATATTAGGATTGAAAATAAGTATTTCCTGTTTCCTTTAACACTTCATTATCAATGATATATAGATAACCTATCAATAATTGTACACTTTTTTTTTACTTTGCATCATAGGTTCTTTGATCTGGAAGAAGATGATAGTTATTGTGGCCGAGATACTGACCCTATGTCATATAGTTATAATGAGAGAGAAGAAATAAAAAGCCGAACTGCTACAGTGGATTTTAGTAGCCATCCTGAACAATCAGTCGAGGAGTATAATTTAAATAGAGTCCACTTGTCCTTTGAGCAAAAAGCTGAGTTTCATTCTTCAAGGCGTTCTAGTAGTAGAGTTGGTGCTGATAAAAAGTCTAAAATGCTTAAACCTAGGAAGGATAGAGATGACAAAAATAAAAGTTCAATTGAAGAATGTCAGGACATATACACTTCTGATTCAGATGGATATAGGGGCAGCTGGGGCACTAAGGAGCATAGGAGTAATTCTAGAAGTTCCCCAATTAAAGAGCAGAGGGACCAACTATTTGTAAGGAAAGTAGCTAAACCTGGTGCCTGTTGGCATGAAACGGAGGATAGACCTCCCATTGGTATTTGGAGATACCGGTATATGGAGGTACAAAACCCTAAAAATCCAAGGTCTCAGATAACAAGCAGATATGGGCGAAGTACTGGAAATGTAAAATATAACCGTGGGGGCTATACAGGGCATCTTCAAATGGAGAGACATCATCTCAACCAAACAACCCGTTATAGAGAAAATATACTGTCTCAGAGAGGCCATTACAGACAAAATCTTGTTGGTGACCACTTGCATATTGAAGATGAGTTTGCACCAGGCACTTTGAAAGAAAGGTGTGATGAGAGGAGATACAACAGACCAAATAACAGAAGATTTAATAATTTTCAGAAAGGCTTTGTTAAAAGAGGGTATTGTTATGATGGTTTTTCAAGGAATGTAGCCACTAATAAGCAGTTCATGAATGGAAGGAGGTGGTACGAAATTGATTGGTTGGATGAGGGTAACAGTAGAATGTGTAACGTCATTGATACAGGAGAAAGGAATTATATTGCAGATGACTACGAGGGGAGAGGTTATGATTTGTTGCCTTTAAGACATAAAGAGACGGTTAATCGTTTTGTTGATGTTCAGAAAAAGGTACAGGCTGGGGTAAACCAAATCTATACAATTGTACTGCTTAAGTTAAGCTGTGTTGAGAGGAAGCCTATGTGTACTTCTTGTATGGGCTGTCTCGGGTTTCTTTTATTTTTGACCATGAGGGTTTTGCTTCATTCTAGTGAGTTTGTTCCTATTTTATTGTTTCATTTGCAAGAGGTATTATTGAAATATATTTTGAAACGACAGTGCAATAAAAAAAAAGATATACAAATGAATGCACATTTGTCTTGACAGCTTCTGCCAAGGTTTCAGGAAAAAAAAATGCGCATTAAAAAATTCAGAAAGAGATGAATAATTAGTTTTGATGGGTTATGCTTTGTGGTGGCTCTTGATTGTGATTGGCATGGTGCATGGGTTGCAAAAGTATTATCTTTAAGAAGTGTCGTGTATGCTTCAACATCTATTTTGTTTACATAAATTTTGTTTCATAATTATGGATTTCGAACCTTCTTATTCACAAATGTTTGTGAAGTACTTCAAACCTTCACATCATTATACTTCAGGTTATTATATTATCAGTGGTTACTGGTTATCCATCATGGTACCTGTTCAATTTGCTTCGTAAAATCTGACCAACTTTAAAGACCTGGAACAGTTACTATATAAAAGTTGTGACTGGTAACCAGTGATACACTGAGTGCCAGCAGTAATGTTTTTTTTTCTTTTCTTTAATGACCATACATGTATTCATATTGTATGACCATAATTTTTACACTTGAATTTAGTCTTTTTGTATCTTTTAAAATCTTTGAAGCTATTTTTTTTACATGAACCTAGAAATGGTGATATTTTTCCCTTGAATCATCCACGAAGCTTAATAGATCAAGGGTTAAAATTTGAGTTACATGATTAGAAGAATGGGGGTTCAGTTACATATTGTAGGCTGGTTCCTTGCGGTTATTTGTTTTTTAGATTGGGCTTTTACTTGAAGCATATGTGATTATGACCCCTCTGATTTCTTATATATGTTATGATATTTCACCTTATTTCTTTATAGAAATCTTTGGCATGCAATTAACTGTGTCCCTTGAATATCATCTAATCTGCTTGCAGTTGCGGCGAAAAGACTATGAAATTTCTGGTGAAGAACGCAGTCAACGCAACAAGTGGTCAATGCACTGTAGTTCAAATGGCCAAGATCGAAATCATAAGGTTTCAAGATTTGAAGGTATCCCCTACCGAACAGGTCAGAGAAACACTATCTTAAGGGTTCATAGATATGGCGATAGTGAAGAGCTGCTTGGGCCTAACAAAATTGGAGAGAGAGAGAAGAGGTTCTCTCAGAGAATTCTGGAGGCAATGGATAAGATGCAGAAACGAGGAGAGAGGTTTAAGGATTCGGCTTTTATGAAGAAGGAAGCTGAACAGAATGAGAAAATGACCATAGGGGAAGGTGGGACAGATTCAGTTGTAGATGAATGCAAGCCTCTGAGACCAGTTAGGAAGAGGAGGTGGGGATGCCAGTAATATCATATGTGAAAGTTTTGTTATTCTTGTTTCTTTCTTTTCTTTTTTAAAGTTAATTTGATTTTATTATGCCTCTTAATTAAAATATCTTCTTTTTTTTTTTTTTTTTTTTGAAGGATTTACCTTTCTTGTTTGTTTAGAGGTGTTACTTGCCTGTTTTTGATATCAGCTAAATCACCTCAACTCTCTCATGACCTAATTAGTTCTAGGTAGAATGAGAGCCTTAAAATAACTCACTGTTTGTTTCTAGTTTGAAGTTGCACATTATATAATTCCATATATGATTTCTGCATCTTGAGTTTTTGATGAGAATCGAAACTACAGGTAGACATGCAAAGCTAAGAGTCAATTATCCAAGAACCAAGGTGATGGCGTGTAGTCCAGCCTTGAATTCTTATCTGATTGGTTGATGTAGACACTTAAGCATTGCATCATCTCCCGCACTGGGACATCCAGCGTGGATCTGACCCCTTAATTTTGTATGTTAGCCTGGGCTGAATGAAATCGTTACTTTGCTCGAGTTCCTTTTAATTCACAAAAAGAAAAAGTTAATTGCCTGCATCATCAAAAACTTTTACAAGTCAAAAAATGTGACTCACGCTTGAACGGTACTAAAACGCCACCAGTAATGTAATAGAAAATCCAGACAGCTGAAAAACTGTGATACCTCAAAGTACAGTAAATTTTACAGCCCGCTGCCTTCCAATACTATTCTTGTTGCAAGTCGAATTAAGCAGAATTTTTGGGCCATACTTCATCCTTTTTGTATGGGCCGAGTTGTATGGTGCATTAATGCTATGAGAATATATCAACTTCCATAATCTCATGTTCAAATTATGAGTTGGACAGTTCGTTCCGGTCTGCATAGTAAAATTTCTTGGTCTAATCGGCCATGAAAGGACTTGGAAGTCGCACCTCCGAAATTTCGCTCATTTAGATTTTAATTGGATAGCAGTTTTCTTGAATTTTAAGTTAATGACAAATCAAGTCGCTGACTTGTATTGTTATATGATGAGTATACCTCCGCAATTTAGCATTACTGAAGTTATTTTATGAAGTAAAAACCTATATATCTTTTAAAAAGTAGAGATAATTAATATTCATTTAAATTTTTCTCTGGCTTTATTTTTAAATTAAGTAACTTATACCAAAATTTTATTGTTCTAAAAAAATATTTAGAGAACAAATTAAATTATCATTTTAATGCAATATGAAAGCCATTAACGCACACATAATTGAATAAAGTTTTCTCTAATTGCTTTTCTGTTAAATAAAATATCCATTATGTCTTAGAACTTAAAAAAACTTTAAATCTATTAATAACGAAATTATGTGTTCATAAGAATATTTGGTCATCAATATGTGAAAATTTTAAAATAAACGTAGTAAAAAGAAGCTAGATATTAACAAAAGGATATTTTTCAGCTTCATGCTAACAAAGTGACGTGGCCCTTTGTGCACCTCCCGCTCAACTCCAGACCCCTTGGCACTGGATTTCTTACTCGACCAGTTCAGCCTCATGCTAAAACTATCAGCTAATTCTACAAACACACCGTTGTAATTCGACCAACAAAAAGTAAAAAGCCCGCCTTTCCGGCTTCTGTTTCTCTATCTATAATTTATAATTTTTCATTCATCCCAACCTCGGTTTCCATTTTTAGTGAGCTTGGTACTGTGAGTAAGAGCGAGAAAGAGAAAGAGAGGAGATGCAACTCTCCTCTTATTCCAAACCCAATCTCTTACCAAATCCTACCTCTAATTCTAATCCAGTTTTCAATTCGAGTACCTCAATCTACTGCTTCTCTTCTCCCCTCCGTTCAAACTCTCTGCGCTTTTCCCACAAGCTCAGTGCATCATCCCCACCCCATGAAGACATCAAGCTTGGAAAAGAGCTCAAATCAGAACAAAGCAACACTAAGGAACCAGTGCTAGTCGTGCGCCGGCCAGCGATGGATGAAGAGGAGGCGATACGGTCTCTGGTAGACTCGCTGAAGCAAGAAGTGAAGGATGATGTGAATTCATCTTATCCGTCGAAGATTGATGAGAGAATGTCTGAAGTTGCTAAGAAACTACCGATATTTGAACCACAAAGAGTAAAGACTGCGGCTCCAGTAGAGAGGCCATTGAAGATAAATTTGGAGCTTGCACTCTATCGGGCGAAGGTACTTACGAGACAGTTTCAGTTTGATAAGGCTGAGGAGCTCCTTCTCCAGGTATAATTTGAATTAAAAGTTTTTTTTTGTTCTTATTTGCAACCTGCTAATGATTGTTCATTGGCAATTCATGTGTGATTCATTTTAAAAGAAATAAGATAAGGGTGCTTCATGTAGTGATATAATATAATTATTGCAGTGCATGTCATACTGGCCAGAAGATGGAAGAATATATGTTGCCCTTGGAAAAGTATTCACTAAGCAGTTGAAATATGCTGAAGCTAGAACAGTTTACGAAAGAGGCTGCCAAGCTACACAAGGAGAAAATTCCTACATTTGGCAGGTTTAATATCTAGTTTTCTTACTTACATTGGCATTGTTGTGATAAAAAATATAAAAAATTCTTATTTAGATTGCATATGCTCAGTTTATGCAGTTACCAAGGAAAGACCAAAATAATGAAAAATCAAACGTAAAGAACACTAGTTAACCATTTTTTTTTTATTTCTTGGAAATTGTTAGTGTTGGGCAGTGCTAGAAAGCAATGCTGGTAACACCAAAAAGGCAAGAGAGTTATTTGATGCTGCAATAGTGGCAAACAAAGAGCACACTGCAGCATGGCATGGGTGGGCAGTCCTAGAAATAAAGGAAGGAAACATCTCAAAGGCTAGAAGTCTTCTCACTAAAGGGATTCAATTTTGTGGTGGCAGCGAGTACATATACCAAACACTTGCCTTGCTTGAGGTTAGGAGTAAGCGGTTCGAGCAGGCTCGGAAATTGTTTCAACAGGCAGTCGATTGCAACCCCAAAAGCTGTGCAAGTTGGCTGGTAAAAATTATCTATTTTTTCCCTGTAATTTCTAGATGTGGCAATTGAGTAGACCTAGTTGGGTTGTGTAACTGTGTTTGTGTTAGAGTCATCCGACTATGAATTATTTTCGGTACTAGTCGTCCGGCTTTTAAGTCAGATTGGGTATTGAGTCATATGGATTCAGATCATCACAGGTTTTCTCAGGTATAGGTTGTGTCAAGTTTGCAGCAATTGTTTCAAACAGGTTCAGGTCATTTGTGTCCAAGTTAACTAGTGCGCATAGGTCAATATGTGTTTGGATACAGGTTAGAGGGTGCAGTTCAGTTTGGTTTGAATTGTTTCAGGTAGTAGACCCATTGGATTGATCATCTTGGATTGGATGGGTTCTTCAGGATCAGGGTTTGTCACCTCTAGATTAATTTCTTTGTCTTTGTAGGATTAAAGTTAACAAGGTAAATATCACTTTTCTTGCTTGCAGGGTTGGGCTCAGATGGAAATACAAGATGAGAATAACTCAAAGGCAAGGCAACTATTTGAGGTGAAGAACTCTCTTTACAGGTTTTTAAAATTGTGTTAAAAAAAATGCTTGTTGGTTTTTTTTTTTTTTTTTTTCCTGATTTCTAAATTTTTAGTTCTGTTTCTCTCACAATAAGTTTGACAGCTGGTTAACATATCAGATTTCCTCTGCTTTTGAAAAAGTACACAGTTGATAACAATACAAAATCAATTCCCTTTAAACTTAATTGCAGAACTTTGGCGTATCCTCTGAGAAGAGCTCAAGTTGTTTATAAGATTAGTAGAATTAGCTTTTACTAAATGGTCCTTTGAACTTTTTCTTTCAGGAAGCAGTACAGGCTAGTCCAAAGAATAGGTTTGCATGGCACATGTGGGCTGTATTCGAGGCCAATCAAGGGAATATTGATACAGCAAGGAAACTTTTGAAAATCGGTCATGCAGCAAACCCCAGGGATCCTGTAATTCTCCAATCTCTAGCATTGATTGAATATAAACATACATCTCCTGATGCTGCTCGTGTGTTGTTTCAAAAGGCATCTAAAATTGATCCACGACATCAACCTGTTTGGATGGTAAGAACTACCTTAACCCTTTCCACCCTCCCTCCAGTTGTCTGTGTAAAGCCATTAATTATTCCATAATACCATCATTCTCATCTCAGTCATCTGAAATTCTTGTAGGCTTGGGGATGGATGGAATGGAAGGAAGGAAACATTAGCACTGCACGAGAACTGTATAAGAAAGTTTTGTCTATAGATTCAACGAGTGATAGTGCTGCTCGATGCTTTCAGGTAATGGTTCTCTTTGTAATTTGGAATATTTGTTGAATACCCTGTTATTAGCTTAGTGCTATAAATAGGTATGTTGTATGCACAAAACATTGCCACTTGTGCGCCTAAATCTATTCTTTTCTTTCCTGTTGCGAACAAATTAAATTTTTTCCTCTCACTCGCATGGGACTAGTCTAGTAGTCTGTCTAAATAAGTCTATGAAAATGCTGTAAATTATTTGCAATTGTGGAAATCTTGTGTGCTATTTGCATATGCAGCAATTTCTATGGTTTGTACAAATTGTAGAACCGTTGTTTAAAATCAGGAAGCTTTTTATGTCTGGTTAGATCCCAATCTTTTTATTTTCAATTTGCCCCCTGAATATTTTAGTTTTTGTTCAATTGAACCTTCTGACAGTCCCAAAACTAACGGCAGTGACCAGCAGAGCTCACAAAACTGACTAGGCAACAAGAATACAAGGGGGAAGAAAAGGATAATAACAAATCTTTATATACCCATTTTTCCTTTCCAATAGGTTTCCTTTGTTCTGACCACATTATTTGACAATTTCTTAGAACTCTTTATTTCTCTTTTTTCACATATTAAGACAGCCCTAGTATGTGATAAGCTGCGAACTAAAATAGGAGAAACTAATGTGTGTGTGTGTATATATCATGGACTTTGTAGAGCTTAAAAATACAAATGCATGCTCATAGACCCTACTTTTCTTGATATCTCTTTTTTTTTTTTTTCCTCGAATAACCAATCATTGCTCAAATATAAGCTAATTAACTAAGGATGTTCTAGATGAACAAAAATCCAGAATATAGAGAAAACCTATTGAATCAAACTAATAGTTTAGGGGCTTAATTGATCAACAGCATTTGAAAGGCCGAAAATGGACTAATAATTAGTCTACATTGACTTTATAAGCATCATGCTTTTCTTTCCTTCAGGCATGGGGAGTATTAGAACAGAGAATAGGCAATACATCAGTTGCCAGAAGGTTGTTCAGATCGTCACTAAACATCAATTCACAGAGTTATATTACATGGATGACATGGGCTCAGCTGGAGGAAAAGAAAGGCAACTCCATTCGGGCTGAGGAAGTTCGAAATCTCTACTTTCAGCAGGTAGGTTAGGTCATTAATATTTCTTGCATTCCTTCTTTTGATCAAGTGTTATTTTATATGAACTAAATGCTGGAAATATATGTTTTTGCTGAAATAGAAAAACAATGCTAAATAATAGCATGGTCAAGCCATGCCAGAGCTGGCATGCAAGATACCCTGGTGGTGGAATTGCTCGTTTTAGATTTTAATATGTTAGACATATAATTAGTAGCATTTCACATTCATTTAAGCCACAACTAAATACTCATAAATTCATAATAACTTTTCATCATCATGAACAGAGAACTGAGGTAGTGGATGATGCATTATGGGTGATGGGGTTGCTCGACATATTTGATCCAGCTATGGATAGCATAAAGCGTATACTAAACCTGGAACAACCACCCGACTCAAAATCAAAGGAACATCTCTCTCCATCAAAAAAAGAGGAAAGTGAGGTTGAGAAGAGTGATTTCGATCTTGATGCTTTTATCAGAAGAAAGCTCTACCTTGATCCTTCGAAGCTTGATGGACTGTTTGAAGATAAAAACCCGAAGGTAAACATTCCTAAAAGAAGAGAATATGGACCATCACGAAGAGCTCTTATTGCTGTCAAAAATTAGAAAATTTTTGTGTTAGTCTTGTCCATTGGGTTGAGAGGGTGAGAATGTTATGTTGGGGAGGTTTGTAATTACTCTTGTAACTTGGAAGGATTAGAAAATTAAATGAATTTATAATTACAATGATATGTACAAAGGACTGTTGGTTATACTAACACTTTCATAAAAAGAACAGAAAACAGTATCAGCATGATTGCAATTAGAGAGAGACTGCTTTCATATCAAAAGTGTCATAAGCAAAATAAGTTTCCTGCACATATAAATAAGATTAATACAGGTGCAAGCAAGACTTCTTATACTTCTCCTTCTGATTTTTTAGGCAGAACTTGTGGCCAAAAGGATCAAATCTCACAGAGAATGCATGAAAATCATATAGGATAATTTCAAAGCTTTATAGGAATCTCATTTGTCGCAATAGATATTAATTAATTGATCGGTCAGTAATTAGGTTCTCTTTCAAAGCCTATAGTTAGAAATAAAGACATACATCTAGCCTTATGAAGTACACAAATGGTGAACCATCCAACCTTAAAACAGGATCCTGTTTAAGCACTGTGAAAATATCTGGTAATACACAAATGTGAAGCTTCCAACTTCAAAAAAAGAGGAAACTGTGTAGGCACTGTCAAAATCTCTGACCAGAGTTTCTAAACTCGCAGGGAGATGAAATCAGTACTTAAGAACAACACGGGTCATGCTCCAGAATTCATGCCAACAAGTTATTTCTTGACATCTTGACATGCTAGACAGCACTGAACCAAAAAAGGTCAAGAAAAACACTGAGCTAATAAAAATTTATCAACCACTAACCCATAATTTTTTACGTGCTCCACTCTTCCTCTTTCACATTCACTTTCTTCTTCCTTGACTGCTATCTGTGCTGGTTGAATGATCTGGATAGATCCAATAGAGCACTCCTCCCACCCAATCTCATCAATGTCTCTCCTGATCTGCTCCAGTGATGGTGTTGCCACCTGCCCACCACCAAGTAAGGGGCTACCTCCTTTGTTGGTCATGGACCGGGTTGGGTCCATTAGGACAAATGAACCCAGCGCCTCCAGGACCTCATGCTGTTCATAGTACAAAGCAAAAGGTGCTTGTTGGGGAAATCAATAGAATAGAGTAAAAGTGGAATTGGAATTTGACTTCTATTCACACTATTCAAAATAAAGGTTGGTTAGAAATCAATTGACCAATAAGAAGTATTGAGGAGGATATTTGCATGTATCAGTACCACAGATTTTCAGTCTCTGTACCAACTCTTTATTTCTGATCACTGGTATTTGCATATTTTATCTTTCATCAAGAATTTCAGTGTCAATTTCTCTATGTAACGATTAAATCAATACAATTAAGTAGTCGGATACAGTCAGAACCTACAAAGTAACCAGAACTATGTGCAAACTCAATTAAGCACCAAATTCAATTGTAGAAGCTTCTAGGTGTATATGAATTTGTTATAAGAACTAATAGTTCAGAAATTTAACCTTGTGCGCTCTTGACTTGATGAACCCATGGATGAAGAGCACCTGAAAAAAAAGAAGAACAATTCAGCAAGGATGCACGAAGTATGTCGACATTCCTCCGGTTGAACGAGAAAGAGAGTATATGATTTATGAGAGAGAGAGAGAGAGAGAGAGAGAGAGAGAGACCTGTACGAGCTGATCGTAGGTGAGTTCGTTGCCATTGCGGGTGTGAAAGAAAGAGAGATAATCTGAGAAGGTGAGCTTTTTATGGGTTCCCCCTGAGCTCATGCCTGCGCTTAATTAAGGACTAACAAGTGAGAGAGCGAGAGAGAGTGGAAAGCGCACCGTTCGAAGAAAGAAAAGACAACGGAAGGTGGAGAGGAGGAATTGAGTCGTGTAATCAATGTACTGTACTGAGAGAGTCTGCTACAGTAGCGAAGTTAGGATTTCACGTTAGCATGGTCTAATAAAATTTTTTTGCTGAAAAAATATATGTACGACAATAATATAATGTCTAACTAAACTTTTAAAAAACTCTATTTTATCTATTTTATCTACATTTTGGTTTATATCGCATAATTATTTTATCCGTTTTATCACAATTTCATCGTTGCACAACCGATTTATCGTCGTTTTATCACTGATAAACGTTTAATCACCACCCAATTGCTAAACTACACAAATCACATTTGAAAACCTTTCATTTAATATAAATATAGTATGACAATAATTTATAAATAAACAACTTAATAATGTCACATAAATAAACTTGAGAAATCAAACATCTATTCTAATAACAACTGAAGATCCAGAATAATATATCTAATATACAAAGTAATAATTCAAGAGTCAAGAATCATTCACCAAAAAATCTCCTATTCTATTATAAATTTTATCTTAATAAGATTCATTGCGGAGGAAGGAAGAAAGTGATTCGTTAGAATGAATACGACATGAGTCCATGTGCGATATTTTAGAAGTCGTTACGTAATTCAAATCAAACACGACATGTCCAGCTGAGTCCTTCAAATTTTTGAGATGGGTCCATTAATTCGTATATATATTTTTTTATTTACAAACGTACTAACTGCCATGAAAATTTTTTATTTTCAGGTGGGTCCCTAGACCCACCAAATTCAACGTGGCTTCGCCACTGTCTGCTACTGACAATTGACTATTCATTCCAGAATCCAAATTGAAGAGATGGAAATTAGAGAAGAAATAAACATTCCAGCCTTCGTCTGTGAAAAAAATGCGGCTCGCCCGCCCCGGATATCAAACGGACTAAGAGTTTGGATTTCCGAAGCCGAAAATCAGGGTTTTTCTTATACAAAAATTGAATTTATTTTTCAAATAAAATATTAGTGTTGAAATTAATAAATGTTCATTAAGTTCAACACATAAATTATAATAAAATTTTTAAGAGATAGGTACGAGTAATGGAGGAGCAACTTCTAATAATAAATAGAAAAAATTTTCGATAAATTTCAAGGTAAAAAAAACGAACGAATCAAAATAAACATAATAGATTAATTCAAGTATGTTCATTTTTCAAGTTCTTGATCAAGTATCAAATAAATTTCAAAAATTATAAAATTTATGATAACGCATTCATCGTTAAAATAAACAAGATCAAGGACGATTATATTTTATATTTGAAATTTAAAATAAAAAAAATAAAGTGTGACATTTGTGGCACCAAAATCTTGCTCTACTATAAAATAGCGGTAATATATAATAATTTGAATGCAAAATTACAAAATTGTAATTTCTTAAATAGTAAAATTGTCAAAAAAAAACATCACGAAGAAATGTTTGCATAAGTTTTATTTTAGAACTTTCATATTTATGCAAAAATTTATGGACTTAACCATAATTCTATTTTTGTTCTAAACTTAATTCCATATTTGATGGTTTCAAAAACAATATCATGACTACTAATATTTTGTATTTGGCTCACATGTTTAAACTAAACGACTTGGAGAGACCAAGTTAGAAGTGCTGTTCTTGTATTGACAAGCGCTAAACGAAAAAAAAAATATTAAGCTTTGACTTTTGGAAAATTAACAAGAAGCTCCAAGCATAACTAGACGGGAATAAGTTGCTTGGTCACTGAAGCTGTGTGTCTAGTGAACAGCTCAAATTTTTCCCTTTTGATTTCCGTGCGTTTTCTACTTGGCCCGTTTAGAACGGTTGGCTGCTCCTCTCAAGAAAAAGGGGATTCCTGTATGTTCCGTTCTAGCCTAGAGCACCTTCACAGGAATTCACATCCTGTGTCGCGCGGCACCGCGTGTAGCGTGGATTGTGGGCCATCTGATTTAGAATCGGATGGATATGGAAGTCCCGTGTATGTAACCAGATTGATAGATCCGAAAATAATGAACAGCCCGATCAAAATCGAACGGCTCGGATCCGTGCTGCACGCTGTGCCGCGCAACACAGGATCTAGATCCCCTTCACAGAGCCATCTCTGGCTATTCCGTTTGGAACGGATCCTGAACCGTTCTAAACGGATCAGCCGTTTGCACCTCTTCTTTGATATATGTTGTATCTTGCTTCAGAACGGAATCGATCTGTTTGGAACGGTTCATCTAGGAATTTTATAACGGATATTTTAATAAATCGGGCTGATAAGGATCATCTCAATATTTCTCATCTTCATCATCCCCTTGTAATTATTAATGAGTAAAATACATCATTAATGAGAGAAAATACATCATCCTTTGAGATTATTCCCATATATTCCTCATCCCACCAGAGCTAATTAATTACTCCCTCCCTCCCTTTCCTCCTAACGCCATCCTTATTCCCTGCCCCATCCTCTCCCTCCTAATTATTCTAGTTTTGAATACTAATTGTTCTAGTTAATGTAAGTAATTTTTCTAGTTAACAAGCTCTGGAAAACTAATTGTGAAAGTTTCATAATCTAATTGTTCTAGTTCATAACCTAATTGTTCTAGTTAATATGTTTTGAAAAACTAATTGTTCTAGTTTCAGAATCTGATTGTGAAAGTATCCTAATTGTTCTAGTTCTAGAGAGGAAAGAGAGGAAGAGAAACATGAGAAGAGTGTTAGGAAGTGCTCAATTTTCATTTTAGAGCCAACAATTAGCAATAAACACATAATTAAGCACATAAAATCTAGGTTTAAGGTCATTCACACACAATTTATGAGAAACGAGTAGGAGAAATTATATCTCTCACGAAATAGTATTCGTGAGGCGATTCCAACGACTTTTGGAGTCGGTGGTGTGCACTCCTACGTCCCTTCCTTCTAGCCTTGAGTCTACCTAAAGGTTTAACAAAATTCTCCAAGTTTATGCTAGTAAACAAGAGAAGAGGGCTAATCCTTTGTTGCTTGTCTTTCTTCTAATTAATCTCTATTAAATGAAGGTGGCTAGTGCTCAACACATGAGCCCCTAATGCAATTATTAAGAGAGAATTTTCAGATCTGAAAATTCCCTTTGGAAGAGAGGGAGGTGGCTAGGAGGCGCAAGAGAGAGAAAGAGAGGAAGAGCTCTAGGGTTTGAGCTCAAGGGGTCCTTATATAGGCTCAATCTCTAGGTACACTTCCAACTATTTACAAGCTCGCCATCCTACCTATCCTAGCCGAAATGGGCTTCTTGGGCCTCTTCTTCAACTCTCATCTTAGCACATTAATTCCATTAATTAATGGGCTAATTCAATTACAATTAAACGGGCTCAAGTTGGCTTATTAATTAAAGCCTATATAATTCATACAATTATAATTAATATTGTTGAACACAATTAATTATCAATTTCTTGATAATTATTAAAGGATTAGCTTGTGCATTAATTTATTCTAACATGATCATTTTGATATAATTAATTATAACGGTTCATTACGGTATATAATTAATTAATCAACTCATCAAGTTTCGTATTCTCCAATACTAATAAATAATGCACTGTATGGTTAAAGCTTTATTTGTGTGACTCTTTGAGGATTTATATTATATTGACCATGAAAATAAATCGTTATTTATTTCCAATAATCATAAGCGGTATCTAGCAACACGTTATGACTCCCAATTCGTATAAATAATGTACCGTTACAATATCTCCATCCTGCATAAGAAATAATAGTATTTCCTTGTCTGATTCTTATGTCACATGATATCATTGTATAATCCAAGATATGATTGTGTCATTCTTGCAGATTATACATTTCTTGATCTAGAGTTGATTGTACAAGTTGGCCAAACAATCCAAACTCCATCAAGGGGTCCAAACAGATATCATCACTCATTAAGTATATCGATGAGGGACATACGGTTTTCTTGATGAACAACTTTTCTCCGCACAATTCAAGAGAGCATAAATAAAGTCCGTATAGCAGCCTTTATCAGGAATCAGCGTTAGACGATATTTATTGAACCTATCCTCATGTGGAAAATGTGAACATCTCAAACTTAGAATCAAACTCATATGAAATAAACAATGACACTTAACATAATCCATATGTTTATTTAATTGGGTCAAGTCATGTACTATGTTCAATAACATACATATATGCAATTAAGTTGGTAACTCCTTACCTATGATTTGTAAAACTTAATCATCACTTAACTTGCATACTAATCTTATCCGATAATTAACGTTCCTTGTTAATTATCAAGATTATGGACATCTTTAGATTTATTATTGTCATTTAATTATAAATGAACTATAGAGATCTACAATTCAGATCCTCAACCTGAATGATCTATCAATAAATAAATCAAAGAACAAATGATAAAATATCATCAATAACATAAACCATAGAAGTAACCAAAATATTTGGCTTCTAGGACACAACTCCAACAAAGAGTACTATGGCTTAGCGACAAAAATAGAAAGTTAGTTAATGAGAAAAACGGATGAGGATGATGGGTAATTAATGAGGATGTTGGATTTCCTATTTTTTGCACTCATTTTCTTATTACATGGACTTTCTATTAATGAGAGCGCTAGATAATTAGTGAGGATCCTGGAGATAAGGAAATTATTCTTCACAAAATTCGAGTCCTTTGAGCATAAACACTAGCATCTCACCCGGTTTTGTTTCGTGAGGCATTGGGCATCGATCAGTAATTTCTAAATATAATTAATTGCAAATTTTTTTCCGACTCTAATTGGCATCTCCTGGCAACTTAAAATAAACTTTAATGATTAAAAAAAAAGCAATATTAAAGTCAAATGCGGTTGACTCTTGAGACTGTCAAATACAATTAAATTTTAATTTTCGAAATTATGACCAATTCGAATTGCTTAATGTGTTCTCCATAATGAAACTTTTTTGAAGATCAAATTTTATATTTTTTATTTCTTTAATCTAATTAATTCTTGTCCCTCCAATTTAAAAAAATTCAAAAAAGTTATAAAAATTTTCGAAAGAATATATTATTTGTCTTCAAGAAAATTTCAATAAGAAGATCAAATTGAGTACGTTGTTCTGATTGGATGTTTAAAATTTCAATAGTTGTATCTCAGATCGTATTTGATGTCAAATGTTTTTGACTATAGCATTAGATCTATCTTTTATTGGCTTCTATTGAGGACTAAATTTTTTTAAAAAAAAAAATATATAACTGCGTTGTAGTATAACAAGTCTGTTTTGAATTCAAAATTATAAGAATTCGAATAATTTTGCATTTTGGAGTTTAGAAAGTCTAATCGGGCTAAAATTTCAAATTTATTAAGGAAATAATTTTAGCTCCATCAAACTTGTCAAGTATGATCCTTAGATTGTGTTCTAGAACAAAACAGAGGAGGGGAGATGAACTATAGGGCTGATGGGGTGAGGATAACCTTATAATCGAGGATTGAGGATCCGAGCTAATGTCTAATAAATTATGTTTCATCCGAGATAAACATCTCCGGATAGCTTCGATCATCGACTTCCTTCCCTCCACTCACCTCTCTTCCAATTTTTTCTTCTGGAGCACACAGTCTGAATTGTTCGCGAAATTTTACTTTAAAAATAAGAAAATAATCGTTCAACTTGTTGCTCCATTGTGTTCAAGTTTAAAACAAAGAAAGTATTGTACAATCCATATCATTTTTTTTCTAAATCTTTCTGTACAAAAACTCAGCAGATAATAAAATATCTTATTATAATCCATATAATACTAGAATAATTCTTAAATAAAAATTCATGTGAATTTACAAATAATCTCTGATCTGATATCTTCAGTAAACATAATTTCTTTAATTTTTAGAATACAATGTTTTAAAAGAAAATCTAATTTGATCTGATTTTGAATTATGTTTATGCATACCCAAATTACAAATCTATCTAATCGAATTATCTATGAATTTCGAAGTTTACATATACATTATACTTTGGAATAGATAGTTATATCTAGAAGTGTTGGAGTTATGTCCTAGAAGTCAATATTTAATGACTTAATTATTTAGTTTATGTTATTGATGATATTTGATCATTTGTTCCTGGATTTTATTATTGACAGTTCATTCAGGTTGAGGATCTGATTTGTAGATCACTGTATTTCATTTAATAGTAAATGACAATAATAAATCGAAACTGTCCATAGTCTTGATAATTAACAAGGAACATTAATTATCATATAAGACTAGTATGCAAGTTAAGCGATGATTAAGCTCTACAAATCATAAGTAAGGAGTTACTAACTTAATTGCATATGTATATGTTACTAGAACATAGTACAGGACATGACCCCGATGAAATAAATATATGGATTGTGTTAAGTGTCATTATTTATTTTATCAGTGTTTGATTCCAAGTTTGAGATGGTTCAGTTTTTCCACATGAGGATAGGTTTTATAAATATCGTCTACCGTTGATTCCTGATAAGGGCTGCTATACGGACTTTATTTATGTTCTCTTGAATTGTGCGGGAAAAAACTGTTCATCAAGACAACCGTATGTCCCTCATTAGTTCACTTGATGAGCGATGATATCTACTGGGCCCCTTGATGGAGATGGATTGCTTGCTAGCAACTTGTGCAATCATCTCTAGATCAAGAAACATATAATCTGCAAGAATGACACATTCCTATCTTGGATTATACAAGGATATCATGTGACATAGGAATCAAAACAATAAGAAACTCGTTTCTTATGCAGGATTAAATGATTGTATTAGTACATTATTCATTTATGCGAATTGGGAATCATAACGTGTTGCTAGATACCGCTTGTGATTATTGGAAATAAATAGCGATTTATTTTCATAGCCAACATAGCATAAATCCTCAAAGGGTCACACAAATAGGACTTTAACCATACGTGCATTATTTGTTTATTTGTAGTAGCGAGTACTGCGAAAATATGATAAGTTGATTAATTAATTGTATACCATTATGAACCGTTATAATTAATTAACTCAAATGGATCATATAGAAACAATATAATGCATATGCTAATTCCAAATTAATTATTAATATGTTAATAATTAAATTCGTTCAACATATATTTATTATACTGAGCTAGTCGGTCTTTTATTAAAGCAGTTAATTAAAAGCCTGATTTGAGATTAATTAATGGAGTTGATTAATAGGCTAATATAATATGTTATATAGCCTATAATCATATACAAAATTTCTGCAATGAAGGGATATTTTTGTCAAGACAAAATTATGGAAAAAGAGCAAAGTTTAGAAATAACAAAATATGGCAACGTTGTTTATGGAAACACCGAGCCCTATATCTTTTGCCTCTCTCTTCTTATTCCCTTGCGCAAGAAATAGAAGAGCAGAAAAATTTCTGCCCTAGGCGCCTCCATCTCTCTCAATAGCTCATGTGTTGAGCGTTAATTTTTCTTCCATGAAAAATAGTTAATCGCGCGAAGAAAAATCAAAAAGGGAATTAGCTATCGTCTCAAAACAAGCTAGCACTTGTTTATAGACTTTGGTTAATCTTCTAGGTGGACTAGAGGCAGCGAAGGTGCGCATCCATCGACTCCTAAGCAAAGGTCGAGCCTTCTAGTTACGATACTAGAAGAGGTATAATCTCCTACACGTTCTCTTTTATATATTAACTGCTTGAATAACTAGATCCGTTAATCGTGCATCTTAATTGCTTATTAAATGTTAATAAAAATTAAAATTGCTCAAGGACTTGAGTTCCTAACAAGAAGTACAACGAACACTTACGTTTTCCTTGTTTTTCAATGCCAAATGCAAATTACAAAAAATTACTCTTCTCTCCAGAGGGTCGAGACATTAATATCTTATTTAAACTACTTATTTTAATTTAGTATTCTGGAGAAAAAAATACTATACTAATGCTGGTCTGTCTCAAAAATACTATCACTACCAAATAATGTATGTACATTGTACAATATTCTTTTTCAAAAAAATAATACAAATTTATGAGTGACGTCACATAGGACATGTAGTGGAAGCTGTTGTCGCTAGAAGGATCTAGATAAATATTGCAGAATAATTTTAACTTCCTTGTCATTGGTTAACAAACTAGCTACTTTACATGTCAATATAATGGAACCAATTTCCCTTGGATTGATATGAAATGTCCCCTCTTTCACTAAAAAATATCTCAAAAAATATAAAAGCTTGTTGCAGGCCCCATTGTCATGAAAAATTTTGTGCCCAAAGAAATGAAAGGATTCGTTAGAGATAATGTTTAGAAACTTTGTTTCCAAATAAGGCAATAACAAGTAGCAGAAGTAACACAATTCAGGCAAATTCTCGACTGGTGACAAAATATGTTCTCCTTTCACTCTCTCCGACCATTATAAGGGGATATCCTCATAAATGCCCAGAGTCGGACTCCTCTGGATGAGCATGTAAATATGTATATGTCATGTCACATTGGTAACGAGCGACTGACTTTTGGGACCCACAAACCTCACATTGTGGGTCTTTTATCAGTAATATAAAATGGTGCGCCAATGTGTTCACTCCAAAGAATCCACAATTAAAAGAATCATTATCCATTTCCTCAACCTTGTACAATTTCGTTACTTCCCTATCATCTCTACCTGTCATATCAGAAAATAATAGACTATCTTAATTGAATGAACAATATATTAAAGGCACGAAGGTTCTTCTGGATTATTCAGATGTTATTTATTTATTTAGGATAAAGCCCGTGGGCACATTCTGCTGTTAAAAACTATGATGTCCTTTAATTAATTTGTTGGAATTTCTATTTTCGACAAGGCCAAGTGAGAATCATTTTTCCCAATTTCATTTTTTATAAATCACTCCTAAAGTTTTGTAATCGACGGAAATATATTTTAAAATTGTATTAGTGTGTTGAAGAAAATATATAAAAAGTACGGGTGCTTTATTCAGTTAGAAGTGTATTTGCCCACCCCCCCCCCCCCCCCCCCCAAAAAAAAAAAAAAAAAAAAAAAAAAAAAAAAAAAAGAGGTGTGGAAATTAAGCAGTTCTCGCCCAAGTACTTGAAATTAATTTCTGTAAAAACTAAAAAGCATTGATTTACGCACTGTAAACTTTTACCTCTTTTGTGAAATTATTAAAATCGACAGTTTGAATCTATTATTGAACATTAAAATTTGAACTATAAATAAAATCATGAAGTTGTGACATTTTGTAATTTGTAACTCCAAAATTTATAGCATTAGAATCCAGCTTATTTATTTAAAAAATAAAATCCTTCTTATGATCTTTTTTAATTTAATTCAATATCAAACGAACAAATAAAATTATAAACTTTAAAACTTTAAAATATAAATAAAATCATCAGTTGTCAGTTGTCACATTTTATAACTTGTAACACCAAAAACTTATGAACCCAGCCAATTTGTTTAAAAATAAAATCCTTCATATTATCCAACTAATTAGTCTCGATAGGTTAAAGTAAGTCAAGTTCTAAGTAACGATTATCACTTTCTTCATCAAAATCTGAAATAATAAAAATATCAATATCAAGAAAGTTATTTTATACACAACAATAATTAATTTTATTAATATTATTTAATTTATTTTAAAGCTAATAAAATAGGTAAAACATAAAAGACTCCGAAGATTGATTTTTTTTTTCTCTTACTTATATTTTTCTCCTATAAAAGTAAAAATTGGTTTAACACAAAAGGCAAAAAAAAAATATATAAATAAATTAATTGGTTCCACATACGAAGGATATGTAGGAATTTCCAAATACTTTCTGGCACATTAGCAAAGAAAATAAATTTTGAACAGATAGATAATTATTTAATTCTTGGTTATTTTTCATCGCATGCATCTACCCATCTTCATTTAGGAAAGAGTTTTATTCTTTTTGATGTTTGGATAAAGAATTTTGTTCTCCATACAGCTAGCAAATAGATAAAATGTCATTGTCACAGTACCAACAAGAATTTCGAAAGTTCCTTCGCTCTTCAAAGTTGAGAGTACAAACTCTTAAGCATTTAATTATCTCCTTTAGGAATTTTTCAGAGACTGAAATATTCCACAACTACAAGCCGTCAATGTATGTTCTAATTCACACAACTAGTGGTAAACTATGGTTCTAAGAAATGACTCCACTATGTAAGTCACACTCTAGTAAACAAACAGAAATCTAGGAGTTCTTCTTCGAAAATCTAAAAATTTGCAGGCTGACAACATTAGGTTGCGTCTAAACGAAGAGTCAAAATAACAAGAACAATATCAATATGAAAACAATGGTAGCCTACGTACGGGCTATTTACTGTTTCAAAAAAAAATATATGAGAACAATGGTAATTCTTTGTTGACAAATCAAGACAACAACAATATATATATATAAAAATATTAAGACTGTTATTCCGCATTTAATTAATTAGCAAATCCGTAATAGCTAAAAAATAATCACTAACCTGAGTCAACGATTATTTCTTACACATTCAAGCTCCATTATGTTTCCTACAATGGCCTTGTAAACTTCCTGCTAATTATTGGTTGTCTAGTTTTGAACAAACTTAATTGGTATCCTATATACAATTAATGGCCTCGAGTCATTCTCTCGATGTGATTTTAGCAGCAAACTAATGGAACTCGAATTAAAAATTCTAACTGTATTGTTTTGTTTATTAGTTGAATGATCAAGCTTTAATTCAAACGCAAAAAACTTGTATGACCGAGCTAGGGATAAACAGTGCTATAAAAATCAGATCAGAGCGGTTGGTTCGACTGATTTAACCAAAACTGACAACCAGACCGGTTCAATCCACTCAGACCGCCCTGAGAGACAGTGAAGAGTTGCGCTAAAAATGACCGAACATGGAATTGAGCCCAGAAAGTATGGTGTATTCAATTAATTGACCTACCGACTGAGATGGAGATGTATTGAGAAAGTTTAACATGCACCATAGTGCATAAGGCTTTCTATGCACCACTGTCTTTTTGGAGGTATTTTTATAAATTGACAAATCTAATTTAACCAATCTAATCTACATATTGAAATCTCATAGCAAACAAAATTTTATAATTTTTTAGATTTTATTACTATTTTTTTCGAATTTTTTAAAACTTGCCATTTTTAGAATGTTGTAAATAGTAGTTTGTTTTCAATAATAACAAGTTTTAAAAAATTCAAAAAAATAGTAATAAAATCTTAAAAATTGTAAAATTTGGTTTGCTATGAGATTTCAATATTTAGATTAGATTTCTTAAATTAGATTTGTCAATTTACAAAAATATTCCCGAAAAAATCCGCAGTGCATAAAAAGTCATATGAACTATGGTGCATATTAAACTTTCTCAGATGTATTTCTATTTTATTTTGTACAGTTTGATATTGTCCGGTACAGTTTTGAAAATACTCAAGATCAATTGAAGGGTAAAGCACCATTTATGTATGATTTTCCTGGCTGCTACTACAAGAGATAAGCTAAGAACTCAAATAAATTTATAGATTACAGAATGGCATACAATATGTTGAGTCATGAAGTATGTGTAACGACCATTTATTTGTACTTGACTACTTGTGCTCTAGTGACGCTGGTAGTGGTATGGCGAGGGCTGACACGATACCTCAGAGTAAATTTGCATGTCGACTAGAAATCAACAGAAGATATATATTTCTCATAAAATTAATTAGCAACACATCCGAATTAAATGGGAAGATTAAATCACTGGAATGCCATTTTCTTCGTTGGTTGTAGTACGAAATTTTTTTATGGTAATTAAGATGAAGGTCAAGCTTCTCAATTTATCTTCAAATTAAATATCCATTAAAAAAAATCCTCCAGTCGAATTTCAATCATGCGAATGTATATTGTCCAATCCTTTGCCGCTAGAGTAAACACTGATTTTTTTTAAAAAAAAAATATTGGACGATATGAAAAGAAATATATTCTTTCACAAAATATAATCAAAATATCGCTAACATAGTGACATTGAAGCTTGTTACTAAAAAGCAAGGCTGCAAGCTGAAGAATGGTAACGAAACTGCTAGCTAAATATTTAGATTTATTTAACATTTTACTTTTGTCATTTTTTCCATTCGTATTTGTTACGATCAATTCTTTTTTTCTACAATTAAATTTCTATTTTTATCTATTTTATTCAAATATATTTATATGTATGAGCTCCTACCATTAAATCTTTTCATAAAAAATATGCATCCAAATGTAAATTAATGGTTAAATGTTTAAAATTGAGTAAAATAAAATATGTATGCGCATGTATATCATCGTTATGTTTGAATTTATCCGAAATGGACAGTTCAATTAGTTGTTATCTGAGGCTAGCCTAGGTCGAATCGAACACAAATGAATTATGAAATATGAAATATCTATATGTCGATTTACGGCAGTCGTAAATGTGCTTGGTGCCTCGTATAAGTTAGAGGGTGCTTTTGAAAGACATATAATAGGAACATATTTCAAAAACTTCAAGTGAAAAATTATACACATGGTATAAATGTCATGTCAAAAAAAAATGTAAAATCTTGAAAAATCTATGTAAACGTTAGCCATACATACACACACAGAAAAATAGAGTTTGATTTTTCTGTCATTTTTATTCATTAATTCTTCCACCAAAAGCAACCCTACGGTATCATTATTATGTAGCTAATTTTTAGCATTTTCCGAGCCCAATAATTTGTGGGTATTTCAAAATGGTATCGTTTTTTTCCCCCTTTTTTTTGGTGGGGGGAGGGGGAGAGGAGATAAAGAGGGGAGGAAGTTTTGAATGACATCCTCATTCAATGGATTCGACTGGCTTTTATGTAAACATGAAAAAAAGAAAAAAAAAATGATTCCAATGATGCAGCCTGATTGTTGACACGAAAGTTTCAATATATGTAGAGAGACATGCATCTCCACAACTTTTCATTTTGATTGGTTGCAACTTGTGAATGTTCCATCTCATAAGCCATGCAGATATATATAAGGGGTGCATTAATTGATTACTCAGAAAACTGTAGTGCACGCAGAATAGACCTAGTGACAGAGAGTTGGGAGCACTAGGGGCTTTGATAAGAAGATGCATAGGCAAAGAGCTGATCCACTTGTGGTTGCGAGGGTAATAGGAGATGTGTTAGATCCGTTTGTGAGGGCAGCCCCTCTAAGAGTTACCTATGGCTCCAGAGAAGTGAACAATGGGTGCGAGCTCAAACCTTCCCAAGTGGTGAACCAACCTAGAGTTGATGTTGGTGGCAATGATCTCAGGACATTTTATACACTGGTAGGAAAATTATACTTTATATTAATATATATGCAAAATTTGATTTAAATATACTTTGGTCCTAATATATCAATATCAACTTTTGACCAACTATTTTTCAATATACAATATATATATTCAACCAATTATTCAGTCAAAACTTCTTTTTTACTATATATGTTGACAACATATACAAACGGCATGTATTGACAACATTTGCAGACTACATATGCTAATCAGATATTCAGTTTAGAGACATTTTGCTTATGTAGATGCCGACTATATACGTATATTGTGTATGGTCAGATCCTCCTAAATCTCTAAAAAATTTTCGGTGCCGAACCTTGTTAGGTTCTCTCAATTCCCCACTAAAGTCTCCTAATTTCTTTTTGTTACACTGAGTTGGTGGATAGTACAACTTATCTTAGACTTCCCTTTTGTGTATATAAGATATTCACTACCCGCTTTGTATTTATATATACATTCAATATAACGATAGAACAAAAGAAAATATAAAAGAATCTAGTAACTTTTTCTTTTTAAAAATTAGCCTTTTATTCTATTGAGGATCTGATATGATTCTTATTCTTGATTGCTGTGGTATATATAGGTCATGGTGGATCCAGATGCACCAAGTCCAAGTGAACCGAACCTTAGAGAAAATCTCCATTGGTATATCAATAGCATTTTTCTCTATTTCTTAAATCAAGGGGTCATTGCATTCATTTGTTAATTTATATGGCACAATGAACAAAATCGTATCTTCATTTTGTGTTCAACGCCATTATTTTGACAAAACTTAATACTCAAAAAACTGGTTGAAATTAATATTTTTATGTTATTTGTTTTTTTATCTTATTTGTATAATGTGATGGCAAAATAGTGAGATTATGGTTTATGTTACTATTAAAAAATAGATTTGAAGATGTTTAGATGGATATTTAGTGAAGTATTGACGTTGGAAATGACTCATGTAAGAGCTAGTACGAAATATATATATATATATATATAGAGTTTGGCTATGGTGAGTTGCAACTCACAGATTCTTCCGTGAGTTGTGATCAAAACTCTAGGATCTGATTCAAAATGACCGATCCAAACCGTCTAATATGATCTCCATATTGAAATCTCCTTGCAGACCAAATTTTATATTTTTTCGAAATTTCTAAGTATTTTTTTCGGATTTTTAAAAACTGTTGTTTTTGAACGATACATAATTAATTAGATTAGCGATTTTCTAAAATTCTAAAAAAATACTTAAAAATTTCGAAAAAATATAAAATTTGGTTTACAAGGAGATTTCAATATGGAGATCATTTTGCACGGTTTGGATCGGTCATTTTGAATCAGATTCACGAGTTTTAATCGCAACTCACGGAAGGCTCCGTGAGTTGCAACTCACCATAGCCAAACTCTATATATATATATATATATATATATATATATAGAAAAGGAGAGAATGGATATAGAACATTAATGTGTACGGATTGTCTCTGTACACATGAGTCGTTTTTCGAAATTCAAAATTCAAACGGTCAATCCGAACCGTTCAAGTTGTTCTCCATATTGAAAAACCCTTGGAGACCAAATTTTATATTTTTTTCGATTTTTTTTACTATATATTATGATATTTTTAGAAAAACACTATAATTGGAGTATTTCAAGCCCTTTATTTTGAAAATATCATAATATATAGTAAAAAAATTAGAAAAAATGTAAAATTTGGTCTCTAAGGGTTTTTCAATATGGAGAATAACTTGAATGATTCATATTGACCGTTTGAATTTTGGATATTGAAAAACGACTCATGTGTACGGGGACGATCCGTACACATGACTGTATTTTATCCATTCACTATATATATATATATATATATATATATAGAGAGAGAGAGAGAGAGAGAGAGAGTTTTGCTATAATGAGTCGCGACTCACGAAGCCTTCCGTGAGTCGCGATCAAAACTCTTAAATCTGATTCAATATGACCTATCCAAACTGTCCAATATGATGTCCATATTGAAATCTCCTTGCAGACCAAATTTTATATTTTTTTCGAAATTTTATTTTAGAAAATTGCTAATCTAATTAATTATGTATCATTCAAAAACAACAGTTTTTTAAAATCCGAAAAAAAATACTAGATATCTAATAAATAATTATTTAGTATGAGAAAATTGAAAACAAAAAAGTGATTGCAGCAACTACCTTCTTCTTTTTTCTCTTTCGCTAACATAGAAACCCTAGATATACTAAAATAGATGTCAAATAGGTTAACATATTTGACAGGCATTAACATTACCTACTTTAAGGATATGATCCAAAACTACTCAGAGGAGAGGAGGGAAGAGGAGGAACGAGGAACAACCCCTCCAAATTGGGAGTAATGATTGAAGAGAATGTTTAAATTTGTGTCTAGATTTATCTTAGATTCTCTCCACATTTCTTGTTTTTTCTTTCTTTGTGGAGCAAATAAACACACATCCAAGTATCCAACAAATCACTCGGACCCCCTCCCCTCCCTCTCCTAATCCTACCTCATCTAATTAGCACTTTTGGAGTAGATCCTAAGTATTTTCAATAAAATATTATGATTTTTTTTTTCTTCTCTAATATTTTAGATTAAAAAATCATTAAATATTCATAAGAAAACATTTTAATTTAATCTCTAGTTTGAACTCATTTGAGAGAACATTGATTTCCGTTACTTTCAAATTATCACAGTTAAGATTAATTGTTTTTAACTTTTATGTTGTGTTCTTATGACCAATCAGTCAAGTAGGAGTGGAGTTGATTTTTTGAACTTTTCTTTGTTATGTGTTTAGGTTGGTCGCTAACATTCCTGGAACCACAGGAGCAAATTTTGGTAATGCCTTCTTTATTTCTGTCAATTTCTCTCCTCTTTTTTTTTTTTTTTTTTTCAAAACCTTAGCAAGAATTACCAAGTCTAACTTTATTAAAATAAAAATAAAAAAATAAATCCATCATTACATCAATAACATCAGCTACCTAATAACAAACAAATATCAATCCATGCAACAAATACACAAAGCTACAATGCAAGTCTTCTATTTTTCTCAACCACTAAAAAGCAAGCAAAAATAGGGCAAGAGATTGTGAGCTACAAGGACCCGAAACCGGCCTCAGGAATCCACCGTTTTGTGTTTGTGCTCTTCCAACAGCCCGGTCGGCAAACAGTTGAACGTCCAGGCTGGCGCCAAAATTTCAACACCCGGGACTTTGCAGAGCTGTACAACCTCGGCTCCCCAGTTGCTGCTGTGTACTTCAATTGTCAGAGGGAGTCTGGTTCTGGTGGCAGAAGGGTGTATTCCTGACTAGGAATGAAGCTGCAGGCTCTTGACATCATAAGATTTGTGTTTGTTGTCTATTATGTATTTGTGTGCTACCAGCTAGTTGTGATGCGTTATGGGATTTAAAATCTGCTTTATGCATGGTTGTATGTGTGAGTTCGGTCAGCTAGACCTGTGACATTAGTAGTGGCGCAAGTGACTTTGCCAAATATATTGTATAATGACTATTTGAAATAATGCAAGCGAGCAATTATATTATAATTGACGTTCTTCGCAATGCAAAATCTTTTAGCAAACTTGTAAGTTTTTTTTTTTAAGTATTAAATTGAACCAAATAAAATAAAATATTCAAAGAACAATGTATCTTGAATGGAGGATGCAAAATACATTAATAGGGGCATAGAATTTAATAAATAATTATATGCTTGAGAATGTACAAAAATAAATACTCAACTATACTTTTCGCTAAAACATTCGTAAACTGTTACGAATTTTTAAAATGAGACAATTTTTCGGTCTCCTTCCTTTTTTTCAGTCAGAATAAAACTTGTTATCTCAATATATATCATATACCATTATACTAACGTATGTTCTTTGGTTATGGATTTAAATGAGATCACACAGACAGAATTTTATGAATTAAATTAATGGAAACCACATACTTAAATTTAGGCACGGATAACAATTTGCATATAGTCTTCTTTGTTTTTTTTTTTTAAAAAAAAAAAAAAAAAAAAAAAGTTCTTTAGCATCTGTTTCATTACTAAACAAAATTTGCTTGTACTAATGCATTTGCCAATTCCCACTGAGACTTGAAAGGGAGGTCAAGGTACGGAAAGGAAGAAGAGCTTATGAAGTGAAAGACTGGATCTACAGCCTTGAGATCTCTCCTCCCTCGAAACCATCACCATCAACCCTTCTCTTTCAATAAGAGGAATTTCTCCTCGTACAGACAACAAACATCCTCATTGTGCTATAACTGACTGAATTGACCACAAAGGTTTATTGATGACTTCTAGATTCTTCCATGGAATAACTCAGTGGTCCAAACTTCTGTAGAGCACACAACAAGCATTTGTCTTGATAAAAAGAAACTGGAGGCAAACAGTTAAGAATATACATCTCATTCGAATAGAGGTCAAGTTCGATTTGTGGTACCACTTGTTCCTCTTTAGCTCCTATTCTCCATAGGTTAAAAACATTTTGAAAGGACTAGGTGCAATAGACGAGAGTGAAAAGATGGAAAGATTAACTGTCACACCCCGCACCGAGGCACGGGGCATGAGGGTGAGGCGGTATCTTCAGCATCCATCCATCGGCCCGTCAGCCAGGAGCTAGTTATCATCAGCCAAGTCTGAACCTGTTTCCACAAATTAATTTGTGGGATGAGTACGTGAATACTCAGTGTGGTAATAGAATAAACCATTTTGGGATTAAGCTATTCAAAAGATTAGAACTTAAATCCATAAATTCATGTCAATCCTGTCTAGATGACTTTTATTTAGGTTTATTCAAGAAAAGAGATACGGGTGTGATTTAGTGTGTTTTCTTGAGGAATAACATATAATATAATAAGAGAGTTTCCACCTTACATAACTCCAATCCTGCGGAACAATGTTCCGTACCAAGTCCACCTTGCATGCCTCAATCCTTACATAAACCTGAGGAAATAATCCCGCACCAGGTCTACCTTAATATATTATGTTTTCTGACTGTACCTGTGTGCTTATTCGATCCTACCCACGAATGTATACCTAGTGTATAGACACTCGACCCTAATTGCTCCTGCCCTCCACCGTGCACTAAGTGGGGGCTAGTATACTCCAGTATTGGGCTACTACCGCGGAGTTCCGAGGGGTAGTCCGCTTCCGCACACCCTAAAGGTCCTAGCCAGTCCAAACAAAAGGAATATATATACATACCAAATGACCGCTAATCCGCCTAGTGGCTGAATAGCAGAGTAGACCAGTATGCGTTACCCGTGATCGCTATCATAAGGAGGCCACCGGCATTAGCTTGGGTGCAACCTCCCGATAATGGAAACCCCAGGTAAAACAACTTAACTACTCGGTCTCATTTTGTTTACTTTTATTTATTTCCTCCTTAATTATTCACTTTTATAATTCACAATTAAATTTACTAGTTCCTATCAAAAGAATAACAAAGTCTCAAAAAGGCATCCACACCTGGAATAGACGGGCATTGAGAAGTAAATCTCCTAATTTCAAGGGCTATAGCTGATGACCCAATGAGCGGTAATCCAAACGACTACGATGTAGAACTTGAATTCTAAATGGATGACTAACGAAAGCCAAGACGGTATTTAAGGTTGACTGGAGAGAAAAAGAAATAGTGGGGGAGAGAGAAATTATGAAATGAAATGAATGAGGCTAGGTTCTATTTATAGTGGAGGTTTCTTAGTGGCTAAGAAAGTAAATATATTAAGTTACTTAATGGCTAAGTAAGCAAATATCAATTACTTAGCTACTGTTTCTGAAAATATAGATTACTATTTATGAAAATATGGATTACTTAATAACTAAGAAATCAACAGGATAAGATCAAATGAATATTATATAATATCGAAAGGATAAGATCAAATAGATATTTTCAAATGGATAAGATCAAATAGATAAAAATAAACATTTTTCAAATAGGACCTTAGAATTTTAAGTATTGCAACTAGGTCCTAAAATTCTAGGTTATTACATTCTTCCCCCCTTAAAAAGAATTTCGTCCTCGAAATTCAAACGGATGATAACAAATCAAAGGTAAGAATCAAATGGAGCTTGAAAATTCAATAGTATACTAAAATCAAATATCCAAATGAAACGATAATGGACCCAAACACAGTCCGAGGAACGAATGCTCTTATACCAAAATGTCACACCCCGCACCGAGGCACGGGGCATGAGGGTGAGGCGGTATCTTCAGCATCCATCCATCGGCCCGTCAGCCAGGAGCTAGTTATCATCAGCCAAGCCTGAACTTGTTTCCACAAATTAATTTGTGGGATGAGTACGTGAATACTCAGTGTGGTAATAGAATAAGCCATTTTGGGATTAAGCTATTCAAAAGATTAGAACTTAAATCCATAAATTCATGTCAATCCTGTCTAGATGACTTTTATTTAGGTTTATTCAAGAAAAGAGATACGGGTGTGATTTAGTGTGTTTTCTTGAGGAATAACATATAATATAATAAGAGAGTTTCCACCTTACATAACTCCAACCCTGCGGAACAATGTTCCGTACCAAGTCCACCTTGCATGCCTCAATCCTTACATAAACCTGAGGAAATAATCCCGCACCAGGTCTACCTTAATATATTATGTTTTCTGACTGTACCTGCGTGCTTATTCGATCCTACCCACGAGTGTATACCTAGTGTATAAACACTCGACCCTAATTGCTCCTGCCCTCCACCGTGCACTAAGTGGGGGCTAGTATACTCCAGTACTGGGCTACTACCGCGGAGTTCCGAGGGGTAGTCCGCTTCCGCACACCCTAAAGGTCCTAGCCAGTCCAAACAAAAGGAATATATATACATACCAAATGACCGCTAATCCGCCTAGTGGCTGAATAGCAGAGTAGACCAGTATGCGTTACCCGTGATCGCTATCATAAGGAGGCCACCGGCATTAGCTTGGGTGCAACCTCCCGATAATGGAAACCCCAGGTAAAACAACTTAACTACTCGGTCTCATTCTGTTTACTTTTATTTATTTCCTCCTTAATTATTCACTTTTATAATTCACAATTAAATTTACTAGTTCCTATCAAAAGAATAACAAAGTCTCAAAAAGGCATCCACACCTGGAATAGACGGGCATTGAGAAGTAAATCTCCCAATTTCAAGGGCTATAGTTGATGACCCAATGAGCGGTAATCCAAACGACTACGATGTAGAACTTGAATTCTAAATGGATGACTAACAAAAGCCAAGACGGTATTTAAGGTTGACTGGAGAGAAAAAGAAATAGTGGGAGAGAGAGAAATTATGAAATGAAATGAATGAGGCTAGATTCTATTTATAGAGGAGGTTTCTTAGTGGCTAAGAAAGTAAATATATTAAGTTACTTAATGGCTAAGTAAGCAAATATCAATTACTTAGCTACTGTTTTTGAAAATATAGATTACTATTTATGAAAATATGGATTACTTAATAACTAAGAAATCAACAGGATAAGATCAAATGAATATTATATAATATCGAAAGGATAAGATCAAATAGATATTTTCAAATGGATAAGATCAAATAGATAAAAATAAACATTTTTCAAATAGGACCTTAGAATTTTAAGTATTGCAACTAGGTCCTAAAATTCTAGGTTATTACATTAACAATCAAAGCTAAATAGTGCACTCAAATAACTGCTCTATTTACTTTACAACACCAGAAAAACTACATCAAATATTTGGTCATATCATACAAGCATAAAGGTGTCGAAATAGTAGGCAGCAAGAACTAGAACAAAACATAATAGAAGCAAGTGTCATAACTCCAGAACCTGAATTCGTATCAAGCTCATACTTAAAATTGGTACCACCACATGTCAAAGTCTGGAGACCTGTTAAACAGAAGAAAAAAAAAAAAAAAAAAAAAAAAAAAAAAAAAAAAAAACATATTGGGACTGCAGTGGCAAACATTTGGTCCAGAAATCATGGAAGAGTGCACTGCAGGGTGCCCCAAAATAAACAAAAGATGAGGGGGAAAAACTAACTATCAGTTTTTGTTGTCTCAACGTGTTACAATTACACAATGATACAACAACATAAATATTTTTACTACAAGAAAAAGGTTAAATTGTATGCTCCATTACTTCTAAACACTCATCTAACTGAAAATATTAGATAATGATTACAAAAACTCATCAAGGAAAAGGAATAAATTACTTTTAGGGAGGACATGCTAGCGATCCCATCCAGATGGTCGTTTTCTCTCCCTTGTCCTTTCCCTTGAGCTGCACATCATCCACAAAAAATTTTACAATAGCCAAGTTAGGCAAAAAATAAATAAATAAAATAGAGGAAAATTATAAAATTGTACAGTGAGCATATGAGTTACTTTCTCACCTTAACAAGTGCAAGTGCAAGTGTAACCCGATCACAAGTCAGAAACTAACTGATGCATATTTCAACAAATTAGCTCTTTTTTGATATTTCCAAATCCCAATTAAGCCTTAATCCTCAATTGTGTCATCAGAAACCCAAAAGTAAGGAATAAATTTATGGAAAACTAGAGATGTCCAACCTAATTCACCAAACATATTATAGTAAACCCTTATTGCAGCTTAAAACAACCTAATTCAACTCGATATGTTGTCAATCCTAAAGAAAATACATTCAATATTGGGGTCTTCTATCCAAAAAGCAGACTAACCTGTCATTACTTCTACTTCCATTTTGAATTGACGAGCCTATCCCAGGTGATGGAACATTGGTAGCCACAGATGGTGCTTTATAAGCCTCGCCACCAATAGTACCACCCGAAACAAACCCACGTAATGCTGGCCTGGCAGTAGGAACAACCCCAGCAGAACTGCCCTGAGAGTTCGTTGATGCAGAGACAAAGCTGCTGCGGAACTGCTGCATCATCCCGGTCTTTAGTGAATTGGTGACTGATGATCGGCTTGCACTAGATTGGGATGGTGCAGCACTAGATGGTCCTTCAGCATTGTAGCCGATCCCAAGGCCAAAGTCAACACCACGGACACCCCGGCCACCTCCGCCACCTTTTCCCCTGCCACCTTTCTTGCTTCCTGAAGGATTATTTTATGTTATTATCTTTAATTTGTTCTTTTCTAAAAAAGCAATGAACAAAGAAAATTTTAACCCAACAAAAAAAAAACCAAAAATATTGAAAGAGAAGTAAAGAAATATTCAGTGGTTCAGTATGAACATACCTTTTCTAGAGTCTCGTCTTGATCTGAACCTTGAATCCTACAATTTCAAGAGAAAACAAACAAACAAGTTAGCACATATTTGTTTACACTGAAATCAAAGAGTACTAAAAATATAGTTAGTTCAAAATTCTAGTCAACAGGTTTTTGTTGTAACCAAAATATAATAAAACCCCCACAAGAGGTCCAATACATGAAAATCTCACCTTCATTGCGAGATTCATCAGTTCAACTGAGACATCTTGCCCAGCTGCGATTAAACTATTTACCAATTCACCAGCAAATCTTGCCTCTTTCTGAGTAATAAGAGTGTAAGCTGTACCGTCCTTGTCCCCAGCACGACCGGTACGTCCGACCCTATGCACATGTGTGTCCATATCTCTAGCAATGTCAAAGTTCACCACTGACTTAATAGATTTTATATCAAGTCCACGTGCTGCCACATCAGTGGCAACTAGAACATGATATGTGCCTGTCTTAAATTTTTTTAATGTTTCAGTTCTCGAAACCTGATCCTTGTCTCCATGAAGAGCTGCAACCCGAAACCCCTTCTGGTCCAATTGGGTTTCTATCTCATCAACAGTGGCCTTTTTGGACGCGAAAACAAGAACATCTCCTTCATCTATCAATTGGGGCAGATTTTCAAGTAACCAAGGCATCTTTTCAGCATCAGAAGGGATCACATGTACCAGCTGCTTAATATCCTCGTTTGCCATACCGACCTCACCGACTGTTACCCTAATTGGGTCAGTTAATATCTCTCTGGCTAATCTCTCAACTTTATATGGCATAGTGGCTGAAAATAACAATGTCTGACGATCAGGCCGGATCTGACCCACTATTGACCGGACTTGTGGTTCAAACCCAAGATCAAACATGCGATCAGCCTCATCAAGCACCAAATAAGTTGCCCTTACCATCCTCAGAGCCTTCATTTTTAAAAGATCAATCAACCTCCCAGGAGTCGCAACTACTATTTCACAACCAGCTTTAAGTTCTTTGAACTGTTCATGCTTAGAAGCACCACCATACACAGCTGATACCTTAATGTTATAAGGTTTTGAAAATTTTTTGGCTTCTAGATAAATCTGATGTGCCAGTTCCCTTGTTGGAGCACAAATTACACCAATGGGACCCTCTTCTTTTCCTAATTCAGGTTGGTCCATGATGTGTACTATCATAGGCAGTACAAAAGCTGCAGTTTTACCAGACCCCGTTTTTGCAATGCCAATTATATCTCTGCCAGATAGCACGATGGGTAGTGCTTGGCACTGTATTGGTGTTGGTTTTTCATATCCTTGCTTAGCGATGGCACTCATTAAGGGAGCTTCGAACCCGCAGTCTTGAAAGAGCTTTATCGGTTTGGGTACATCAATGCCTGAAACCCGTATGGCCAATGTTCTTCTGTAGTCTGACACATCCTGCTCGCTCATTCCTGCATAGGCGATAGAACATCGTATTAACAGATGAAAAATGGCAAAGTCTTCATTTTTATTTGACATTTACATTATCATTGTTTATCAAGTCATTTACTCTTTTCACAAAGTACAGTGTCCGTACGACCATAAAATAAAGATTTCCACAAGAATTACAAAAAGGTCAGGATCCAATTAGCAAAGCTACAAGAATGAAAGAAGTAGAAAACAGAAGTAATTAACAAGAACAGGTTGATAGACATATTTCCTACGTATAGGGCTTCAACTTTTAAAATAATTAAATATTTAAATAAAAAAATAAAGGAATAAGGTCTAGTTTACCTGAGATGGAGGGTTTCTCTTCATAAAAGTCCTTACTAAATGGTTCGTAATCAATTGTACTGTGATCCAGAGCTGGAATCGGCTCAATCTTTCTCTTATCTAACACAATGGGGTTATCGTCAGAATCATACTCAACCATGCCAGCATCCACAGCTTTGGCTGCTGCATACACCTCCTCATCAGATCCATATCCAGCATGCAATGCATCAGCTGCTAATGTCAACGCTACATCCTTCTTTGCGTGCAGAAAACTCTCCATTGCATCATCTTCTTCATCCTCTTCTTTGTACTTGTCAGGCTGTCGAGAGAATCAATCGATAAAATTTTTTTTTTTTATCAAAATGAAAGTAATGAGCAATACATTCAGATATGAAACAAGGGAAAACAAAAAAAAAAATTATATTTGAATTCCAAATTAAGAAAACAAAGATCACTACAAGCTGCTCTACTAAACAAAACCACGTTCGTTTCCTACACTTAATTGTCATCTAACTAAGTGATTAATTCAAGCTTCGCATTAGTTAAAAAGTGTTAAAAGTTACCAAAGGTCACTGAAAACCTAGAAGGAAAAAAGGGGGCAAAAAAGAAAAGACATATAAACCATTCGTGTGATAAAGACCTTTTGAATGGAAGGAGCTGGAGCGGGAGCTTTACTGATCTCATCGTGAATTCCCTCCATAAAAGCATCAAGCGGGTCGATCTCGCCATCGTCAGCAGCTGACGTGGGGTCATGCGACTCGCTCCCCTCAGGCTGGTCATACTCGATGTTATCTAAGTCGGCATCCTCGTGGTTGTCATCGGAGGAGGGCATGTAGAGGCGCTGCGGCGCCTGTGGGCGGTCGAAGTTGTGCTTCGCCTGTCGGTTTAACCCGAAACCCTCGAACCCGAACTTGCGCTTTGATGACATCGAGGTGGTTAAATAGAGATTTCAGTGGAGGTAGTGAGGGTTGAGACTTGAGAGAGGGGGGAAGGGGTTTAAAGACTCGGGAGAATGAAGAAGAGGCAGAGCAAGAGCTGGCTCTGCGGGACTGTAATGGAGGCGGGGATAAGACCGGGAAAGAGGAACCGGCTTGCTCCGACTTTGGGGCGGTTAGTTGAACTAGACAAAGGTCGAGACTCGACTCGAGAGGTGGTCGAGTCGGGTCGGGACTCGCGAAGATGTGAATCTGGCCTAGAAAGGTAGCCCAGGAATTAAATTAATATGGATTTATTTGGGTTAAATTTTTTTTTTTTTTTTTTTTTTTTTTATAATCGCCAGTAGGCTTAAAATCCATAAGCAAATAAACAAAGTACACATAACTAGCTTACAATAACAGCAACTCGTAAAATAAAAACCTGGTGCTTCCTAAATCCCAAACTTGCTGAAACCTGATTACCCAACTTACCAACAACAGAAAAGCTAAAAAAACTGAAAAAATAAAAATTAAAACTCTACTTCAATAAAATTAAAACCCATCCCTACTAAAACAGCACCAGGTAAAATAAAAAACAACATTTCCAGTCACGGTGGGGCTTCGACAACCCTCTGAAAAAACTGCTCCTCTATTCTTTCACTAATTATCCCATGTTGATTTAAAGCCATAATTATCTGCCCCCTATAATTCATTTCATTCCTCCTTGCCAGATTTGCCAGGCCATGCGCATGATGTAACGCATCCCTTCTCACATGCTGTACCACTATTCTTTTGTCCCCCCTTTGTACCTCTCTAATGATTTTATTTACAGTGTTAATTGCCCTCCACGATGGTAAATCAGTTGTATCAGCCTGATTAACCGCTATTACCAGATTCAAACAATCAGAGAAAAACTGTACCAGTTGGGATGCCGGCACCCGTATGCTCTCATACATATGGCATAAAGCATTTTTTAGCACTTCTGCTTCGGCATGGAAAGGATCATCAAGGTTCATAGTGTGTAACCCCACTGAATGCAATTTGCCTCTGTCATAAATCACATAAGCTCCACCCGCTTTGCCTCCAACTTGCCAAGATGCATCTACTAGTACCTGCCAACCATTCTCATCGAATTCATATCTGGGAGGATTATATGGCACCAGATTTCTGTTTAATGGTAATTGAGCCAACATGTCAGCTGAGAGCTTCGCATTGACCCTTTTAATGACATCCTGCACCTTGAAAACACCTTTCTCTATCACTGCTTTGTTCCTCTCCTTCCAGATTTCCCACATTGTTATAGCAAAGACCTTAGCTTCATCCTCATTCAAAGTGTTCATTACCTGCTGCACTGTTTCATCTATGTTTAGAGGTAAATCATGCACTCTTAGGCCCAGCTGACCCCCAAACCACACTTGTCTCGACGTTTCACAGAAAAATAAACAGTGCATTTCATACTCACTCTCTTGGTGGCATCTCTGACATATAGGGTCCAAATTATTCATGCGAACATGCATATTAACCCCCATAGGCAGCCCTTTGTTCACCAGCCTCCACAGGAAAATTTTTACCCTTGGTTCTATATTTTTCCATTTCCAAATTATCCCCCACTCAAAATTTGTTATGCTATGAGCCCTCTCCTGCACATTCAACAACATTTTATAGCCTTCCTTGACTGCATATCTCCCTGATTTTGTCAGCCTCCACACCAAACGGTCACTGATTTCAGATTGTGGATTTGGTTTGTTCGAACTTGTAATGATTTGTTGCACTTGTTGGTGTTGAAACAACCTTGAAAGTTCATCTACCTTCCACTGGCCTGTTTGTCCATCAACTAGTTCACTCACCCTTATCTTTCTATCTTTTGGAGATGCCACTTCCTGCACTGTCCAACCTTGAAACCATGGTTGTGACAGTGCAGTCACATTTTTGCCATTCTCTAGGTGCCAGAGAACCTGTTCTTTAAAAACCTCCCTTAGTGCAAGAGTTTGATTCCACACCTTACTGCATCTTCTATTTCTTCTTGATCTCCAATACCCCACAGTTGGATAGTATTTTGATTTGCAAACCTTCACCCATAATTTATTTTCATCTGCCATCAAAGACCATATCAATTTCAGAAATAGAGCTTGCCCGAAATTGTCTATGTCCTTGACTCCTAATCCCCCTGATTCAATCGGTTTACAAACTCTTTTCCAGCTAATAAAAGTGAGGTATCTTTCCCGGTCCAACTTTCCCCAAAAAAATTTAGCAAGTAAACTGTTAATTTCCTTCAAAATCCCTTTCGGTAACAGCTGTATCGTCATGACATAAACCGGCATTGACATCAACACCGACTTTATCAGGACCAGCCTGCCTGCATGAGATAACATGTTAGCCTTCCACCCTGCCAGTTTTCCTTTCAACTTCTCTACCAACATCCTTCCATTGTGTTTTGTATCTCCTTTCTTATCAAGCATAATTCCTAAGTATCTCTCATGACTGCTTACTCTCACTGCACCCCACTTTTGTTGAACTCTGCTTATGATATTCTCATTGCATCCTCTTGAAAACCACAACTTGGACTTTTGAGGATTGATACATAGTCCAGATGCTTCTGCAAACATGTTTAGAATGGATTGAAAACTATGAATCTCCTGCTCACTCGAATCCCCCATTATGACCAGATCATCTGCATATATCGCATGAGTTATTGCTGGGCTTGTCTTTGCCACATGAACTCCTTTCAATCTTCCTTCATCATGTGTTTTAAGTAACACTCTTGACATCATCTCCATGGCAATGATGAAAATATAAGGGGACATAGGGCATCCTTGCCTCAGTCCCCTTGTCGGCTTTATGAACCCATCTCCTTTGCCATTTATCTTTATTGTCACCCTTGCCTGCTTGTAGGAAGATAAAACAAGTTTAATAATTTTTTGCGGCACATTAAGGTACACAAGAGCCATCTCCAAGAACGACCAATCAAGCTTGTCAAAAGCTTTATTGATGTCAGCTTTTAGTAAGAATGCCTTCTGCTTAAAATTGGTTTGAGAGAAAGAGTGAAGTATTTCTTTAACCAAAATGATGTTATCTGAAATACTTCTCCCCTTTAAGAATGCATTTTGCTCCTGGGAGATTACATTTTTGAGAACCGACCTCAGCCTCCTTGCAATTAATTTCATGAACAATCTATAGAAGACGTTCCCGACGCTTATTGGCCTGTATTCTGCTGGCGTTTGAGGTTCTGGTGACTTGGGAATCAGTGTTACATGGCACTTAAGCCATTCCTTTGGGACTTCCCCTTCATGAAAAATTTTTCTAATTTGTGTACAAATCTCCTGGCCTAATAAGCCCCAATTTTGTTGTAAAAATCGTGTCGTAAAGCCGTCCGGCCCGCAACTCTTATCAGGGCCCATTTCAAAGAGAAGTTGTTTTATCTCCTGGTGGGTTGGCAAAGCAATAATTCTATGATGAGCCGTGTCGGGAATTTTCGGCCTCTGTGAATTGCTTAACTCCTAAAACAACAGAAGTCTCGCATTGTGACCAGTATTATCCTCATGGGCTTGATTGTGTGTTGTAGCAGCTGGGCAGTATAAATTCCTAAAATAACTTAGGAATTTCTCGCTGATTACCTTCTCATCACCAGTTAACTGGCCATCATCTTTCTGTACCATGGTAATAAGATTATGTCTTCTTCTGTTTGTAGCTACTGTGTGAAAAAAACGGGTATTCTTATCCCCCTCTTGCTGCCACTGTACCCGCGATCTTTGCCTCCAATAGAGGTTCATCTCCTCCTCTGCCACTTCGTATTCAACAAGCAGTTTATTTTTCAGAACATGATCTCTAACTGCGGGATGGATTGATTGCACCTTTAAAATCTGAGCAGCTATTTTTTCCAATTTCTTTTTAGGTGTAAGATTATTCCTTGCCCATCTTTGCATTGTCCCCTTAACCTCATCCCACCTTTTCTGCCAAGAAATTCCTTCTGTGCTTTGCCATGTATGCACCCATTCTTCATTGAATTTCATCTCCAGCAACCACCAGTTTTCGATTCTGAATGTGCTTGACTTCTCAGGGGTTTCTTAACTCTTAACAAAATCGGGCAATGGTCGCTATGTATCATTGGTAGGTGGTTTACATACGCATTGGGATACATTTGGATCCAATCGGTTGTAACAAGAACCCGGTCCAACCTTTGATAGATAGCATTGGACACATGCCTTTTATTTGTCCAAGTGTATGCGGGTCCCTTATACCCGACATCAACCAAACCCGATTCAAACATGAAGTTTTGGAAATCTATAGTGTGTGGCTTAATTCTACTGCTCCCTCCATATTTTTCATCATTACTAAAGATCTCATTGAAATCCCCCATGACACAAACCGTGCCATGAATATTAATGAGCTGCTTTATAGTTTCCCATAACAGATTACTCTCTCTGTGTTTAGAATCACCATACACTCCTATCAAAACCCATGGTGGTTTGTCTTTAGGGTGTATTCGAGCACATATGTAACTAAGGGATGAGTGTAAAATATGAACCTGAATTGCATTGTACCACGCCATGCATAAACCACCTGATAGGCCTCTTGCTGGGACCACATGGTAATTATATTTTGGCATTTCTCTCATCATCCTAGTCATTTTTCTTGCCGACGACTTGGTTTCTGATAGGAACACGACATCCGATCGGGTAGCTCGGATAGTGTCTTTAAGAAAATCTTTTTTGTTTGTGCCACCAAAGCCCCGGCAATTCCATGAGATTGCATTCATGAGTGAAACCTGGAAGGCGAGTTTGGGTTCGCCTCCTTGGCCCGTTTGAAGTTTAAATGGCGGTTATGATCCGCCGGCATTTCTTGCCGCCTTGCCTCCTCCACATTTTCCATAATGACAATCGCACCTCCACCAACAGAGCCATTTATGCCTCTCTTTAGACTTTTTTGTCCTGCCCTTTCTTCATTTCCTCCTATTTGTTTTCCTTTCCCGTTGTCAGTACTTGCCGAGGTATGTTGCACCTCCTTGTTATGGTCAGCATTCCCACTACTTGCAATGCCACCTTGCTTTACCACCCAGATTCCACGCGGAATAAATCCTCTATTTGTTATCCATCTCCCCTTCCTTGTATCAGGGATATTAACATCTCCCATTGTTTCTTTGTGTTTTTCATCATGCTTCATCCTTATCGCCCTCATCCTAATCGGACAATGTACATTGTCATGGCCAATCAAGCCACAAAACATACACACGCCTTTAA
This sequence comes from Rhynchospora tenuis, assembly GCA_027725995.1. Classification (NCBI taxonomy): domain Eukaryota; kingdom Viridiplantae; phylum Streptophyta; class Magnoliopsida; order Poales; family Cyperaceae; genus Rhynchospora; species Rhynchospora tenuis. Next base: position 52,838,662 of record CM050888.1, read on the forward strand.
CATTTTCATACACCAAGGTCACCCAGACCCAGCCAAGCTGTATATGCGGCAATTTTAGTTTGTCCTTCAAAGGTTCCCCAAGTTTTACAATCATACTCATTCTGTATGCTTTCTGGCCAGCATGAGTAAAAGTTTTTGAACCTGAAATGGGTGTCCCAACATTTTTAGCCAACAGCTTGAGCCCTTCTTCTTCCAGTGAACCCGGCGGTATCCCATGGAACTCCACCCAACACTCCATGGTTTGTATTGACGGTTCAGTAAGATCCACAGGCCCCGTTGCCATTCTTGTTATGACCATATTGCAGCCCCGCATCAACCAAATGCTCCTTTCAATTGCCTTTTCTCTATCTCCATCATCTATATAATCCACTAGGAAATAGTTATTTCCCACTGCCTCTATGTGAGTGTCTGGGTGTGGCGTGAGCACCATCCTCATTTGATCAGAAAATATTGCCTCTGTCACGACCCGTGGTGATATCACTCTCATCAAAACACATTTCTCCCACTCTCTATTCCCCACCACATGTCTCGGCATTTCAATTGTCTCTGAAAAAGCATCATCATCTGCACTAATGGCAGCAAACTGTGCAATGAATTCTTCATCAGTAAGTGCCATGGTGTTTTCTTCTTGGGTGCAGTTTGCGCTCTGGTTATGCTTGGTTGTGAATTTCTGAGAGGGGTGTGGGCCTAGAATAGATACAGACTGGTTGGTTGGGTTTGCATTTAAGAGTTTTAATGGAATTGTAATTAATGGGCCTGTTTTGCCTTTCTTATTTTTGGGCTGCATTAAAACTCCATTTCCTCCCAACGCACTCTGGCTTTGAATATGAGGTAATGCCATTAAGGAGTAGGTCCCACCCAGATCTTCTACTGTATGTGCATATATCCTTTTTCTCAAACCAGGAGTGGTTGAAGAAAACTTTTTACGCGTGGATAACTCAGTCAGCTTGAAACAGCTCTTTTCCTTACCCAACCTGCATCGGCGTTCAGTCCCCTCATTCAATTGTATGCCTTCATCCTCAGAGTCCTTTTTAGCCGTTCCTCGTGCTTTGTTCTCACGCATTTTTTGCATACCATCCCCTGGACCCGGTTCATGTGTCTCCTTATGGTCCATGCATCCAGTTTCCTGAATTTTCATCTCGGCATCCGACGGCGGCGTCGAGGATGATGCCGGCGAGCTTCTATTTGCATAATATTCCATCACCCTATCATGTACTCTTTTAAAATTTCTTCTCATGAGGTAATCAATTCGCCTATTACCATCCCTCATCCTCCCTTCTACATCACTCTCCTCATCAGTATCCTCATCAGTATCATCATCCTTCTTCGTATCATTATTTAGATGCGGTGGTATCCAAGATAGGTGTTCCCAGTGCATGAGTATCACCCGACACCTTCTCCATCTGATCCCTCGAAAGACCCGCAGATACCGGGGTATGTCTCTAGGGTCGATGCAGTGTGCCCACAACTCCATAAATCTCCTATCCCCTCCATTGAGACATGCATCTGTGACACCTTCAAATTTGCAAAATCCCGACACTGCTTTTGCCACTTTCTTCTCACTCCAACATTCATAAGGATAATTGATAATTCTCATTCGAACCCTGTATCTAGCTTGTATGGTATCTGACCCATATTGGTGATCATGGTGCATTATCCACCAGTTATTTTGCACTCCCCATATTTCTGCTCCTGGTACAACATTATTTGGGTCTACTGTGTTTGGCAGCATAATTAGGTACCCATTTTCAGAGGTTTTCCATACTTTATATGCTGTTCTATTTTCATCAAATTTAGAGCACAAATAGTCTATAACTGCCTCTGGTGTGCAATCCGGTACTCTATTAATCTGATACACCACAATCGCATTCTGTATTTGTTCCATCACTTCATCTGTTTCTTCATCCTCCTCCAAGTGTACTGTCAGCTGTCTTGGAGCACCAGTTCGGCCTACTGGTTTACTTGCCATTTGGGGTAACACAAACTACTATCGTCAGTTACAGTAAGACAATTCACACTCCAGGGTAAGTAGAAAAGAAAAGAGCAGATTTTTGGAAGGTGTAATAAATGAGAGAGAGAAAGTGTGGAGTTAGGAGGAGAAGGCAAGCAATAAATGCTTCGATAGGGAAGAGAGTAAGGGGTTTAGGGACAAAATCAACAGCAGGGTAATTTGGGTTGAAAGTAGGAATCTAATTAGTGGGAAAGAAGGAGGTTTTGGTTAATTTAACCTATTATTTTGACGAAATCGGCTAGAAATCGCCATTGTCGAGCAGTCCCTCTTTTCTGAGAATCAACAGCTAACCCATTTCCTCTCATTCAAATTTCATTTTGGGTTAAATTAGTAGCGTTTCCGGGAGGGACCAAAATCCTCTGCGACAGTACTGCTGGCAGCGAATTTTTTCGAGCCGTTCAGATTTGATCGGACGGTTAATTTTTTTCGGGCCTATTATATTCACGGCGCTCCATCAGCGATGGTTCTCACTCAGCGCACTTTTATTCCGTACCTAAATGTTCATTTAGATAAGTACAAATGTTCCGTTATTTAAAAATAAATGTTCGATTAGTTGCATTAAAAAAATATAAATGTTATAAGCAAAAATGTTCATTTTATTAAGTATAAATATTTAGTTTAGCAAATACAAATGTTCAATTGAGTAAGTACAATTGTTTTGTTAATTGAGTATAAATGTTCAGTTAGTTGCAATAAGAAATACAAATATTATAAGCAAAAATGTTCATTTGGATAAGTATAAATGTTCAGTTTAGTAACAACACATGTTCAGTGTAGTAGGTACAAATGTTCAGGTTATTTAATATAAATGTTCAGTATGACTTTTCGGTTTTTTTAATAGGTGGGCAAAGGGATCACGAACCGGATAAAAAACACATAAAAAAATTACAAGGGGTCATGAACCGATCCGGTTCAAATAAATTTTTTTCCGACTCTGCCCCTGGCGCACCTCTCTCCAAGACTAGCGCGCGTTCTATATAATAAAACCATTACTTGACGCATTAAATTGAACAATTTTGATTATTAAACTGAACACATTTGGTTATTAAACTGAACATTTATAACAGACAACTGTTCTTTGCAGCGATGGCGCGCGATGGAAAATCTAGCGATGACACTTATCATTTCTGATTTTTATTTTCTAAGCGTGAGATTGTCAGTTGGTAATAGAAACGATCAAACTATTTTGACTAACAAGAATATTAAACAATTAAGCTGCAATTATATTTGTGTTGATTATTTTTGTGTTCTGTCAGGATCAATCTGGTATTAGGTTCTTTAATGCTGCTCGGGACATTTTGATGTTTTCTTTTTGTTAGGTTCCTTGCATTAGTTCTTTAGATGACGAGGAGAAAAGATGTACAAGATGCATCTTTTTGTGTTCTCAAACAACTTTGTACTTTGTTCAACAGCGACTGTCCTTAGATAGCTTAACAGCGACTTTCAAGTTAAACAAAAGAAATATAAAAAAAAAGGCAAAAACCAACAAGTTCCAGGTTTTATCGTAACAATGCTCAATATTAGGCTGACCATATTTTCTAAGTACCATGACGTATTAAAGTCCGCTAGGTAATGTGCAAGCAACGGCATGCAAAAGCTTAAATGAAACAAGCAATCGGTCATCAGTCACAAAATAAGAGGACCAAGTTCCAAGGCCTATCTAATCAAAATACTAAACGTCTTTCTCTGAAGACAGTAAGAAGGCCCTACCGAACTGCATTTTCAATTGAGCATAATATGTAAATAAGCAATTGACTGAGCTTATCTAGTCAAAACATCAGGTTTTAAATTAGGAACAGCCATAAAAGCCTTTACATAACCACAACCAAAAGAGATGGAACAGTGCCAAATCTCCTTTAGCCATACTGCACAAACAACACTATTCAACCTTTTCGGCCCCCAAGAGCAAAGCAGATCATCCCTCTCTATCTATGTTAACCAGATAAGTAAAAAGCAAAACAAAGGAGAGAACTCAGAACATTAGAGGGAATACAACTTTTTTGAGTTTTGAGATTTTAAATGCATGTAACATAGGTTTGCATAAACCCCAAGCGAAAAAAGAAGCTGCTCTTATCGGGTCTTCTTGGTCAAGTTAGTAGTAGGATTATACTCTGAAACTATCTTTAACACGTTAACCAGGGCCCGCAGCCGGTCCCACACACTGAGACCATAAAGTGTCTCCACAAGCGACTCCTGGAATTCAAAGCCAATCTCTGCAACAGGATACTGCAATTGAAACATGCAAAGTGGAAGTTAGAATTTGAGAAACAGAAAAATAATTAAATAAGAGAACTAATCAAAATTTCAAAACCAACCTGAATAGGCTTGGGAATCTTGGTTCTAATGTAAGGCCAAAATCTATCTTCAACCACAGATTTAACAAGACAGCATGCACGCAGGCCTTCAACTCCTGCAAATCTCCCAAATCCACTGTGTTTCACGCCACCAAACGGCAAAGACTGTGAACACAAGATAATCAATTAGTAACTTGACAATAATTGGAACTCATTACTACTGTTGGAACCCATTTTTCAAGTGACCTTACAAACATAAAAACAAAGTACCTGTGATCAACCAAGTCAGATTCATATTCATTTACCTGGCACATGTAAGTTGAAGCAAAGTCATTAATAGCTGCAACACCACAGTGCAACTGAGAGGCTATTTCAATGGCCCGCTTCTGGTTCCCAGAGAACACGGCACACCCAAGTCCGTACTTTGAGTCATTCGCCAACTCAATTACCTCTTCATCTGTGCTGAACATCATAATTGGTAATATAGGTCCAAATGCCTGTAGGTCAACAAATTCAATTGTCATTAGATTATAAGACTTGAGCATAATGTCAAAGGCAGATGAGGCAGAATCTATGTATACTTGGTGTGATCAAGCAAATTGTATCAGCTATCTCAGCCTGGTAGGCCTTTATCGGAAATTCCCACAAAATAACACAGTGGGAAGGCAAAAAATGGTAAAGAAACAAAGAAAAGAAAAGCACTGGATTACAATTGCTAAAAATGGGTCATTAAAGGCAAATTGCAAGTAGCGCATGGATCATTTTATGAAGTGCTAACAATGGTCAAGCTCAGCATGGCTTTAGAACCTATACAACTCAAAAGCATCCCTCAGTATACAAGTTGCATATGTTAATAATATACTATCAATTCAACAACATATTAGTGCAAGAGATTAGAAATTGCTAATTAGCATAAACAGTACCTCTTCCTGCATAATTTTCATGGTGTGGTCAACCTTAATTAGCACAGTAGGAGGAAAGAACTGATCAACTGCATCTTCGCCAAGATGGCCAAAGCTGCCTCTACCAGCAATCTCAGCACCTTTGTCCAGGGCGTCATTCACTAGATTCTGAAGCTTTTCTGAGTGTTCTTGCATGCATATAGCCCCCATGTCAAATCTCCCAGATAATGGTGGCCCCTGCCGATTGAATACCAACCAATGAATAAATTGCTAAAATTCCATCCTTAACCTAGAGGCACAACAGGAGTTAACAGTATAAAGAAGAAAGCTTATTATGCATTAAGCTGATGAAAAAGAAATTTGTTCATACACCAGGCGGGTTATTGTGTATAAGCCCCCAATAGATAAACCTAAGCAATAAAGACCATATAAAGCAGACATTCAAAGCATATTGCCAGTACAAACAGCAAAATTAGTGAATGCTAAATACTTACAACAGAGATAGATTTAATGACTTTGACGATTTGAGCAACAAATTCAGGATAGATATCTCGGTGGACATAGAATCTCTCAGCTCCAGCACAGTTCTGGCCACTAGATTGAAGAGCAGCTCTCACAGCAACTTGCACAACCTTCATATAGTTAGCAACCAGAAAAGCTCATTTTGTTAGTTAACTGTTAAAACAAAAAAAACAAAAAAAAAAAAACCTAGTGAGAAAGAGATACATACACTTGGTAGGTCCACATCTTCACAGACAATAAATGCATCTTTTCCACCGAGCTCAAGCGTGACAGGTATTAGAGTCTCTGAAGCTTTTTGCATGATCTGTTATCATTAGGTATAAAGTGAGTATGCTGACCAAGACATAAGCAAAATGAATTACAGACAGAAAAAGGAAATGGATACCATCCTCCCCACTCCAGGAGATCCAACAAAAATGATTTTGTCAACAGAAGATACAAGAGCTTGTCCAGTTTCTGCAAATCTGAAGACAAAGATAAATTATAAATTGTAAATATCATAAATATATATGACTGGTGTGAAACATACAGTAGAGAACAAGATAGAAAGAAAGTTTTTTTTTTAAAAAAAAAGAGCTGTATACCCTGTTATTATGTGGACCAGATTTTCTGGTGCACCTACAGCAGCAAGAGCAGTTTGTATGATCCTGTAATAGAAGCACCCAGACCAACTTGCATGCTCAGAAACCTGTCAACATTTGTTCACAAAATTAGCTTTCAAAAATATCAGGTTGATACCAACATCACTTTGCTATATAGTATTTCTATGACACAACAAAAGACACACCTTGATGACTGCGGCATTTCCAGAGAAGACAGCAGCTAACATTGGGTTGAACACGTTGTGAAATGGGTAGTTCCAAGAAACTATAGCTCCAATAACTCCTAAAGGATAGAATTCTACTTTAGCTCTCTTGTGCAACATCGACCGTCCAGACGATCTATATACCAAAAAAAAAAAGAAAAAGAAAAAATAAAAGAAAAGGTTATATTAGTCTAGTGGGGCTTCTAAATTGCAATTTCTGACACTTTTTGTGAACCAAGGCTGACCTGTATTCAGGTTTTAACCACTTCTCGCCTTCATCTAAGAGCCAAGTGATCTTCTCACAGGTGGTCATTATCTCTCCCAAAGAAGCATCCACCATTGTTTTCCCAGTATCACGGGATGATATCCTACCAATACAGAAAAAAACAATGCCCTTTAAATTAGGAAGAATGTCCATTTTCTGTTCAAGCTTTGCAATTTAGTGGTTCAGCTGATTTTCCCAGTGAACACAACAAGGACCTGCATGAAATCAATGCATATAATGATATAAAAGGTACCAATTTGTTATGCTCTTCTACTACTTTCTTGTGATTATCAATCGGAGTGAGAGAAATTATAACTTTCACAGAACTGCAGAACAATGCATATATATTTCTTACTCGCATATTAGCTCCTGGTGTTCGATAATGTACTTAAGCAAGATCCGCAAAAATTGTCGCCTCTGTTTAAAGCTACTCTTTGCCCAAATTATTTGAGCCTTCCTTGCTTGTGCCACATGCTCCCTAACCTAGTCCGACATAAACAAACAAATAAAGACACTGCATACATGAAGTGATGTAAAGCAAATTATACTAATTTGTAAGCTGAATCGATAGCTGCATGTGAAGTACCTCCTCAGGTGTCAGAGCAGGAAAGTATCCCAAGTACTTCATAGTAGCAGGCTCATAACATTGGACTTTATCTGTTTGAACTGTCTTACCCCTCCTAGGTATCTGCAACATTATTTAGCTAGAACATAACTTGGCTAGAACAAAATAAGTACATGCAGTATAAAATTGAATGTTAGAATTAGGACATGCTGTATTATCCAACATCAACAGACTATAAATCACTCATTTCAAGCAATTACTCAGCTTCTTATATGTCAGTACAAATCTGAGTGAGGATGCACGAGTTAGGCTTTTTGTACATTATAACAATTGACACCTCATTAATCACTTTTTTAAGAATTTTTTTTGTCTTTATATGATCCATAATTTGTAATTTAACCAAAAAAAGTTAAAACCAGGGGTATAGGTTCTATATTCTCATGTCTAATTATAAGGGAGCTTAAATCACAGTCTAGGAACTAAAATTTGTCACATGCAGTAGCTTCAGCCAGAGATAAAAACAACAAAATTAACAGCATTTGAACCAAAACTTACATAAATGAAGCTGTTCTCCTTGTTCTGGCTCGCATCCTCCACTACTATTCAAATCAAATTCAGTGAGAACCCAAAATTGCTCACAAGAAAAAACCCACAAAATCACATACAAATCGAAAATGCTTACCATCAGATACATCTACTTCGATCGAGGGAACACTGGGAGGAATAAGCATGAGCAAGAAGCGACACAAAGCGTAGGCGATCCCAAGCACAAACAATGGCCACCAGATCGCCATTGTCGGAGACGAAAAGCCACAAAAGCTAGGGTTTTAGAAGAAGAAGGAATTAGAAGTGAGGTTAGTGTGGGAAACTGGGAATAACTTGGAAGGGAGAGAAGAATGGTAAGAAAAGTGTTGTACTGATGTCGCTTTTGGGTCCTTGTTATTGTTAAAGGCCTTGTTTGGTTACGGCAAGAATAGGGAATAACCGGTCTAATTCCTTATTCCTATGAAATCCAAATGGAGCTCGGATAAGGAATAGAGGCCTATTCCTTATTCCGGTGTCAAACCAAACACCATGGGAATAAGGAATAGAGGCCTATTCCCGGCCCAATTCCTATACCAACAAAATCTTGGTATAGGAATTAGGAATAAGGATTGGCACGGGATTCTAGACCCGACCCTAATCCTTATTCCTTATTCCCTATCCGGCACACACCCAAACACACCCAAAGAGAGACTACAAAAACAACTACGCCTATGGAGCTGTGAGGAATCCACATCCTCTACCCATCGCTTTAGCGATGGGTAGAGTGCCCATCACTCGCGTCAGCCGTCTGATTTAATCTCAACGGCTAAAGGAGCCCCGTGCATTCCACCACACCCGAAAAAAAATTTTGGCCCGAAAAAAATGAACCGTCCAGATTAGATCGGACGGTCCTGAAGTGATGGGCACTCTACCCATCGCTAAAGTGATGGGTAGAGGATGCTGGGTCCAGCTGTGAGGTGTGAGCCTGTTGCAATTTTTTTTTTTTTTTTTTTGTTAGGTGTCAGTGGTGTGAGGTGTAATTTGTTGATTATACGTGTGCTGTTTGTTATTCTCAAATTTTTGTCCGGACTTGAATTTTACTGTCGTCTCTTCCTTATCTGTCCTTAATAGAATAATAGTCGTTGTCCAGTTTTTCAAAACCAAATATATATTGTCGAGTTCTATTATTTGATGTTAATAAATATAAATTTTTAAAATTTTTTTGTCTCTAGAAAATATAAATAAATTTTGAAAAGTCTCGTAGTATATATTGCATAAATTGCAAATAAATTGCAATTTTCCACTAAGACTGTTTTATTTTGGAGAGCAAGACTTGAAATCTCAATGTACGAAAAGAGTCGGGATTACAAATTGTGACTTTTCCAGGGTTCAATTTTTTAGTCATGGTTCTTCGGATATGAAAATTTTAAATCAAACATATATTCAATTTATAGCCTTTCGCTTATTTTTAAATAAAGACAAAAATTTCAAATATCAAAAAAAAAATTTCTAATTTAATTTTTTTTTCAAGAGATTTGATTTAGAAATTTTAGATTTATTTGATAAAGTGGAAAATCATGTACTTAAAATAAAGTATCATTGTTGTTTTTTATTAATTGGTTAGTTTTGCGTAGCACTATTTGGCAGTTGTAGTATCTTTGTCTTCTGTGTTGTCTTCGTTGTCATCTTTGTTATTTTGTTGGACTTTTGTTGTTTTTTTGGTGAAACGGATCCTCTTTCTCGGGTATTTACTTGTTAAAAAAAAAAAAAGTATTTTGTTGCTTACATTTAAAACAAAAAAAAAAATAGCAGGCGTTTCCCTAATTTTTATTCTTTAAAAAAATAAAAAAAAAAATTGCTGCAACGAGCATAATTAAAGTTGAATAAGTCTATTTCGCTTCTAAGCCATGGTCTGCCATGGTTGTATAACATCGTTGATTTTAAGTAAAAGATGGAAGTCAAGTTCTAAATATTATTAATACAAATCAACTTTATATTTTTTTGGCTAGGTTATAATCAAAATCATCGAGGAACTCTGTTATTTATCGCACTATGGTTTAAAAAGTTCTTCAATATCCTCCGATACTCTGATTTTATAAAATCGGTCTTTCTCACAATATAAGAGGCTTGATTCGAAACTATTTCACCTACCCCAAATTTATTATAACTAGGGGCTAATAGATTAAGTTTCTCTCGAAATTTGACATATTAATATAAATTTAAAATATTATTATTTAATAATGGTTGATTATGAATAGATTGTTCAACACAAGAGAGACGTAGGCAGGATGAAAGTGAAAATAGAAAAGGATCACAAAAATGAAAAACAAAACAATGCGTTGCTAGATTATTAAATGTCAATAAAGTGGGTCAGTCTTATAAGCAATAATATCCGACATACCAATAGTTATAAAATATCATGTTACATAAATTGAAAAAATTATAATTTCACAATACTTGAAGTGTCGAACCGCATTTAACTAAATATTTCCAACACCCACACATTTTTATTTATATTTTATATTTTTATATAAATGAGCAAAGAAATAAATGATACATCACGGTTTACCTTGAGTGATGTATCATTATAAATGAGCAAAAAAATAAAACCGTTTCGAGGGCGTGCCCGTGAAAATAGCGGCATTGTTTGCCTACAATAATAAATAATTACAAGATGTGTTATGATCTATAGGCTCTTATTAATATACACATAGATATATTTGTATCTTATTCATGGGAAGGGTTTGCGTTTGTCTTATTTGATACGATGAGAGAGATTAAAATGGTTAGGTTAAGATCTGTGTTTGTCTTATTTGACGTACTTGTGGATATTATAACGGCAAGTTCAAGTGGAAGTGGGACATAGACAACTAAGCATGTCAATGGGCCTAAAAGCCTAATTTTAAAATCTGGGCTCCAAATGTCACATTTAGATGGGCTTATAATGTAGGCCGTGACCATGGACCAAACTGATATTTCTAACGGCTTAGTTTTATGGGCTCAAATTAAAATATTTTTATTGTCAAAAAAATTATAGACTTCTTTGTTTCAGCCTTTCAGCCTGTTAAGTGCGCTCATGTCTGGAAAGCAACATAAAATGATAAAAACGAGTTGTAGTTAAAGTTCTAGAAATGCATATCATAAATACATACGGTTTTTACTTGTCCCTAAATTGTATCGATTGTATAGAACGAAAGCACGTCGAACCACTTACGTACAAATATTAATTCTTCACTTGCTAATCTGGTATGGTGTATTGGTGTGAAAATTTTGAATTATTAAAAGGAATAGTATTTTTCCAGGTTAGTGTAAGAATATTCCCGAAAAATAAAAGTTAATTTAAATAGTGTGGGAAGAATATTAAGTTCGTGTTATCCTACGTTCTTGTTGACGGAACTCTAGACACCAACCAACACTTCAAATTTTTCTTAGAAAAATTAAAGAGTATTAGAAGCTAAAGCTTAATCAGGGCAGAACCAGGATCTAGAGATGAAGTAGGCAAAGGTTTGAAGTACTGACCTTAGTTGGTCTGTGATAGTCCATTCAAATTTTTTTTTCTTAACTGGTAGCATCCAATGCAGTCTATTTTTTTTTCTTTTCATATTTAGACTAAGAAAAACATGCAAAATATTTAAATAAAAAAATCAGTATAAACTTATGATGTTAATAAAACAAATGCATAGAGAGTACTTACTACTTAAACATCTTAGCAAGCACTGTACATTCGCAATATTACACAAAATTTAAAGTACATCCAAGTATTTACTCGGTACCCATCATGATATCATCCCAAATTGCGTACAATCCTACTTCACGATTTTGAGTACCAAAACAGTCTACGCAAGTCCAAAAATAAAAGCTAAAAGCAAAAGAATAACAAATATTAAGGAAAAGTTAAAATTAGAGGAAAAGTTAAAATATTAAGGTCACCTTTTTGTCTGAAAAAATTAGAGGAAAAGTTAAAAATAACGGAGGAACTGGTCTTGGACTGCTGGAGCACTGAGCACTGTCCTAGTGTCGTGTGACGAACTGACGATTATCGGAGTAAAGATCGTGCATTATAAGAGTAGCATCTGGCCGCCACTGGTTGCTTCCCCGCAGAGTATAAAAGGAGAGAAAAACAGAGCCCGTAGCTGCGTCAGAAAAGAAGCTTGAGGAACAAGAGAAGAAATCATTTCTGATACGGGACATCCAATATTTTGACATCCTGCCATCCCAATAAACCAAGCGCCTATGATTATGGGCTGAACAATGGGCTTGCACGCTACATTCAGCACGACTGTCAGACATTTAGCGAATTTCTGACGTCACCATGCGATTTTAGGTTGCCGACGTCACCACTGCACTGGAGTAAATTTATAGAATAAGGAAGTATATATTTTTTCAGAAGGGATGAAATAAACATTCATTAGAGTATTTGTTTTTTCAACATTTAGTATTAAAAAACTGCTTAAATATTTATTAGGTGACAAATATATTAATTAAGGGAGTATATATTTTTTCAGAAGGGAGTATATACTTCATCTAAGATTCGTCAAATAAGGAGTATATACTTTTTCGTAAGGAAGTCGTCATAAGGAGTATTCAAATAAGCATTGAAGATACTGAGGGACTATATACTTCTTCGTAAGGGAGTATATACTTCTTCATAAGGAGTTTAAATATTCGAGATGCAAATTTCAGCCATGATTCGTCAAATAAGCATTCAAGATACTAAGGAAGTATATACTTCTTCATAAGGGAGTATATATTTCTTCATAAGAGGTTCAAATAAACATTCAAGATACATACAAAATTCTTCGAATAAGCATTCAATATACGAAGGGAGTATATACTTCTTAATAAGGAAGTATAAACTTCTTCGTGAGGGGTTCAAATAAGCATTCAAGATACAAATTTCACCAAGATTATTCAGATAAGCCACCGACATTAAAATCAAATTAATTGTATATCAACCATAACAATAAAATCAAGTTCAAATTACTATTCATTCAAACCAATCATAAAATCTTCATAACCAACTTCAAATATGCTAACAAACATAACATAAATTGCAACAAACAACCATCGGTCATCAAGGAGAACACATTCACTCACATCTCGGAATTTAGGCTTCACTTCATTTATAGGGTCTAATAACAAACAGTAAGCAACCAGACGCTTATCATCGTCTACATCAATCCGCAAAAGAAAAATTGTGCAATTTTAGAATATATACTCCCTTAATAAATGCATTCAACACCAAATAATAGATATAATCTAGAATAACACCACAATACTTAATACATGTTCATTATTCAACATACTTACATTTATACTCCCTTAATCTATACATTTTACACCAACAACAATGAATATATAATCTTTTTTTTAAATTTCGTAATCTATTCAATACATTTACTCCCTTTCACAGTGTATTAACTCCCTTACACAATATATTTACTCTCCTGACATATCATATAATTAAATAATTCTCTATATACGAATAAATGAACACATGAAAACCTGAGTGAATAATATGCTACAAAAAAATGCCAGATATCTGAATACATTTAAATACTTCATTATATGTAAATAAATGAACACATATGTAAATAAATATTCCCTTATATGTAAATAAAATATCAAAATTAACATGATAATGCCACATCTACTAAAGAATGCAGTACACCTGCAAGAGAAATAAAAAATAATTGTCAAAAACATAAATTAATCATACTTATAAATGAAACTATACTACTGGAAAACGGGTCTCATATGATTTCAAACCTTAACTGCTAATATATACTCCCTTTGCATTTTATATTTACTCTCTTTTTAGAATAACTACACTTGTGTAAGACACATACATAACTGAGTAATAATATATCTCCTTTATATATACTCCATTTTAGCATAAATATGTTGGAGTTATGTCCTAGAAGTCAATTTTAATGACTTATTTTCTTAGTTTATGTTAATGATGATATTTGATCATTTGTTCCTAGAGTTTATTATTGACAGATCATTCAGGTTGAGGATCTGAATTGTAGATCTCTGTGGATCATTCATTAGAATGACAATAATAAATCTAAATTGTCCATAATCTTGATAATTAACAAGGAACATTAATTATCATAAAAGATTAGTATGCAAGTTAAGTGATGATTAAGTTCTACAAATCATAGGTAAGGAGTTACGAACTTAATTGCATATGTGTATGTTATTGGAACATAGTACAGGACTTGACCCAATGAAATAAACATATGGATTGTGTTATATGTCATTGTTTATTTCATATGAGTTTGATTCTAAGTTTGAGATGTTCACCTTTTCCACATGAGGATAGGTTCAATAAATATCGTCTAACGTTGATTCCTGATAAAGGCTGCTATAAGGACTTTATTTATGTTCTCTTGAATTGTGCGGGGAAAAGTTGTTCATCAAGAAAATCGTATGTCCCTCATTAGTATACCTAGTGAGTGATGATATCTGTTTGGGCCCCTTGATGGAGTTGAATTGTTTGCTAGCAACTTGTACAATCAACTCTATATCAAGAAATGTATAATCTGCAAGAATGACACATTCCTATCTTGGATTATACAAAGATATCGTGTGACATAAGAATCAAACAAGGAAATACTTTTATTTCTTATGCAGGATTGAAATATTGTAGCCGTACATTATTTATGCGAATTAGGAATCATAATGTGTTGCTAGATACCGCTTATGATTATTGGAAATAAATAACGATTTATTATCCATGGCCAACATAACATAAATCCTCAGTGGGGTCGCACAAATAGGACTTTAAACCACACAGCGCGTTATTTATTTATTCGCAACAGTGAGTATTGCGAAATATGATAAGTTGATTAATTAATTATATACCGTTATGAACCGTTATAATTAATTAAGTCAAAAGGATCATGTTGAAATAAATTAATGCATTAGCTAATCCAAGATTAATTATTAATGAGTTAATAATTAATTATATTCAACACACTTTAAATAGTTTGAGCTAATTGGGCTTTTATTTATTAGTAAATCAAATGTCCAATTAAGGAGTAAAACGAGGGGCCAATAATTAATTGAATTAAAGGTCCAATAGAGGAGTGCAAATGGGCCATCAAAGCCCATAAGAATTTCGGCCTTGCCTAGTGGCATATTTGTAATTGTTGCAAAGTGAGGATGAGAGGTGAGGTCTATATAAAGGGGTCATTTGTGAGAGTGAACCCTAGCCTCCACCCCTCTCTCTCTCTTCCTCCTCTCTTGGCCGAACCCACACAAGAAGAAGAAAAATTTCAGATTTTTCTTCTCCTTGCTCTCTTCTCTCTTCTCCTTCCTTGCTCATGTGTTGAGCTCCTCCCCTCCATTAAAATAGTTAATTACAAGAAGGAGGTTCTAAAAGGGATTAGCTCTAAGCTTGAGTTCGCTAGCACCTACTCTTAGCTTGTGGTTAATTCCTTGGTGGGCTTGAGGCGGGAACCGGCCGTGGTGGTGGTGGAGAAGGCGCGCAATCGACTCCAAGTGAAAAGGACTCGAGCCTTCTTGTTACCATACAAGAAGAGGTATAATCCTCCTTCTTTTCTCCCTTGATAATGGTGTGTGATTGCTTTAGCACTAGATCTTTGTCTTGCTTGTTGTTTAATGGTGATTAATTAGTTGTAATTGATCAAAAAATTAAAAATGAGCATTTCCTAACAGTGGTATCAGAGCTATGGTCGTGCTTAAGGTTTTTCACACTTAATTAAGTGAGAAATTCGTAATTAATTAAGTTAATTAGTGATGTGCATACTTGCTGGTTCTGGAAAAGCTGTTTTTCTGTCTTGTTGCTTGTTTTTCGTGGTGTAAAGCTCTCTGAAATTTTTTCCTTCTTATTGGAGATTGTAGCCCTTTGAGTTGTGGTTGTTTTCCCACTGGAATCATTGAAATTCGATGTAAAATGAATTTTTTGTGATTTAAACGGTAACGGTGCGCAGATCTGTTATTCTGCTGCACAGTTCTGTTGTTGTGGTTGGTATCAAATAAGTTTGTATACAAAGTACCTGTAATTTTTAGATAGGATTAATCTAAACTTGATGCTCTTTCTGGATATGTAAATTTTGTTGCATATTTCGGATTTTATGTGGGCGTTCAAGGGTGAAAAGTGATGAAGTTGTCAGATCTATTTTTTTCAAACAAACTGATTGTTTTGAAAAACTGTACTTATTGAGAAACTTTTATGGAAAAGTATTGAAATATAAATGTTCTTCTTTAAGTCTGGAATCTATGAAAATTAATTTTATAGATTTTCATTGAGATTTGATACCTCAACCGAGTGAAACTTTTTTGGTCGACGGTATGTTCCAGAACAGGATACCTTGCTTAAATGCTTGTTATCTCGTTGATCTTGAATATAACTTGTGGATTTTCTTTTCATGGAATGATAGCATATTGTATGTAGTATTTTTCTATATAAATGTTTTGCTGGAAAAATATCAAGGGGATGATCATACAGATCAAAAGATTGAGACCAATAACAGAATTTTCTCTAATGGTGCTTCGCGCACAATCTGAGGATTTGTCTTTTTTGGTTCTCCCTGATGGTAACTGATCTTTCCTTGAGATTTTTACAGGTAATCACAATCTTTGTAAGGAGTTCTCTGGATTTATTTCGGATTTTTTTTTTGGAGACCGAATTATTTTGAATTTTTTCGGGCCCCGAATTTCGTATTTTAATTAGTTAAAATAATTTCTAATTAATCAATTTGTTGAAAGGTTAATTAGAAGACTCCTTAAACATCCTCCTTTCTGTTTTGATTGTTGGATTTAATTTTAAAAGGGCTTAAACAATTAGTTGTTAAAGTTAAGCCTTCTTTGCATTCGAAAAACTTAAGCAACAAGTATGCACAAAGATTCTAATTAATGAAATTAATTAAGAGCAAGTGAATCATGTATATAAGTATATTGTATATATGCTAACTTTGTTTTGTAGGAGGATGTGGGTTTGATATGGCTCAAGATGTCAATGCCTTGTGTGTTGTAAAATGTTGTGAATGCATGTGATTGCTTGTAATGTGGCCTAAGGTGCCTTGATAATTAATTGATTAATTCTTGATGTAACTTGTGAGGCTTGCATGCCCCTAAGGCCTAGGCGGGTTTTTAGGATTTTATCACATGTATTTATTTCCCGTAATTATTAGATAGGATCTTAGTAATTAGTGGGAGGGTTTGATTAGATTAGTCTCGTTACATGGAGATGCGACGAAGACTAATGCAAGCGGGAGCCATACAAACCCACGGCAATGTTTGAGATGCTTATGTTATGTGATTGTTTGTGCATGCCTTGAATTGTCATAGGTAGGTATGGGTGTATGCTTACATGACCACCAAACAAGAGTCACATAATTGTTTTGTCCCAAATACGATTAAGTCAAATCGTCCTCCTTCTCTCTATCCCCTCACGTCAATTGTCAATCATGGCGCGGTCCGCCATAGCAGACGTCATGGTTGTCAACCTTGATAGTCGGGGTACAAATGAAAAGATTTGTTAGGAGCAAATAGAGAGAGGTTGCTTATCGATGGACCCAACAAGTTTTCTTGGACATCGGGGCGAAGTTTGTAAATATACTTAGATATTCACAAACCAAGAATCATATGGTTGATATGATTGGTTGGAAAACCTACCTTGTCTAGTTAAGTAGGGTGTCGTGCCATAGCAGGCTCTACTTGACGAAAATGAGGATCTTGGAGTCCATTACATTTAGGGACATTAATTAAATGTAGTGGGAGTTTTGTTTATCATTCCATAAACAAAAACATTGCATAAACTAAATGACCTTAAATTGAAATTGTTATAGATATTAAATATGTTAATTTCGTTGCGATCAATCTTTGGAAAACGACAAGCTCGTTTCTAAGGTATTTACTTGGAGAAGAAATACCGATTTCTAAGACATGTTCTTGGAAATAAGAAACTTGAGCAAGTTTAATCCCAAAAACGTTCCTCGACTTCCCGAACAATTGCTTCGCAATGATTGATTAGTTTCGACGAAAATTATTCAATAAAGCGAATGCTTATATCCTTTTAGAAGTTCTAGACCTTTGAATTGGAGAATTCATAAGGACTATACTAAAACTTCTACACTCTCATCCACTTACTCAAGAAGACGTTCTTAGAGAAAATAAAGATAGACTCAATCATTTATGATCGAGTAATGAAGTGTGAGTTAACCAAGAGACTCTTCTTATGAGAAGATAAATGTTTCATTAGCTTGCGAACCGAAAGGTTTGAGTAGCTAATTGATAACTAGAGATATTAAGATCTCCAATATCAAGGATTGTTGATATTGTCATACAATCTCTTTCTATGGATAAAGGATATATTGTTCGCACACTTGTTAGTGCTGAAAGTAATTGGTTAAGTATTAAAGAATACTTCACCAAGATATGAGTTGAATCTTTGAGACCCTCACTAGTGACCGTGTGTCACATGAGATGTTTTATTTGTCATTTATGGGAGGCATTTGAAAGGTTGTCCGAAATACCATGATGTTCTAAACCTTAAGATATTTATCGTTCAAATTATCTCGCTATTTCTAATTCACGCTAGTAATTAGGTGCTAGTTCATGTGCTCACATTTAACGAAATGTGTAGGCAATGATGAATAAGAGAAAGTTTGAGATAAGTAAAGTAAACTCCGTTTTGGAAATGGCTTATACGTCTAAGCCGCCACCATTGAATACGTAGAGTTATCTTTATTTAATAAAGAGTTTGTTTAGGAATTTGAGGTTGTATACCTTATTCCAAACATCTCATAAAACCTTATCTCCGTTTCATATTTGATGATGGATGATCATGTTTTGTAATAGAGAAATGTTGTTCTCTTATTATTATAAATTTGTGTATAAGATTTCATGCATCTTAATTGAATTTGCTTGAAATAGATAAACAAATTTTGAATGACAAATATGTAAGACTTCACATAAAGTATTTGACTTTTATGTAAAATAGTTGCTTAGTCGAATATAAACAAGAATCGCATTATGAGAGTCTACGTAACGTGGAGCTCGTAAATCAATTTGATTGCAAATCAATTGAAATTCATGCGAATCGTGTTTGTTAAAAGACAAAAGCGCCTTTGACCTACGAAGGTTTAAAGGACAAGTGACTTGATTAAAAAACTAATACATATTGATGTATATAGATCAAAAGCACTTGTGCAATTGAAAGGTTGTTGACACTTTACCACTTGACCAACGATCATTGTAGATATTAACGTATCTATTTGATATGGTATAAGTATGAATCTTTTGACAAGGTCAAAAGAATTTTAAGAGTAAAGTTGAAAAACTATTCAATAAAAGCAAAAGTCTTAAGATGGATCATGGTAAATTGTTAAGTCATATAGTTTGATATGTTGCCTAAAGAGTATGAAAGACGTTTCACTACTCGCTCCATGAGGAACATTGAAAAATGTATCCAAGGATGAAGGTATCGAACATTGTTTGATATAGTTCGATCGGTAATAAATCAAATTGACTCGTTTGACTCATGTAAGGGATTGTGTTTGAGGACAATATTGTTTACACTGAATAAAAATTCCATCGAAGTCTATTGAGAAAGATATCTTACGAGATTCGATCTCTAGGTATATTGTTTCTCAAGATTTGGTGTTGAGAAGCTTATTTCAAGGTTCGATTGATTGATAAGCTTGGACCCAAATAAGACGCTTATTATTTTGTAGGATTAGCCAAAAGGTACTACTTCTATGAACATGATAAGAACAAGGTAGTTGTTGCTCATCATAACGCAATCTTAAAGAATGATATTCTCAAGAAAAAGTAGTGGGAGTAAAGTGAGCATTAAAGGAGTTTATGCGTCACTACAAGAAGTACCTTTATAGGAAACTTGTCACTCCATACATGGTGCTTAGTGGGAGTTGAGCGGAACTTAACTCACAAGCAGTTGTGAAAGGAAGAAGTTTATAAGCACGCTCGCTTCTAAAGAATACTCAAACATCTCACGAATGGATGATGTTAGAAGAAACTCGTGCAATACATTAGGTTCAAGAACTTATTCTACAAGATGTTGTAGAAGTAGTTTATTGACCTCAAGCACCAATCCTACAAAGATCAACGAGAGTTAATTGCCTAAACTAAAAAGTACATAGGTTTCACAACATCCTCATACTTGACATATGAGGATCCGTTGATAAATAAAGAAGCGATGAAAATACCCGATTCCACAAGTATGGTTTGAATCTATATGATCTTTAAGTGCAATCCATATATATAACAACAAGGTATAGACCTTGATTGATGTTCATGAAGGAGCAATCCATCTAGAACATATAGATCTTTAAAAGGAAAGATAGATATGGATAGCAAGTCGACTCTGTACAAAGCACAATTTCATGATTGATGCTACGTCTAAGTCGATAACAAGTTGACCATGTACAAAGCACGGCTTCTCGCTTGTAGCTATGTATAAGTCAATAAAGATCATTCTAGCAATAGTTATATTTCGTATATATAAATATATGGAAAGATACATCAAAACCGCCTTCTTCGATTGAATGAAGGAAGTTGTTGTGTATTTGACACAAACCAAGGATTTGTTGTATTGTTGGAAACATATATATGCTTCAATGATCCATTAATGGATTGAAGCAAGTACTGTGGAAATTGGAATAAACATTTTGACAAGGAAGTCAAGGAGTTGCACTTCGTCAAAAGTATCTTATATAGACAAGATATTCAGTGGGAGCATGATTGTGTTACATGTATTGTACAAGACATTAATTGGGAATAACATTAAGAAAATGAATATTGTCAAGATCTCATTGGAGAATGTTTTCTCAATTGAGAACTTGGGTAAGTCACCTAAATCCAAGGAAACAAAATCTATGGAGATAGATTATGATGGATGTCAGGTTTGAGCAAAATGTGCATATAATGACAAGGTGTTATAGTTACACGAAAAGATAGACTCCTAGAAAGGATGTCTAACCACGTAGTATGGCATACACTTGAGTTCTACTCGGTGTGTTGCAACTCAATTCGAGAAGAGTGCACGATACAATTCGAGCATCCTTCTGTCATGAGTTTCATTACGTACGCCATACTTATGCACATGCCCCTATGTGTTGTACCCAAGGAGTATGACAATCAATTGTCAGATAGATACAAAGAAAAACACATTTGGACAATAATCAAGGATGTCCTCGAGTATCTTAAGAGAAAGAGTGATATGTTTTTCCATCTGGTAAGATAAAAGAAAGCTCATATAAATTGATATATTGATGCTAGTTTTCGAAAGATTGATATAAATACAATTGAGCTACATATTTTGTTTAAATGTGGTGTTGTAAATTTAGAAGGTGTTCTAAATGGGATATTACAACCGTTTCCGTCACCAAAACAAAATATATAACAACTTGTGAAGCAATGAAAGAATGTAGTATGGATCGTGAAGTTCTCAGTCAAGCTAATATGGTTATATGCATCTCGAACCATAGCTTAAACTTGAAGAACCCAATATTAAATTGGTGATCCAACTAAGATCTATGACGATGTCACTTGATCTCACGTGATGATGATCAAGAATACATATATAGGGTCAAACAAAATTGGATAGGTTCGCGGACACATCGAACACTCTAACTAAACCTCTACCTTAAGCGATATACGAGATGCAATTGTGCATCCATACGTGATGGACGTATGAGTAACTTGCTTTAAGCATATAATATTTTGAGGTTCGAGACATGTATATATATGGATATATAACATTGTTCTAAATTCTTCACTGGCTAGAAGTCACTATTGATTGACTCTAGGCCAAGTGGGAGATTGTTGGAGTTATGTCCTAGAAGTCAATTTTAATGGCTTATTTTCTTAGTTTATGTTAATGATGATATTTGATCATTTGTTCCTAGAGTTTATTATTGACAGATCATTCAGGTTGAGGATCTGAATTGTAGATCTCTGTGGATCATTCATTAGAATGACAATAATAAATCTAAATTGTCCATAATCTTGATAATTAACAAGGAACATTAATTATCATAAAAGATTAGTATGCAAGTTAAGTGATGATTAAGTTCTATAAATCACAGGTAAGGAGTTACCAACTTAATTGCATATGTGTATGTTATTGGAACATAGTACAGGACTTGACCCAATGAAATAAACATATGGATTGTGTTATGTGTCATTGTTTATTTCATATGAGTTTGATTCTAAGTTTGAGATGTTCACCTTTTCCACATGAGGATAGGTTCAATAAATATCGTCTAACGTTGATTCCTGATAAAGGCTGCTATAAGGACTTTATTTATGTTCTTTTGAATTGTGCGGGGAAAAGTTGTTCATCAAGAAAATCGTATGTCCCTCATTAGTATACCTAGTGAGTGATGATATCTGTTTGGGCCCCTTGATGGAGTTGAATTGTTTGCTAGCAACTTGTACAATCAACTCTATATCAAGAAATGTATAATCTGCAAGAATGACACATTCCTATCTTGGATTATACAAAGATATCGTGTGACATAAGAATCAAACAAGAAAATACTTTTATTTCTTATGCAGGATTGAAATATTGTAGCCGTACATTATTTATGCGAATTGGGAATCATAATGTGTTGCTAGATACCGCTTATGATTATTGGAAATA
This sequence comes from Rhynchospora tenuis, assembly GCA_027725995.1. Classification (NCBI taxonomy): domain Eukaryota; kingdom Viridiplantae; phylum Streptophyta; class Magnoliopsida; order Poales; family Cyperaceae; genus Rhynchospora; species Rhynchospora tenuis. The sequence continues at coordinate 52,861,189 of CM050888.1, forward strand.
AATAACGATTTATTATCCATGGCCAACATAACATAAATCCTCAGTGGGGTCGTACAAATAGGACTTTAAACCACACAGTGCGTTATTTATTTATTCGCAACAGTGAGTATTGCGAAATATGATAAGTTGATTAATTAATTATATACCGTTATGAACCGTTATAATTAATTAAGTCAAAAGGATCATGTTGAAATAAATTAATGCATTAGCTAATCCAAGATTAATTATTAATGAGTTAATAATTAATTATATTCAACACACTTTAAATAGTTTGAGCTAATTAGACTTTTATTTATTAGTAAATCAAATGTCCAATTAAGGAGTAAAAAGAGGGGCCAATAATTAATTGAATTAAAGGCCCAATAGAGGAGTGCAAATGGGCCATCAAAGCCCATAAGAATTTTGGCCTTGCCTAGTGGCATACTTGTAATTGTGGCAAAGTGAGGATGAGAGGTGAGGTCTATATAAAGGGGTCATTTGTGAGAGTGAACCCTAGCCTCCACCCCTCTCTCTCTCTTCCTCCTCTCTTGGCCGAACCCACACAAGAAGAAGAAAAATTTCAGATTTTTCTTCTCCTTGCTCTCTTCTCTCTTCTCTTTCCTTGCTCATGTGTTGAGCTCCTCCCCTCCATTAAAATAGTTAATTACAAGAAGGAGGTTCTAAAAGGGATTAGCTCTAAGCTTGAGTTCGCTAGCACCTACTCTTAGCTTGTGGTTAATTCCTTGGTGGGCTTGAGGCGGGAACCGGCCGTGGTGGTGGTGGAGAAGGCGCGCAATCGACTCCAAGTGAAAAGGACTCGAGCCTTCTTGTTACCATACAAGAAGAGGTATAATCCTCCTTCTTTTCTCCCTTGATAATGGTGTGTGATTGCTTTAGCACTAGATCTTTGTCTTGCTTGTTGTTTAATGGTGATTAATTAGTTGTAATTGATCCAAAAATTAAAAATGAGCATTTCCTAACAAAATATATACTCCCTTATAGCAAAATCTATGTTCAAATCAAATCATTGTTTATTCCCTGTCTTGCTAGTCTGATATTCTATATTTACTCCCTTACAATATATACCCACTCCCATATAGTATATATTTACTCTCTTATTTTAAGATAACTATCCTTGCAACGAACATAAATAAACATGCACAATTACAAAAAAGAAAAATGAACAAAAAACAAATAAGAATTCTCAAAAAATTAAAATTGATCATAGTTATAAATGATATAAGTGATTTTAAACCTGATTTGGTGCCGTAATCAGATCCGTTTCAAATTGTCACCAATCTTCTTTGTCCTACCAGTTTCATCCATGTCTTCGATAAAGCTTTCAGACCTAAAAATTCAAAAGAAACGAACAAAAAGTAAATCAGTAAGAGATATATATAACAATATGTAGTCCCTCAAATTTATATATGTAGTCCCTTAGAATTATTTACATACTCCCCCTTACGATTTTTATCTGGTAAATCATTGCTTTGACATCAGACAATTGAATTTCATACAAATTTGAAAAATTAGATCGGATCTGAGCCTATTTCCAATTTCAAACCAAAATTAAACAAAATTAAGATCATTACCTTAAAAGAATCGAGAATTGATAACAAACTTGTCGCTTAAATGCCAAAAGAAAGCTTGAATTTTGATCCGATCGAGAATTGAACACTACAAAACCACAAATCAAATAGCTGAACTGAAAAATTCCAAAAGCAATAAAGTTATTGTGATCTGATTTGAACAAGATCGAGATAGACTAACAGTTAAAGATCAATACCTAGAAAAAACAATGTATTTGCTCTCAAGTTCGTAATATAAAGCCCAGATGAAGGTATTATATCGATTTCCAATGGAGAATTTGATGGAGAACATGATTCACGCAGATTTTAATCTGATCTGATCAAGAGAAGCTGAAAGCAAGACCGCTAGCGAGAGAGAAGAGAGAAGAATTCGCTAGAGAAAGAAAGAGAGAGTCGACACCGTCAAATAGAGAAATTTCTTCATATCTGAAATGAGAGACGACTCATATTGAGGTTTGTCTTTCTTTTTCCTCTTAACAAATCTTGAACAGTACTCATATTGGATCTTTAAATTTTTTCAGGAAAAAAAAGAGGATATTTAGATTCGCCCATGATATCAGTCCAAACATGTTACATGTCTTACCTAAATAATCCATACTAATCACCAACCGTCTAGAAAAGACCCGAACCTACGTGATGTCGGTCGAAAACAACTTGTAGCGTTCGATTTCAACTAGCAATCATTTCAATAGATTTTTTTTTTTTTGGACAATCCGAGAACATAATTTAAAGCAATCAATCCCATAAAAAAAAAAAAACTAGATTTTTCGTAGATGATTAGTGACTTTACGTATAAGTAACGGGTTCAATTTCCGCTGAATACGAAAGAGTGATAACTCTATTTCACAAATTGAACTATAACCTTAATCAAAAAAAAAAAAAACCCACCTATAACATATACAGAGAACGAGTAAATGGGTTGTGATTTAGGCACCGTTTGAATAAAATAAATAACTATAAGGGCCAAAATATTATTCCGTATTTAATTTAAATTTCTTATTTCTGTCGCGGCTTGGACAGTTGGGCCAAACTTTTTTGAGGAAAAAAAAAAAGGAGGCATGGTTCAACAAACGGTCAAATATCAGATAGCTGGAATTCAATGACTTTGGACCTAGGATGCTACCTAAAAAGATTGGGAAAAAGAGGTCAAACAAATTATTGCAGCGTTAGCTAATCTCCACGCAGCTAATTAGGTGTGTTTAATTTCATAAGTGGCGCAGGTACCTTTTTCATGTGGTTCTCTGGAGAAACAGCTAGATGCTAACTGCACCATGCATTTGTCCTTAATTTTTTTTTTTTACATAATGTTGGTACTTGTTAGATTTGGAATGTCCTCTACCTCTTCCCCCCCCCCCCCCCCAAAAAAAAAAAATAATAATAATAATAATAATAAAAAATTATAGACTTCTTTTCTCTGCTCCATGTATCATCCCAGATTAAAAAATTTACGTTACTGGTAAATCTAGTTGTACTGCGGTACTGAGATACCATCACACGCATAATTTATGAACATTAAGGCTCGCAGATTTGTTTTTGAAACGTTAATACTGGCATACCATCACATATACGTTTCTACAACACTACTGATAAGTACTCAGAGCTATCGCATGTTTTTAGTTTGTGCCGAGAGAAATACCAATTCATGCATGAATTTTGTGTCAACTAGTATTTTATTTTTTGAAGGTAGCTACTACTAGGATGCTCTGGGCTTACGTATCACTGAAATCCGATAATCTTATCTAAAAGTATCAATTCAACTTGTATTAAAAAAATGAGTAATGCTAGAGTCAAACGCGTTTGACACTTGAGCCCGTCAAACATGATCGAATCTCAATTTATGATATTACAATGGGAAATCCGAACCGCTCAATTTATTCCTCATAATGAAATCTCCTTAGAGATCAAATTTTATAATTTTTTGAAATTTTTTATTATTTATTTTGAATTTTAGAAAATCTTCAATCTAATTAATTTTGGACCCTCCAATTTTTAAAAAATCCGAAATAAATAGTTAAAAATTTTGAAAAATTGTAAAATTTGATTTTGAAGATAATTTCAATATGAAGATCATATTGAGCGGTTTGGATCGGTCATTTGAAATTTTGATAGTTGAGATTAGAATCGTGTTTGACGTCAAACGCGTTTGACTCTAGCATTACTCTAAAAAAATACATACTATTAGTAAAAAAAATTCTCCGTTGACTGAAAAAATAATCAGTGAAAAATAGAACAGAAATGATAATTTAAGACAAAAGTTCAGTTATATAGAGCTGACGAGAGATGCTCGATATAATATGTGAAGGTCACACTGTTGATTGCAATACAATATTTTAATTTAGTTAATTAGTTAGCAATTTTCTCTTTGCCTTCAAAATATGCGTCTAATTTACTAAACGACAAACATGTTTGTTATCTAAAGTATCTGCGATAATGGCAGTACATACGGACCATTTTTAACTTGTAATTTTGTAAACAAAGCGATACTTTTAAAAACTTCTAAGCAAAGCCTGATTTTACATGTCAGCCTAATCGTTCTGATTTATAGCTTTATTCTTCTAGAAAATGTTTCCGCTCGTGACTAAGATAATTATTAACAACTAATCGAGAAGTTTACCTCGAACTACGATGAAATGATTCTTATTGGATTCAACCCGGCTGTCGTTTATTTCCAAAAATTCAACTTCTCGTCGCATCCATCCATGACGAGAAAGGACGATGCTTTTTGAATTTTTTAATAGCGGTCTCTGTCAAGTTTCCTCTCTCGAGGGAGAAAACAAAGGCATGGCATGGACCTACGTCTGGTCCCTGTCGTTCAAAACATACGATTATTTCTATTGCTATGAAATTCATGCGGCCAGACACATTTGGGTCGACCGTTTAAATCAAATTGTCTAGACCGTCACCAACCATATTGTCGTACTTCTGGCATGCACTAGTTTGAAAACAATATGAACCACTTCCGTCTTACTTAAAATTTTATTTCTATATCTGTTTAACCAAATCGAACTTATTATTATTGTTATTGTTACAAGGAAATAAACAAAAATGAATTTGACATTTCTCGACTCGTCCTAAACACTTCTCACAAAAAAAATAAAATATTAATTAAATAAAATATAATATAGTAAAAAATAAAATAAAATACTATTATATTTATTTATTCCGTGTCTAATCTTAACGTGCTACACTAAACAACTTTTTTAATCTTAAATTAACATTAACGTTTCACCGTTGGCTCCAGTGACCTTGGCTTGATCAAACATACCCATATTAGAAAAAAAATATATACATGTAGAATAAAAAAAATACTACAACATTATCATTTTTAGAATTATGACTGTTTCACCATTTGCCTCTTTTATCTAAATATAAATCACATAATTTCTTTAGAATTATGACTTGAATTTAAACAAATATATAGTTCTCCGCATAAAATACTACATGTAAAATATATACAACGTTTCACAATTTGCCTCTTTTATCTAAATATAAATCACATAATTTCGTTAGAATTATGACTTGAATTTAAACAAATATATAGTTCTCCGCGTAACTAATTTTAGACAAGTCGTGTACCTTCAACGAAAACCAAATGTTTTCTCTAAAAATAAAATCACATGAATACAGTGTTGAACTTTATATGTTTTTAGTTTTGTTCCATACAAAATGACGTTTGGGTCTTTTCTTTTTATGAAAAAATTTTCATAGAACCAAAATTATATTAAATAATATTATTTTTATAAACCAGAATTAAAGAGTGCTAACTGGATAGTATAGGGAGATTTTAATGCTGTATTATTTGAATGGTAAAAATATTCTGTGTATCATATAAGAACTCAAAAAACGTACTAATTTGGTCACTCCTACAAAATATCAGACTAGAAAGTACCAATTCAATAAGGCATAAGGGATAAAATATCTGGCTAGCCTAACATACTATTATAATTATTTAGTTATCAATTAAATATTATAATTATATGAATTTTCTGCACGCCTGCAGGTGGATAACGTTACTTCCACTCGTCATATCAAAAAAAAAAAAAAAAAAAAAAAAAACTTCCACTCGCCAGTGGTCACTCACTCACTCTGCCAGCGGTCCCAAAGTCACGTGTACGGTGTACACCGCGTCCAGGGAGTAGAATACAGTGAGGTTGAAGCGGTACAGTAGCTACTGAAAAGGCCTGCCTCTCTGGTTAATAGCGAAAGCCTAGTCCTTTGCTTCAAGACCTTCACGTGGTCTGTTCTCTCTTTTCCCACCTCTCTCTCTCAAATTTTTCGCCTCATTATTTTCTCCTCTCTCTCTCTTCTCGAAATCCACGACTTCTTCTCCATTTTTGAGCTCGAGAGGCGAAAGGGTGAGAATCAGAGAGAGATGAAGTGTAGCTCCTACTAGATTTCACACGCATTTGTGGAATGTAAGTCTCTCGATCCTTCGAGGTTCTTTTTTTCTCCTTTTTGGTGCTAAATTGCTTCGCTTTTGGTTTCGGAATTGTGTTCTGGGAATCTACATTCCCGGGTTTGAAAGGAAGGAAGAGATTTTGTGGAATGTAGCGTAGATTACACCTGTTTTTTTCTTTCTTTAAAGTTTTTGTCGCAGTATTTTTATGATTATTTGAATTAGGTTTTGAGGTTCTCATTCTGTGTTCTAACAGGTAAAGAGATCTTACTGGAACTCGCTTCGGAATTTGGTCTCGTGTTTCTTCTTGTAATAAGATAGTGTAATTTTGGAAAACAATGGGGTTTATTTCGAGAAAAATATTCCCTTCCTGTGGGAACTTATGTGTTTGCTGTCCATCGCTCAGACCAAGTTCGAGGCGGCCAGTGAAGCGGTACAAGAAATTATTAGCAGAGATCTTCCCTAAGACTGAAGTAAGTACAAGTTTCTGTTCTCCTTTTTCTTTCCTTATTATTACTTGATTATTTTTGGGATTCTTTGCGCTTAATCAGTTTAGTGGGGTCTTTGAGCTAAGTCCAAGCAACCTCTATTCACATTTAGCGTGCCCGATGATATGTGAATGAAAGTGCTGGTATGGTTGTTGTGATCATCCAATTGAATGGAGACACTATTGCCTTTTTTTTAAATTCCATGTGTTGAAGGACGCAATTATCCTAATTGACTACTGTAACTATTACTGTTGCTATCAAAAATAGTCCAGAATTTAATTTAAACCCCAGTATTGGCTTTTACATACATGCACATACAGCATTGGACCAAGTCGGTGAATTTCAAATCTTCTCCATCTTTTAAGCTTCGGGAATATTTGTGACAATTAACCTTAGATTCTATTTGTATTTTGTTCAACTCAAAACAGCTTATATGCGAGATGCCAACTTTTTTTTTTTCCAGGACGGAGCTGTTAATGAAAGGAAGATAACGAAACTATGTGAATATGCAGCCAAGAATCCACCTCGTATTCCTAAGGTCTTATTTATTTTCACAATTTAAAGATATTTTTACTTTAACCTTTTCTTTTGGAAATGAGCTTACACACCTGTTGTTGTTATTGTTTGTAGATTGTGAAATTTCTAGAGCAGAGGAGTCAAAAGGAGCTACGCATAGAGCATGTTAGCTTTATTAAAATTATAACAGAAGCCTATGGAAAGTTGCTTTTTGTTTGCAAGGAACAAATGTAAGTTGTTGTACAAACTTTATTCTCAGTATTTAAATTTCTTCTCTTATGATGTGTCGATGTTCTCTATGCTGCAGCCTAGTTCTGGTTACCATTAAAGCTTAAATTTTAGGAAGAATGTATCAAAGTAAAAGGAATAAAATGCACCCAAACAAGTAAACTTTGATTCATACTGGTTAATAAGCAAAACCTGACATCAGTCATAGAAATATGATCATGAAAAATGAAAGCTTGACCAGTTGCTTTCTTCTTCGTTGTGGTACAGGGCTTACTTTGCAACTAGCCTTGTTAAGGTTGTTAATGAGCTTCTTGAAAGCAAACACCAGGAGATTCAAATTCTTGGCTGCCAAACTCTGACACGATTCATCTATAGTCAGGTGAATCTTCATATTTGAATTAATGAATTTGTATAACATCCCTGTATAATTGTCCAGCATTTTACTACTCGGATGGTAACTAAACAAATTTGGGTTCCTAATTCATTCATAAAAGAACAGATAGTTATATTATAAATAAATATTAGAGAAAAAACTCTGAAATTAGTATTGATTTTTTCCTTTTCATGTTTATTTTCTTATTCGATCTGTAAACAGGCAGATAATACATATGCCCGCAATATAGAGAGCTTGGTCTCCAAAGTATGCTCTCTCTCCAATGATTCTAGAGAAAATCACACTCGTATTCGTTCGTCAAGTTTGCAATGCCTATCGGCCATGGTAATATCTTATATCCTTTTCAGCTCAAGGGACATGCATATTCTTAAAACATGATGTTTATGTGCCGCATGTCTCATTGCAGATTTGGTTCATGACCGAGCATTCCTACATGTTTTCTGAGTTCGATCAGGTAAAAGAAAAACTAAACTTTGTTTCTTAGTTTATTTTTTGGGGGTCTTTTGAAGGGTTTTGGGCAAGCACCTTAATTTTTTCTCTCTTTTTCAGATTGTAAGTTCAATTCTGAAAAACTATCGGTCAGATGAGCCTTTAAATGAGGAAGAAGACAGAACTGCAGCCCACCATAACTGGGTTGATGAAATAGTCAGGTGTGAAGGGCGAGCTGGTGGAACTGTTTCTAGTGATATGAGCCCTAGAAACCCAACTATGAGAATTCGGCCAAATACAGGAGATACTTCTACTTTAACTAGGTTTAATAATACTCCAATTGGATCTCTATCATTCTGATATTCTGGAGGATTTTTTGCATGTTACTAAATTTGGTTCACAATTTATGAACTTCACTTAATATTTCTCATGCTATCATTCAATACTGAATATCTTTTGGCATATGTGCAACTGGGACAAGCTTTTACTCCATAGTAACAGAGAAGAGAAATTAACTGTTATAGAATCTTAGGGGGCGTTTGGATCATCTAAGAATAAAATTAAGATTAGCTATTCGGAGTAAAAAATATTATTCCTAAACGATCAAGAATAAGTTTTTTGAGATTTAGAGTGTTGTTTTTAAGTTGTCCAACATCCGGATTAAATTTTTATTCCTAGGGTGTTTGGATCATCTTTTTAATCCGGATTAAAAAGTGGTCCCAACTACTTCTTAATCCACATTAAGAAGATGATCCAAACACTCTAGGAATAAAAATTTAATCCAATGTTGGAACACTTAAATATAGCACTCTAGATCCCAAAAACTTAATCGTTTAAGATTAATTTTTTTTACTCCGAATAACTAATCCTATTTTCATTCTTACACGATCCAAACGCCCCCTTATATCTAATTTTAGACTTGGTTTTTAGGAGCTATTTGCAAATGATACCAAATTGGTAGGTGCTAGTTGCAAATGCAAGATATACCATATATCATGTGCCAATTGAGCGACATATAGGAGTTAAATTCAAAATTCAGTCTACCCTAAGACACTGATTTGAATTGTAAGCAGGGAACAGCGTGAGTCGCCTGAAATCTGGGCCCATGAGTGTGTTCAGAAGCTTGGCGAGTTGGCGAAAGAGAGTACCACCACAATGCGGCGTGTACTGGACCCAATGCTGATCTACTTTGACTTTGAGAAACAATGGAGTCCAAGGCATGGTCTGGCCTTGCTTGTGTTGTCTGACATGTCTTTTACAGAGAAAAGTTTTGGTAATTTCCTTTTACAACCTTATTGTCATAGCCATGACATTTGCTCCATGCTATATACATTTGATCTTATTTCTTTAGCAGCTGATAGTAACCAGATTTTGGTTAGTTGCTTTTGTACCAGTTGATATGGTTCTGGTATTTCCATACTCATAGCAATACAGATTTTTCTAATTTTATATTAATTTCAGGCAATGAGCGATTAGTATTGTCAACTGTGATTCGCCACCTGGACCACAAAAATGTGGTAAACAATCCTCAAATGAAGGCTGACATCGTCCAAGTTGCAACATCACTGGTTCGTCAGCTAAGGTCAAGGGGTGTGGTTGCTGAGATAGGAGTTGTCAGTGACTTGTCCCGCCATCTGAGGAAATGTCTGGAGGCAATTGGTCAGACTGGATCTGGGATTGAAGAGTCCAATTGGAATGAGTCTCTCCAGAACTCGCTTGAGGATTGCCTTTTGGAGATTGTTAAGGGAGTATGTTATTTTCACTTCTGTATGTCTTTTTCAGTGGCTATCTTAGAACAGAACTTTTTTGTTCTGTGCCAGTTCTGATATACTAATGCAAATGTGAAAATTTTTTAGCTCTACACTTATCATTCCCCTTTAACCTTTCACATTTAAAACTGTTTCATGCAAATGAGATATTGGAAACTGAAAATGAAATTAATGATCAAGTAGAAGGTTGAAAGATATTTAGAAGATTTATAATCTTGAGAAAAATATCTTATGATTGTCACAGTTTATGTTTGGAACATTGGATAGTTAGTACTTCTGCTTTCCAATTGTCGCTTTAGACAGACTATTTAGATATTTTGCAAAATATAATTTCACAATCTGACATTGGCATCTCATGTATCTGTGAGGTTTTCTGTTGAACACCAACCTATTTAGTCGTTAAACATAATTTTTTGCTTTACAATGCGACATGTCTTGTTTGAATTAATTGCTTTTTGAACTTTGGCAGATAAATGATGTGCGGCCACTGTTTGAGATGATGGCTATAACACTAGAGAAGCTTTCTGATTCTGCGGCTGTAGCTAGAGCAACAATCGGGAGTTTACTGATACTTTCCCACATCATTTCCTTGACATCGATCTCCTCACAGAACCTGACAGTACTGCATTTATCTCTCTTACTTTGATCTTTCGTTGATTGTTTCAGCCAGATTTAAAATTTTAGCAAATTCTGTCATGCACATAACCATGTCTGACAGATTACAATGTATTAAGCATCATTTCAGTTGCCAAATTAGCCTAAATTAAGCTTTAAGAAACCAAGAATTAGGTGCTTGATAGTTACTGGTGCTTGAATCAAGTATCCATGATTGCATTCTTCTTATTGCACGAGACATTTCACAATTTTCCTTTGGAAACTTCTGGAACTTGAGTAGTTTGTATTTGAAAAAGATTTGAGGTACATAAGACGATGCTTTTTGTAGGTTTTTCCAGAGGCACTCTTGCTCCAACTTTTAAAGGCCATGACACATCCTGACCAAGAATCCCGTTTGGGTGCTCATTTATTATTCTCCTCCGTTCTTGTGAAAACACCAAATTATCCCAGAAGTGACTCTGAATTCTTGTATGAAACTAAGAAGTGGCAGTCTCGCACAACATCAGTCTTTGCTTCAGCCACTGCTTTGCTTGAGAAGCTGAGAAGAGAGAAGGAGAGTTTGAGTGGAGATAACAAAACTGGAAACAACTCAAAGGAGAGAGTATGTGAAAAAGAGCTCAAGTCAAGCTGGGGGCCACAAAAGAGCTCGGTGTTTTTCACGAAGTTGGGTTTTTCTGTTTTTGATCGAGCCCCCGTCTTGTCTGGTACAAATGAGATGGTATGAGAAACTTCTAGAAATGGTCGTTCTCTAATTTAATTGATTGGCATACATGTTTGATGATTTTTTTAATTCCATTGAAGCAGGATGGCAACACCACAGTCATGTTGACTGAGGATCAGGCAACCCAGTTGCTATCTGCTATTTGGGTTCAGGCAAACCAAGCTGATAATTTGCCGTTGAACTTTGAAGCCATTGGCCATACATTCTGCTTGACTCTTCTTGCATCCAGTGTTAAGGTACAAAACATATTTACCATTTTCTGTTAGCAAATCGAGCATCCTATTAAATTTTCTATTTCTAATTACGATAAATATTACAGAATTTAAATAATGGAAATGTTGTTCGGTTTTTCCAACTGCCGTTGTCTCTTAGAAATGCGGCTCTAACACCAAGTGGTATGTCTGTTATCTCTATTCTTATGTTATTAACCTCACATTGTTTTTTCCAATAACTTTTGGACCATTTTTGCCATTGTAGAAATTCTGCCTCCAGCTTGTCAGAGGTCTCTTTATATGATGGCAATGAGCATGCTTGCATTTGCTGGGAAATTCTATAACATTTGCAAGCTAACTAATTCACTCAAGCGATATGTGTCTTCAAATGTAAGTGCCCCTCAACCCTCCAACACATATGCGGACACATGCATACGCACACACACACTTGCACTTGACAAAACGAATAACAAAAAAGGTTAAAAGTTCACATACTATGTGATGAAGAAGTAGCACATCTACATTGCATTATTTGTAGTAACAAGTAGACTATAGTAAGTACTGTATTTGTTCACAGATCGACCCCTATTTGAGGATTGGTGAGGATTTGCTTCTCTATGTGAGGCTTCAATCTGATCTAAACAACTTTGGCTCAGACATTGATCATGATGCCGCTCGTTGCACACTCAACGAAGTGAGAGAAGCTGGTGTTTCCGACCAGCACTTACTTGACATCATAACACAATCACTCTCAAACTTGACCAATGTAAGTTTGTTTAGAAATTGATTGTTCATGTGTGTATGCTTAAGAGATGAATGGTTGCTTATTATTTGGTTGTTTCAGTTGAAGAAAGATGTGTTGGTAAGACTTCTTAGTGAGAACTTTGTTCCAGAGGACGTACCGTTGTTTGGGTCAAGTACTGTCCTTGACTGGGTCAATGCCCATGTGTGTTCTGAGGAATCACTCTGTTTAGATGAGGTATTACAATTTTAACCTTATATTTTTATGTATGCTCTACGTTTCTTTTTAAATATTAACTTTCTACTTTTAGCTTCATACTACACCAAAACTACAGACTTTGACTCATTATTTTTTTTTGACATATAGGAATGTTCAAGGACATCGTCAGTGGATGGTGGAATAGCCAGTGAATCACCTGCCACTAATTTCTCGAGCTTAGCCCCCAAAATAACACCCCAGCCATCTCTTCCCAATGTAATTAGTGTTGGCCAGTTGCTTGAGTCGGTATGTGATTCTCTCTAAGTGCCTAATGTGGCATTTTCTTTCTATTATTAATTTAGTACTCTAACAATCAGTTATCCATATGTTTGTATAGGATCGCATCCTTACTGTCTTATCAACTTATGAACCATTTTTTTTTTTATTTACCGACGTATTTCTTGTGTTTGATGAATGATCAGGTATTACATGTAGCCGGCCAGGTCGCTGTTTCATCTGTCTCTACTTCTCCCCTCCCATATGGCACCATGGCTAGCCAATGTGAGGCACTAGGCATGGGCTCAAGAAAGAAACTCTCAAGCTGGTTGGTCAACGGCTATGACTCTGCTGAAGATAACATCACACAGGACCTCCATATGGGTCATCATATTCCAATTCAAAAGGTTAACTGTTAACCACGCAGTTTGATATATATTCACATGGGTTGATCTCCTGCCTAGTTAACTTAAATATAATTATTTTCTGTTTTTTCTAACTTACTGTTGTTAATTGGCTATTCAGGTCAACTCTTGCTCGTCTGAAATCGAACTTACTAAGCAGACGGAGCCATGGCTCACCCTTAAACTGCCCCCTGCTAGTCCCTTTGACAACTTTCTAAAAGCAGCTGGTTGTTAGCTCAGTATATTCTTAGGAATCACCTCTTATGTGTCTTGTAATGTAGTTGTGCTTTGATGTATCTTTCAGTACTTGGTAGCGTCAATATAGCTTAGTAGTTGTCTGTAGTTGTAACCAGATGTTTATTTGCACTTTCTTAGAATTGCTCTTATGTGATATAAATTGTGCCTTGAATTCTTGTAGTGTTCGGGATCATTCTTATTCTGTGTTGAGAATCGCTTTCCTCAGATCATGTTGAAATTGTCCAGGCACGCATAAGAGAGTTTCACTGAGTTGCGCATGCAAGCTACACTACGTTAGAATATTGCAGTCAATTTTCAGATTTTGTAAGAACAAAATTAACAAAATTTTTACCCGTGATTAATTTCATTGTTTTTTCATAAATTCCTGCAAAGCAAACGTAGCCGATTTATTTTCCCAGAATGTAATCAATTCAAAATAAATAAGGTAGATAAACAAGCCAACCATACAAATCTTGACCTGTATCATCATATCATATTAAATCTATATTATCAAGGCGACCACAATTCTCTCAACTGTAACATCTACATGCGAAATAACTCGGCAACTCGCATTTGCCAACCGAACATATGCACAAACCTATCTTACCCACTCAAAACATCTCCATATAACCACCCAAACCACTCGATTTCAAAATCTTCTTCATTAATAGTACTACAATGGCCACAGTCAATCCAACAGCAGCCCAAGTGTACAAACGATCATCTCTTGGCTTCTGTACCGCAGGTTGGCCCCGAGTGACAGTCACCTCAGCACGAAAACCAACCCTGAGCCTTCCTGCAGCTGCATCAACACGGACTTCATGCACATTTTCAATGACCCCCCTGTCTGGTTCTGGGATAAGGTTTTGTTGAGCTTGACCATGGTCTAATTCGACCTCATTATCAGCATTTCTATTAACTGCCTCTTCGTTTTGGTTTTGGTCAGTGGCTGGAGGAGCTGGGAGTTGAGGGGTTGTTGCTTCTGAGTTGCTTATAGTAGTTAGTGGTGGCACTGGAGGGGCCTTAGCAAGCATACATTGATGGATCTGTGTAATGCAATCAAGAAGTTAAAAGAATCATAATGGCCCACAATCTTGGTGTTTTGAACGTCATTTATTATTTAATTCCTATTTGTTCCAAAAAAAAATTAAGTGCTTAGGTCATATCAACCAGTGTAAACTATTGTTTACCTCTATAAATTGGGACCAATTAAAGGCCTTTATTTCAAAAAATGCCTAAGCAAGTCGCAGATTTGGAAATAATTCTCTTTGCATTCACATAACCAATTTCCATAAACCCCAGAATCTTTTGTTCCATTTGAGTTGGTCATTTTTTCTGGGATCATTATGACAATTCCAAGTTATTGAAAATGAAACAAATTTTTGAAAAAAAATCCAAGCAGTTAATGGTATTACAGAAGGGTTAAATCGAATTTTCTCTGCATTGCTACACCATATTATGCTCTCTACCAGAGTTCTTCTCAGGAATTGAGACTTTGTCAATTGAGACTTTTTCTCTGGTATGATCACTTCTCTTGTGATGCAAACACGCCATAACTTAAGGAATAGTACACGATATAACAAATAGTTAACAATGAGTGAAGCCAAACCTCGTCAATAAGCCTCTGGCGCTCAGGGGAGCCAAATTTAGGTGGGTTGTCACGCGATTTGATGGCAAGTGCATGCCTGTCTTCCTTTTTGTAGTCTAGTGACCCCAATGCACCACCGGGGTTAGTTGGCATAAATGCTATTAGTGCTACCAATGCAGTGCGCACTGTAACATAACAACAGAAGTGACATGTGTTAATCCAACCAGTTCAGTGTTTAAAAAGAAAAGGGAAAACTGAAAAAGAGAATGCTTAAACACATTTGGCCTTATAAAGATGGGAAATGCTAGCAAAAGAGAGCAAATAAAAAATCTACATGTAAATGCGAGAGACAATGGGAAAGATCGACTGCAATGCAGCAAAATTAGTTTGAACAAATCAATGCAGCATTGCAGTCGATCTACCCCATTATGAAATAAAAAAAGTAAGAAATAACTTTTTGAAACTAATAGCAACTGATATAGTAAGAAATAACTCTGTCCTTCCATCCTGGTCGAGTCAATAGACAAAATTTGATTGATTTGCCAATGACATATTCTCTATGACCAGGTGAAAGGGTTTTTTGTTGCACCACGCTCGTATAGACTACACATCTAACATGGTTGTAGACTATGAAAAGTGGTGCTGTGTGCATAAACATAACTTGAATAAAAGGGTCAAGATTCAATAAGCAAATAGCTAGGATCTAGATCAGGAACAACATCTAGTTGTCTGTCTGTGTCTCTGGTCATGTTTCAGTCAGAAATATTGACTCACTGCAGAATAAAAATCTAAAGCCATGAAAAAGAAAAGGTTCTTATTGCACCATGCTCGTATTGTTTACAAAACTAAAATGATAGTAGGCTATGAATAGTGGTGCTTGGCATCACAGGAATTAAAGGCATCTCATACTTGACATTAACCCTTATATGAGTTAATTCTTCTACGATTATATATGAGAATTCTTGTCCACATAATAATCTACAAAGTCATTTGTGAACTGGCAGAAAGAATAAAACTAGGGATGAAAAACTTGAACTAGCTCCAAATTATAATTCTCAAAACCAGTTACTGACAAGGTACTACTAGATAACAAAAAAGCAAACATAAGGATGGCATTTCCTACAAAACAAGCAGCCTAAATGCCATTTGTGCGTACTGTAGAGCATAATCTTCAATCATAAAGTATGTATCAAACAAGAGAACCAGCAAAATAAAATAAATAGTCCAGTAGGTATCGCAAAGCTATAGAAGGAAAAATCAAAGGTTAAAGTCCTCACCGCTCCACGACGGTTGCCAGTGCTCAGGATGGTAATTGGATATGCTTAAACATATCTTTGTTTGTGTCTCAAACCGACCACTTGGCTATTATGAATAAACAAACGGAGATGTGATTAGCTACTATGTATTAAAAGGGGATAAAGAATTTACTAATGAAGTAAATTGACTGGGAGAAGCTACCGTAAGCATCATAAAAGAAGGTGGCTTGAAAGGATACTCTGCAGGTAATTGGATCCTTCCATGGTATATACCTCCCTCGAATTCTGAGCCTCGGGGCCCCAGTATTGCGAATTGCCACTCAAATATGTCCTCCTATAGCAAAAATTATAAAAAGTCAGCTATGAACACACATCCTGAAATACAGAATCAGGGTATTTATTTTCTATTCAAATAGGATGTGACCAACATATATGAGCACCTTCAATGGAAGCTGAAAAATTAGTAAGGGCAATTCTCAAAGTGAAAGTTATGTAGGATCAACATTAATCTGACTTGTAACAAGTCACCAAAAAAGTTTTCAAAATATGAAATCAGCTCCTAACAATCAAAATATGTACAGAGGAAATAAAAACAGAGGCAATCTGAAATGACAGCAAAATATGGGCTGACTTGATACCTTTTTGCATCTACAGACCAAACTTGCTTAGGTTAAAGTAGACCACACAGCAACCAATTACTCCATAATGAAAACGAGCATATATATTAAAGAGGGATCCAGTGCCAAACAGCGCCATTAGTGCATTTCAGTTTACAAATTCGAACCATTAAATGTGCTTTATATTATTTTAATTACTCACATATTAAGAATTGTACTGTTTTGACTACTTCCAGAAAGTAGTTTATATTGCCGAAAATTGTACCTTTGATACTGTTAGTATTGATGCATAGTAAAATAAAGTTTAAATAATGTAAGTATAACTATTGAGACGTACAAATAATACTTATTTCAGATTTAGTTCCACTGTAAGCTATTGGCAATGATCCCTCATTATTTTTAAAACCACATAGAAAGGGGGAAAAAAGAAAATCAAAATTAGTACGGACAAATTACTTCCGATGGTGGTAGATCTATTCAGCTAATTAAAACAAAAATTGCAAGTCCAGATTAAAAAAAATATATATCCTAAAAAATTAGAAAACAACTACAACTATTATTTAGGTCCTTTAGGATGTAGTAGCAACAAATTACAATACACAAAGCTAGATTTACACTTAAACACCTAATTTAATTTGATTTAAAATCCTTATACATAAAGACAAGGTCAAAAAAGAAACAGATCTAATAGGAAGAGCAAAAACAATCACCTCAAGGGGCAAGCTCATGAAGTCCTCGGAAGGATTCGACTGCATCTCTTTGACCTCTTGAAGGATCCGCTTCACGGCCGGGTTGTTCCGGTTGTACCTCGCCGCCGCCGACGCCATGGCGCACTTCCAACGAGTCTCCGGCGGCGCACGCTAGTCCCGTTCCTCAACAAACGATATCGCAAAAAATCGCCAGTGTTAAATTGGATCGATTGGGGAAATAAAGAGAGAAGTCGGATTAGATTAGATTATATTAGAAAAGAGGGAGACTATGAAAGCGTGTCTAGGTCCGGATGTTGACGTTGGTGATGAGACTAGTGCGAATCATCTCCGGTTCTTTTATAGTCGTATTTCTCTTTTTGACTTTAAAAGTGCTGCTGCGAAGTTTCCTTTGCTTCCGATAAATTATGAGTTCTCCGTTTCGTCGAAAACTCGATAGAGATGTTTAGAGATAATTTTTGCGTGGACCTGGAATACCTTGTTTGCAATAAAAAATGGAATAAATTGGGTAGTTTATTTCAATTGGCGTTGGTTTTCTTTTCTTTCATGATGTTATCTGAACCAGACCGCATATTCTTCCGGTTGAGTACCGGGTAACTGATTTTTGGTCAAATTGGTGAGATGATTGGCTGGATTGTTAAATTTTCAAATAATAAAAATATGCAAGATACATTAAAAAAATGGTGATAATGAGATGTAAACACTCTTCTTTATTTGAGGTCAAATTGCTAATTTTATTTTTAACTTATTAATATTCATCATATATTATAGTCATTTGAAATATAAGTATATGCTTAAGATTTTGATTTTCGAATTCTGTACACTTCTTTATTGCATTTAAATTTTTCTAATGGTGTTAAGTTGTAAAATTAAAAAAGTTATTAATAGCTATTATTATAAATGAATAAGATGGTTTTCTAATTCATTAGATTTGGTTTATTACATACAACCGATTCATACAGTAAACCAAACCGGACAGTAGTCCGAGTCCAGTTTTAGAAGTAAGAACACTTGCTCTCGCAGTTCTATGGTCCAACCCTCGGTACATACCTATCATTAAATTTGGTGTACGCAATTATTATTACTAGCTTTAATCTCGCGCGTTGCGCGATTTATTCCTATCTAAATTGATATATTGTGAATGTTACATGGGAATATGAAATACTTCATCAAATTAAAAAAAAATAGTAAAATGATAACATGAATTGAAACTTCGAGAAACAAAGAAGTGAAATGCAGACTTGCTATGCAATAAGCATCCAAGTACTGATGCTTCTTTGAAGGCCCGATGTCAACCTATTGAGTTTGTATAAATGCCAATAGAGTAATATTATTTTTAAAATAAACTCAAAATACTGATATTTTTAACTCCAGACTAAAGCTAACAAATTGAAATAGTATATTATACCTTAGCTTATGGAACCCTGTATATTATACCTTAGCTTATGAAAAAAAAATCTTTAAAAAAATTAAAATAGCTTGTGGAACTCAGCATCATTAGCTGTACTAAAACTCGACACCATAAGTTATGTGGGGCTCAAATATCTAAAAGAATATATTTATAGTGTAGGTCTAGTGGATTACCTTCACTGTGAGACAACACCTACATCCATGATCAGAGAGAAGAGAAGAAAAAGAAAATCCAAGTCAGTTTGATGAAGTAGTGATTTTAATATATCAGGGATTAAATTCATTTATACATAAATTTGAAAACAGATTTATATAGCCAAAAGTAAGAATCTGATGTTGATGCTGGATCACACAAAGCAACAAACAACTTTTATTCAAAGGTGAGTGCTACTATGGTGCAATCCAATAACTTCTAAGGTACCGATTGAAGGCAATAAGAAAATATGTTTTCGGTTATTTAACTGAGTGCAGTGTTCAATCTTAATTAATAGTTATTGTTTACACCAAAAAGCTAGTACCAGTACCGGTATTTTGAATATATGCAACCAAACAAAAATTGGTAAAATGCTTTGTTCTATAAGGAACTCACTCGATGAAATTATCATACTCAATTGCTTTGTTCTTTCCACCACTTTCGTCAAATTTTCACACCAGAAGATCTAGAACAACTGGAGAGACAGAATATCCAAGGCTAAGAAGTGTTTCTCTAAGCTCTGATGCAACAATTTTGCCACTTCTGTCACGGTCGAATCTCTCAAACATAGACTGCCAAGAAATATAAGAATTAATTTCTCTCTTCTCATTTAGAAAAATATAAAAAAGGAAATATAATAATGGGCATAGTATGTCAATAATATTACTATCACATATCAGGCAACAAAAGATGACAAATAAGAAAAGCCCATTTAGGTCCTATTGAATGTGTTAGGAAAGCTTGGGATATGTTCTGAAAGAAACTCATGGCATAGAGGAAGTTTTCCCAAAATACAGAACAATTATAACATAAAGCTAAAATAGGGAGATTAAAAGTAATACCCTTCAGTTTTGAAGACTGTAAAACACTGAAGTACTCCTTTGGCCATACAAAAGGCAAAATAATAATAATAAATATTAATTAAGGGTGAACACAGTATACTGTGCAGTCAGCATGCAGCAGCCAATAATATCAGTAAGAACCAGCTTGAATTCCCCTATAATACCATTTGAACCAATCACCAATTCATGTAAAACTAAAAACAATTAGGAAAGAGGTGTACAGTAATGCTCCGAGCCAAGGTAACATTGTTTCAGATTCTAAGAAAATGCTGCAAGCTAATGCTCCGAGCCAAGGGAGGCCAAGCTCCATTTCTCCTCTTCCAAAACAAACGAAACAAATATCAAACAAAAAAAAAGCAGTAAAATTGCAAACCTTAAGAAGATAAAATGGAGCAAACGATTCAATAGGATTAGTAGTACCTTGCATATATTAGTGGTTATCAGCATAGGCATTAATCTCGACTGTTCACCCACAAAAACCGACCATAGGATATGTGTTTGAAGTGAATCACCATAGGCTTCAAATAAAAAACAAAGCAATCAGCATACTTCTTAAATCATCTACAACTCACGCAATAATATCAACATCTAAGTTAACCCATCCCGGAGGGGGAGTGCCTACATGGACCTTCAAAGCACTATATATAAACATACAATCCTTCAAATGAATTAATTATACATTTCAAGTTTAATGATAATTTATTTCTCAAATTCTAAATATTGCAAAATCAGATTTTATGTGTGTGACTATGCCAAAATAACAAACAAACAAATTGTGAATAGACTCAAGTTCTGATGTGCGAGGAAAAAAAAAAAGAAAAAAAGACCCCTCAAAATGAATTCATTTCAAAAGAACATGTTTTTTTAAATAATATCTATTAACATTTTCATATTTATGATACCTTTAAATATATCGAAGCTTCACAATAGAATTCCCATCACATACCAGTGACATATTCCAGAATCAATTCAAGATCTCCAGAAAGTTACATCTACAAATCTTGCAACTTGCATACTGTCATTCTTAAGAAATTTAAGTTGGCACAGTACTAAGAAATTGATCAATTATACATAATAAGAATACTGACCTTCTTTGGTTACAATTTAACAGATGGCCATGAAAAGCTATTTGTTTCAGTGATACCTTGATTGTGATGAAGCAACTTTGATAACTTGATACTGATGGCAGCTCTTCAACAGCTCCTGAATACCTACCCTCCAAGCAATACATGACAGAAAGATATAGTAAATATAAAAAAATGAAATTCGTTATTCCTTGAATTAATACAATACACTTATAAAATGCTCTCTTGCATAATTAAAGTGAGAATTTACTCGGATGATTTAAGATTATAAAAAGCAAATGTTTCACCTTGCTGAGCCTTGGACCTGACCCGAGACCTTGTACGTCCAAATCCTAATATAAATAGGAAATATATTAGTTAGTATTCAAAGCTATATAAATGAGGTCAGGCCATAATAAAAAAAAATGATATTCTGACTATTTTTTTTCCTTTTCATTTTAGGCTTGAACACTATTTAGATGTAAAGCTGATAGTATAATATGGAGAAATTAGCAAACACCAAGATCGATATGTATAATAATTGATGCTTAATAGCATGCCAAGTGGTGTATATCATTGGCTTGCGTTTCTTCCTCCATTTTATGAAACCAAATTTCAGAAAGACAAAAGGGAGAAAGTTAGAAACGACACTTAAAAGACAAGTATAAAAGCAGTTTGTCGATCCTATATATTCTTCGTAGCCTATAATAATATATTCTCAGCATTGTAAGAGAAAAGTTAAAAATATATTCTTCGTAGTAAATACATTTTGTAAGATAAGCGCAAGTGAAGCCTCTTGTATCTTAAAAATATACTCCTTTCTCCGCATTGTAAGAACAGACACACAGTAGACTATTAAACTTATTGTTTGATAAAAGTAAAATTCTGAACATTTCAAGATTCTTACCTAATTATCGCTGGAGTAAACAACAGAAGCTATCCGATGCATTTCCTAAAACCCCAAAGGAACAAATCATCACATATAAATCCTATTAAGAAAAATCAAACAAAGATAGCCTAAAATAGACAAAGCCAAACTAAAGAAAAAGAAAAGAAAAAAAACTGTCGACATAGAGAAAGAGGATAACCTCATCGAGAAAATCCTTCAGGTCTGACGAAGCCAAGACCAAGGGAGGAGGATATCGTCAGCCACCCTTAGAGCCATCTATATATGTAGCCTTTTTCCTCCACTCTCAAGCTGAACAACTCGCCTTGCTGAAATTAGTTGTTGAAGTTGATTCCTCGGCCAAATCGGACCTCGATTTGAAGAAGAACACCCGATCTATTCGTCCACAAAGCAACAATTAGAGAAGAGGCCGGAGGCGCGCGAAATCCAGCGAAGAACAGGACCAGCGGCTTTTCCTTTTTCGCCTTGAGTGACGAGAAAAATGTGAGAGAGATGGATGGGATGCGAAGAGAGAGACAAAGAGAGATGACGGGAGAAAAAGAGAGAGGGATGGGATGCGAAGAGAGAGACAAGAGATGGATCGAACGGGCAAGATGCAAAGTCGCGAACCAACGGCCAAGATTAGGTTACTGTTCTAACCACAGTAACCAAGACCCCTCACGTGCGTTCCACGCCACAGCAAATTTATATAGTTATAATTATTATTATTATTTGAATAATTAGATGACTATTATCAGAGTTCAATGTGCGTTACCTTGGGGACGCGTCATGGAGCTGACTGTGACGTGTTTCAAGTGAAGTGGCATTAATGTATTGGATAATTCTTTTCTTTAGTAGATGACTAGATGAGTACTTTATGACGAGTATTGGTATGGGCCCAACATGGGCCGAAGGCCTGAAAGGTCAGATTTAAGCGATCTAACGTCTCTCACAATAAAGCCCATAAATAGCATGATAAATTGATAATAATTAATGAATTATATATTTATATTGTATATATAAATTAGATTTAAAAGATAATAGTGTGCATTTCTCTATGTTCAAGATGATATAGAGGAAATATTTTCATCAAGATTAAAAAAACTTGAATGGGGTGTATAAAAAAAAAAACTCAACAAATAAATATTCACGTAGATATAGCTTGGGCATGCCGTATGCCTTATGTTATTGTCCAAAGCAATAAGCTTCCATGTGTTCGTATATTCAGTTGTGTATATTTTTTAGTGCCCACTTACAAGTTTGCTTGGTTGTGAATATGTTTGTTCAAAACTTATATGTATACCAGTTCATAATATTTTTACTGAACAATGGGCACATTAGCAAGATTGTATGTAAAATTGTTCCCTTAATGTTGTCAATATCTAGTTACAGGATGTGATGTCAGACATCATTGCCAAATTAGTAGGATTATTAACTTGCAACTTATTAGATTCCCAATGTTGTTGACAACTTATTACTATATGTTATGTCACACTACCTTTTTTTTTTTTTGACATAATTAGCTAAATAAGCCTGATTGTTAACTTCTAGGCTTCAGTGACTAAATTATCCCATGTCAAAAATTAACTAACATTGCCGTTAGCTCAAAAAAAAAAAAAAAAAATAGTTACATTTGGATGAAAAATTGTTAAGCCTGCATAAAAGTATAATGAAAAAATCACCTCTTTGCAAGCAACCTTTGTCTGGAAACAATATGATAATACAGCAACTCATTCCATGTGTCTGGAACTCCAGGAAGGCACCAGTGGCTACAGTCCTGTATGCCTGATGCCTGGGCCCCACTGGCAGGTTTTCTACCATAAATCGATGGGTGCCCGTCAATCCTTAGTCCAGATAAGTTAGTTATGTTTAAAACTGTTACAGAAGTTTTCATTTGGTCTATGACTTGCTCTAAAATCAAGTTCATCTCTGGAACTGGAATTTGTTTCCTGGAAGTGAAATTCAACGGCTGATTGTGTTCTTTGCAATGTCCTCCAGTATTCCATTCACCCCCACTGCATGATTAGGAAGGAAAATGATCATTGAACAATTATCTACTTCTAATAGACCAATTCGACTATCTTGAGAAAAGTTACATGAGGTCTAGATGTTATGGCCGAAAATTTAGATATAGTGATGGTAGTTTGCTACTGACATAATTTAAGTGCAAACCAGTATATCATTGGCAATAATGTTAAATCTTGTCCAAGTTAAATAGATATATGTTTCAATATAAACAGATTGCAGAAGTATATAGAAAAAAAGCTTATAGTAATATGTCGCCAGAATAAGCTAACAAATAAATGGCAGTAGGGAGAGAGATGATTCACCTGAAATGAGATGGTGAAGAGCTTCTGAAGAAAACTTGTGTTTTTGCAGGGTTGACATATCGGTCAACCCACCATGCCCATGTCTTGAGAGACTTTTTAAATGCACTGGAGACATCTAGTCGAGGATGAACCAGGTTTCCTTCCTGATAGTAGTTTACCCTGGGTAGAATATACAAAACAATTTCTGTACATATTATGGTCAATAACTTAAAAAAGAAAATCTTCATCAATCAACTTTAACCATGACAACCCTCAGCTGTGCAGCACGGCTTAAAATTTTAGATAAGCTAGGCTCATTTAATTGATACCTATGAAATTGAATGTAAATTAAGCTGCACTGTACTAAACTTAACCCAAAATTGCAACAAGATACTGAACAAGATATTAAAAGAAAAAACAAAACAACTGAGCAAATTTTGGTCTGCTAGAATTTGTACAACATAAATAATACATACCATACAAAAGTTCTAGCAGAAATAGTAGAACAATTGGGGAAATGGTAGTATAACACTTCTGCGCCAGCACAAGTTAAACTTAAGCAAAGAGATATCAAATTGCTGATTTTACCCTGATTTTGTTTTGTGGTGGGACCACCAATGTGCAGTGTTAAAAACAAGTATGTCAGCTCCTTTCCACTTTGATGCTGCTTTATCTATTGTATCGATTCTCAAAGTTTTTACACGCCTCGTACCAATTCTTGCTTTGCTTTCATGTACCAAGAAATGGCTCACATAGTACTCAACACTACAATTATAGTCCTAGAAAATAACAAAACAAAATAACATCAACTTTTTAGAACCAGAGTTAACTATTAAAAAAAGGCATTTACAGCAATGGTTATGGTCCTCAAAATTTTGCACCATTTCATTTATGTTTGTAAATAATAATTTCATCAAAATAGTGGCACATCTTCAACTTCTTGGCAGTTCACTGCAAAGAGAATACATACTCATGTCTTATATGATATAGCGAGGCAGTGAACTAGTTGAAGGGCTAAAATGAAAAATATTCAAATTTGTAGATACCACATTGAAAAATATCTGCCTCTTGATAAACTGAAATCAAGGATTTTAAATATCTACATTCTACAAGGAGATGTAGCTTGCATACCACAAATTTGAAATTATACTGCCCTTTTTCTTTAGTAATTCTTCGGCCATGAGCTTCATACATCCGTTTCGGATCTAACACCCCTTGTCGGAGGATGCACATCATTGATTCCCACTGATTTCTATTGATTGAATCTCCGACAAATACTAGTCTCTTCCCTTTAATTGACTTGAGCATTTTCACAGCATTAAACCTATAAAATTTGCAAGTTCTCGTGTTAAGTTTTCCAAAGTTGCTGTGTATAAATCTTGAAAAGTTCTCTAAAAATAATTTTTATTTTCAGATGCTCAATTCTACATTCTATGAACAAATCAGAAATAGTTTGCATTATGTGTCATTATTCTTTTTTTTTTTTTTTTTAGAGATACTAGGTAGAGGCTGTGTCATTATTCTTATAGTAGCAGATCGTGTGTTCCTCATCTTGTAGGGTATACAATGGTCCATGATATATTGGGATATTGTTGTAAACATCAAATTTTTTCCAAGTATTTCCAGCTTATTGTTTCATTCCGGTTGCTAAGTAAAATAAGCAACTTATGAAAAGGTTCCTCGCCAAAATAGTATTTTTTTTTAATTAATTAATAAATCTAAGAGTTTGAATTGGCCTAACTCGTGCAAACTTTAAGTTTAAACCTAGTAACAAATAATAAATTATACTTCAAGCAACTTATTACTTTTTAGCAACTTTCAGGACCGGTATATTATCACATTATATAGTTCAAAACAATTATGCAGAACTACTAGCAACTTTTAAAAAAAAAAGAAAAGAAATATCACTACCTTGGAATGTCGCAATAGTTAGGCTTCCACCTCCATTTCATAAAGTCTCTATCAGTTCTTCCATTGGCCTCACAGCTAAAACCTTCATCTATGAATGAGCATGATTTGCTATCATAAAGTGGATAGCTCTCATCAAAAACCCATTTTCCATCATAAATATTACACCTTCCTTCAGCTTCCCTTTTAACATTATTTACATCTAAGTCCCTCATTTTCTCATTGTTCTCTCCTCCCATCTTTGAAGTATTTAAATGTTGGTTTCTTTCCAAAACTTTGGGGATTTCCTTCAAATTAGGATTACCCAAATTAGCAGCATCACTCTGCTTCACTGAGTCAATCACTTCTACTGAAGAAACCTTCTCTCTCACTTCCTTCTCACCACTTCTCAAATCAACAACTTCTCCTGACAAATTGCCATTTTCTTCCACACGGATATCCACAAACACTTCATCTTTCCCTTGCAATGTCAAATCCAATACCTCATCAGAATTATTTCTAGCTTCCGATAAGTAGATTTCTCCAAAAGAAGCTTGTTTAGTCTTATTACAAAGTTCAAACAGAAAATGTGTTTTTGTGGGGGCAACTTTGAGCACGCAGTAGTACAAGAGGAAACAAAATAGGAAAGAAGAAGAGACAGCCAAGGTAAAGAGCTTTCCAGATTTAAGAGAGAAGCTCTTTTGTCTCTCCATCAGACTAGAGAGAGAGAAGGAGAAAGAAAACAGGGAAGGAGAGAAAATAACTTAAAACAACAATGGAGTGAATGAGGCACCTTCCCCTTGTGTCTTGTCTTGTGTCAGTTGTGTGACAGTGAGTGTGAGAAGCGGTCTCCCTTGTACTATGAAATGTTATCGTTTTAATGGCTGTGATTAATTTTCTTGATATGGCAATGATAAAAGAATTCCTTAGATTTCTGTCGGTGGGTCCCTCAGATATAATGATATTTTAATGAGTGAACTGCGATCTGCTAGCAATAATAAAATGTGATTATCCCCTACAGCGCTGGACAGTGTTCATGGATCTACGACCGTTGGATTCAAAGGAGTAGGGCTTTTGATGGAGACTGTCCGGATCCGGAAGTATCGAGTCTGGTATGCTGTACGAAAGTTCAGATCAGAGAGGAACACAAATTGGAAGGATTTTTTTTTTTTAAAAAAAAAAACAGTTTATATTCCTCTTTATAATTTATACTAGTTCTAATCTCGCGCGTTGCGCGATTCATTCTTATCTAAATATGTTGTTAAATGGTTTCTTAATGAGTGCGGATATGTTATGGAACTTTTTGCAAACATGCATACAATATTCGGAATCATCATTTATTTATTATAAAAAATACTGTAAAAATTGAGAATGCTATTCAAATATTATATGGAAGCTGTCACCACAGAAAATACTAAATATTATTCTTTCCACAAAGAATCATGGGCCACAGAAAATTCGAGTTATTGTGCTTACCGTAATAACTCACGTGCATCGCACGACACATCAAATGTATATAGTTATTATATAATTTATATTTAAAAATTAAATAAAAAATTATTTGACTATTGTTGGTTTTTGACCGAGTTTGTTATTTTTTTTTTGTTGATTTGGATAATAGTATAGTTGGTCAATATATATATTGTGCGATCTCATTTTATTCGTATTTACCGTGGATGACATAATTTTTTTATTCTTTTTGCCAAAATATTTAGAAGTCCTTTGTTAGATTATGTTGTTGAAATTATCACGGAGGGAAACTAAGTGGTGTTAGAAATAAATGAAGATATTTTATAAATTATTGGAAGTAAGCGTTAAATATAAAAGAAAGTGTATGCGAATATTTTAATCAAATTTAGATGTCATGATGCTAATAAAATAATATTAATTTCTATCAACGATGCATGATACTGAAATGATAAACATTCATTCTACAGAGTGATATTACGCACTATGAGATAATGGTGGTTTTTGCTTAATTATTTGTCATTTTTTGCATGTGATAACTACATCCTTTGCATTTTTATAAATACTTGAGAAAATTTCACGAAGAGCATAACCTGAATCTTGACTGTATGCTCCTAGCTGAAAAAAATTAAGTGATAAAATCAAAACAAAATAGATGCTAAAAGAACTCAAAACCTGCTATAACAGAATCTTGACAGTTATCTCACGCCCTCATATTACATAAATGAAAAATAAACACTCTAGAAAGCTAACTTTTATATAATACCTGCTAAAAAGAATCCCTACTTATTTGTAGCAAAAAAAAAAAAAAAGAGAAGAAAACTCAAGCCTAAAAAATATCGCACCAGAACATATGATCCCAATAGTGCAAAATTAAGAAATTATTGCTCCAGCTTTGCCTATTCTGCAAGTAAAAAGAAGAGGCAGTACTTGGACAAAGAAAAACTATCCAAAAATAGGCCATAAAATTAGCGGCATTTTTCTGTTGGACATATATAATATAAACTCGTTCTACCAATCATCACAGAAAAACAAAATTAAAAAGAAAATTGATCTGAGTTGTTGATCCTAATGAAGGTCATTCATGAAGCAAAATATATTGAGAGATGTAACTCACAAACTAAAAAATAAAAGGAAATTGTTTATTTTCCTTGTTTTGTCCTTATGCGAAGCAAAATGGATGCAGAACCCAAAAACTTTGTAATAACTTATACAGAGTCATTTATAAGGCGCATTAAAACACTTGTATTTTCTAAGAATGTTCTTTATTTTTTTTTAAATAAGTGGAGTACAATTGTACAAAGCCCCACCATCTTTCATTACTGAAAAGCAAGTGTAATACAAAAGTCACAGAACAAACACTAACCCGGCACTGGTATCTATACCTGAAAGTGATACCAGTGCCCCCAATATTAAGTCCTTAACTAAAGGTCCTTCAATTTATTTTTATTGGGCAGTAAGACGCATTCTTTCTCCTTATATAGCATTATAGAAACTTATTTTCGATGGCCTATGTGATCAAAATCTATTATCTAGAAAATCGTAAAAGTACCTGCAAAGCACAACCATGAAAGCTTGCCAAATCAGATCAATCAATGTTGAAAAACAAAATTCTAAAAAAGTACCTTTTGCTTCTTTAGTTTACTTTCTTGATGTCCATCAACCTGAATAGGTAAGATTTAGATTGAACAGTCTGTGAAAAAAACAAAAGAAGTACACGTATCAATTGAATGCATATAACATCTTGTTCATTTGTAGATATATCTAGGAATGATCCTTAGTAATAATATTTAAAATTTAGTCCACAATTTCAGTGAATATCAAATTGAAACTTATGAAGTTGAAACAATAAATATCATATGAAAATGAAACGAACTTTACTGTCTTTAACTCTTTATGGAAGAGGTAAACATAATACAGAAGGAACCAATATAGCTCACATTCAATATACAATTGTTTAATCGAATTACCAAATTTCAAAGCTTCATTCTGAGATAAGTCAAGGCAAAATAGATAAGCATAAACGCATTGGGGGTGAATCAGCTATAAAGGCCTGAAAACAACAAAAATACATCAATCGCTAAGGAACAATTTGCTATAAAATTAGGTACTCTTTTTTTTTAAACTATAATAAACTTAAGGGTTTATGGTCTATAAAATTAGGTACACTTGTTTTAATATAAAAATACATCAATTCATGATTTTTTTTTTTTAAGTTTATCCTAAGTATAAATAGCTTCGTTTATAACAATAAGTTTTGAAATATGGTAACCAATGGAAAATGATTTTATAAGAACAGCAGTAATGAACTAATGAGAAGATATCCAACTTTGAGAAAGATTACTATATTGTAAGCAAATTCCATAAAAAAAGAACAAAAAAAATATATTTTTAATAACATCAAGCTAAAATGGTCTCAATAAATCAATCACCTGAGATGGCGTTATCTAACAGATATATAAATTAACCCTGGTGCATTGGATCAAAAGTAGCACAAACGAAATCCTAAAATTTTGATGAATCAGCTAATTCTGAAATAAGAATATGCAACTTATCAGTAACTTTGTAGCTTAAATGTTTTGAGATCATAATAGAAAGTATTTATTTTTATATCTCATATTTGTGCTCTTGATTTGAGTATGCAGTGGTACAGGAATGGTAAAAGATTGATCCCTCAAAATTAAGTTATAGAAACAACCAAAAGAAAGTTTAAACCATTAATTATGCATATCACACCAGCATAGAAATTTGGTATGTTACCTGTGCAAGGAAGTTTGAGCCAAAACATTTATTAATGTGGTTGATTTACCTATCCTAGATGGCTTAGAAATCTGAACAGTCTAATTTTTCCTTTACCTAAGAATATCATAAAAACTCATTAGTATAATAAGAATGAAATCAAGCACTCTGAGAAAAGAAGAGCACACACCAATATATGCGAAAAGAGGAATTCAGGCTTGGATCAAGAAATTTAAAAAATATATTAATCGAGATTTCTCCATGTAACAAATCTCCACGTTTTTCCATGTATCCCGTGAAAGAAACCTACATTCTATAAAGAAAAAATCCCAATCAGAAAAAACCGAAGACAAATTGAAAAATCCAACAAAAGGGAAAGCGTAGAAAAGAGGAATCCAAAAAAAGAATAAATTGCAAGGAAGCGATGAACAATACATTAACGGCGATCTTGTCTTAGCGGGAGCAGGGGCCACTGGAACGGAACTGGAGGAGCAGCGACGATCTGCGACTGGATGGATCCAGTGAGTTACTGTGGTTCGATCAGTGAAAGAAGGAGAGAGAGAGGTGTACGGAAAGAAAAATGGTTCAATCGTTTTTGAGGTGGAGAGAGAGAAAGAGGTAGGGAGAAGAGAGAAAAAGGTTGTTGGCAAACCAGGATAGGAAATCAGAGTCCCAAACACCAAGAGCATGGACTCCATCGGAACCAACCAAGCGCGCAACCACGTCGCGCTGGGATTGTGCGACCAGGGAAAATTCGACAACGCACAAAAGGGAAGCGACAACGTTGTTGGCAAAAGAAACGGGAATGTGGCTACAGTGGCGAGGTACCGCACGGACCTGCACGGAGAAGGAAAGAGAGAGCACGGAGCCGCAGAGCATCTCATTAAACTCGCGCAGAGAGATGAAGGGTATCAGATGGCTCAGATCAACGGAGCAAAATCAACGGACCACGCGACGGCACTGTGCTTACTACAGTAAACACGTGCCGCTCATGCGTGCGCAGATATATATAGTTATAATATCACGAAGGGTTGTGCAATCTAAAAATTTTCAAAAAAGTGTAAATGCATATAACATTACTATGCTATCATTAAGAGTGTATAATTTCAAAACGGAAACGTGATTAATATACGTGTAAATTACTATCCTATCATTAGGAGCGAACATTTTAAAAAAAATATTATTTTGAATAAAAAAATTAGGGAAATTATTTCAAATCAACTTTTAAAAAAATTACAAATAATTTACAAAAAATTATCACATTAGACTGTTTTAGATAATTTTTGGAGGAACTGAATTTTAATGGAAATTTCAAAGCGAATTTTAGTCTTTAGGAAAAAAGCCCAATTTGGAATAGTCGGGTGAGAAATTGGAAATTATTTTAAAGTATTATTAAATACTTGGTATTTAATATTATTTCATTATTGTAATAAATTGAAGGGTATGGTTGGAAATAGCAATCAAGAAAAAAAAATATTGGAGATCCAATGCATAATTTAAAACACTTCCCTAAGTGTAATAACTTATGTAATCTTATGTAACCTTATGCAACCTTTGTTTAGTTGCATAAATAGTGCATAATGAAGTATGCAACTCTTAAATCATAACCAAACACCCCATAAAGACTTCCGAGCTGCGGCATAACATATTGAATTGTTTGAAAAAATAATGGCCTATAAATTATATCTCTTCACATTTTTTTATAAAAGAAAATTCTATGACATCTCTATTAAGCTTAGCTAAATTCAAAAAAATTGAGACCAGCATTAATTTTAGGAGAACCAATCAACCAAACAAAAGATACACAAAAAGAAAAAGAAACTCCGAAACGGAACAACTAACCTGACAATACAAAAAAGAATTAAACCTTAACATTATAAAAAAGAGATATGAAAACAAATAAATAATTAATTATCCACCAGTTTCGTGTGCTTTCCTAAATTCTTAATCATACAACCCTAGTACCATGCCATGAAATAGCAGGAAAAGGGAAAGATACAACAACAATATTGAAGCAAGTTCTCTTCTCCACCTCAACACAAATTGCTTCTTCTCATGGCAGCCACATTGAATAATCTTAGAACCGTAAAAACAACGGGCATCTTCAACTAGCTTTCCAATGGTGTGAAGATTGCCTCGGCAAGGCGATGTGTCTTCTTAGTACCAAAACCAAACCCTACGATATGGCTGAGGTAAACCTTGCCATCTTTCACCGTTGCTGATGAGGGAATCCGATGGATGACACCTACATACCGACCAACAACTCTTGCAGTTATCCAGTCATCCGAACTCTCCACAAGCCGGCTAGGTGTACCAGCAACAACCAACTTGTCATCCGACATCAACTCCAACCCATCTCCTCTCTCGAGCGAGCCTTCGACCTGTACCAAAGTAATCTCTTCTGTTTTGGTGTTGATTCTGAAGAGAGAGCCAGTTGAAGTGTGGATGACAAGAACATAACCATTAGAGTGGTAGACGATCCCATTCAGGCCTACAAAATTGTTAAGGAAGCCCTTTTTCTGAACAAAAATGTCACTTTTTATTACTGACAGCAGTTCGCCATCTGTGCTAACTTTCCAAATTTTATTTGATTTTGCATCAGTGATGTACGCATTCCCTTCCTCATCCACCGCCACATCATCAGCAAGTGAAGGCTCATCGCCTATAAAAAAAAAACATCTTATTTTTTTTAAAGCATCATGTAAGAATTAGAAATATGGCTAGACCCAACCTTTTGAAGTCTAACATTTTGTCAAGAGATTAGGTTATCTTCCTATTCTTAAAATAAAAAAAAAGATTATTGAACCTAAATGCTTATACTTCAAATTTAATAGTTTTGCAAACGTACACAAAGGGGGGAAAAAGTACTAATAACACAGCAGTGTTGTAAAAAACTCCATCTAGATTGATTAGTCAGCTTGATTAGCTGATATACTATTGTTAAACCACAAGAAATAGTGTATGCAGTGATCTAATTTTTTTTAAAAAAAAAGGAACAAAAGGAAAAAAAGGTAAAAGCAATTAAGTAACAGCACTCAATTTTCTTTTTCTCTGATAATGATAGTTACAGGAACGGATATAAAATGATCAACCAAAAGAAACAAATTTTTTTTTCCAAGCTACAGCATATTTTTACCTCTTTGTGTCATACATTACCATAAAATACGGGCTCGTTTGGGATGAGTGGAATATGCCAATTTCTAGGAACAGCCAATTCATGAATAGCCAATTCCTAAATTTTTCATCCAAACGGTTTTGGAATAGCCAATTCCATTCCTAACACAATTTTCAATAACACTCTTCCCAACAACACTTTTCTCTCTACTTTTTCACACTTCCCAACGCTATTCCTAAACTCACCATCCAAACAACATTTCTAATTCCCGAAATAGTCAATTCCTCCAATTCCTGTAAATAGTGTTTTTTCCTAAATTTATGCTATTCCTACCCTATTCCTAACCATCCCAAACGACACCAAAAATTGTACCTTTATTTGACTAATTGACTCAGATATACATAATACATTGGTAGTTGGTACTGTTTTGTTATGGGTCTTTCTTTTTTCAGTAAAAAGCCCGTTGGCTGTTATGGGTCTTTAATCTTTACTGATTGGGAGTTGGGGATCACTTTTTTTCTTTACAGCTTTGCCATTAAATACAAGTCTGAGGATGTGGGCCCCATTCCCCATTGACCATTGTCATAGTCTGATAGATTGGATTCTTAAACAGCAAATTAATGTGCCACCAAAGCAGGAGTACAAGATGCTGACCTGGACCAGCAAGCTGAGTCAGAAAAATCCGGTCCCATGTACCAAGCCGGTACGCCCCAATGCCGCCGTACCGAGACCAGACCAAATCAGTATACACAACCAGTACCCGATTCCTGACCAGATCTATGTTAACACCTACCGACATGTA
The DNA here is from genome assembly GCA_027725995.1 of Rhynchospora tenuis. Lineage (NCBI taxonomy): Eukaryota > Viridiplantae > Streptophyta > Magnoliopsida > Poales > Cyperaceae > Rhynchospora > Rhynchospora tenuis. The sequence continues at coordinate 52,895,264 of CM050888.1, forward strand.
ATCGCCAACAGCCGGGTCCTTCACCACCACCTTCTCCTCTCCTCCATCCGGCGACACCTCAGCAAGGCCACCACCGAAGAAGGTGGAGGCGAGGAACTTCTCCGACATTGGGTCCCACTTGGCGCACTCGTGGAACCAGTGGTCGCTCAGGTAGGAGATGGATTTGGTGGATTGCTCGAGAGAGAGAATGAGAGAGGTGGGAATGGCGGAGAGGATGAAGAGGATGAGAGGGAAGGAGCCGCCACGGCCGGAGATGGAGGTGGGGTCGGACTTACGGCGGCGGCAAGGGCAGCAGCCAGCCATTGCAATTGAATGGTGGGAATGGGATCGAGGTGAGTAGAGGATAGGTGGAATGTTGGGTTGAAGTTTGGAGCAGGAGTTGAGAAAAAACTGGAGGTGTTTGGAGTTTGAAGCGAGATTAATTACTTGGGTTTAGTGAGAATCTAGGTGAGGCTTTGGTCGGGTTGGGTGTGGTAAGTATTGGGTCCCATCGTTTGCTTAGGAATCCTGAGTCCTGAGCACGTCAATTATTAAAAGACCGGAGATGTCCAGTGTTTAAAAATGTGTTATGTTTCTCAACTTAATCATATGTATTGTCGAGCTGTTAATATACTTTATATACAATGGGTGAAGATTTAATTAATGGATTAAATTGATGACATAAAAAAATTGGTTCTTATATTACTAGATGGTACAACTTATTCAACCCCAAACTGTACAACAATCAACAGACTGTGGGTCGTTTTTTTTTGTTTGTTTTGAGAAATGACCTGTCGGTAAGTACTTCATTAACAGCAACAAAGTTGCGAAATTAATGTTTCTATCGGAGACAGACTATCTGCTGCTAACCTCTACTCAAATTCCCAAAGGAAAAGCTAACTGATAACTAAACTACCAACATTAAACACAAGGAAGTACAGAGCAAGCTAAATAGAAAAACAAAGAAGAAACATAAAGAAACCACAAAAAGTCCGGAACCGTATCCTCTGCTGACCTTTTCAGGTCAGCAGGCTGCCGACTCTTGATTCGAGCCGTCAGATCTAGTCTCAACGGTTAAATTTTTTTCGGGCCTATCAATCTGGTATTATTCACGGGGCACCCATCATTGATCGGACGGTTCTGATTCAAGGTCAGCACCCTGCCGACCTTGAAAGGTCAGCAGAGGATGTGCTTAGAAAAGGATTGGAAGAAGAAATGGAAGCTATAAAAATGGGCTTAGAAAATGGGTAGAAAGTTGAAGGCCCATTTGAGGAGGAAAAAAGAATAAATCAAAAGTACATTTGATTTACAGAGTCAAAATCTTTATTTGACGTATTCTCAGCCTAATTGAAATTTGAAACAACCTTCCACTGAATTAGTTATATTCAGATGTCTTGGAAAAGCCCATGACAATTAAGCCCTAGTTGTCTTCCATAAGAATACTAGTATCATTGTTCAAAGTCCAAACGTACTAAATTTAAAAGATGTGTCGCTTCTCTCTTTCCTTTTTCCTCTTTTTTTTTTCGGAAAAATAGTGTGATGATGCTTTTTCTTAGTTTATTTTTTAATAGTTTAACTTCAAAAAATAACTAATCCGAATTGGCAATTATTTTCAAGTTTGAATTTGTTTGTAAAACATAGAATAATATCGGAACAGTGGTATTATCTGATGCATTTACCTATGGTTCTGAACTCTTTTCAATTTTATCTGTTCATTGACATGTCGGAACAATACTGATATATTGTTCTCGTTATTCTAACTCTTCTCACATCTTTAGAGTTAGGTTGGTCTGCCATCCTCCTATGCAATGCAAAATTCACCTTATGTTTATTTTGACTTCCGTTTGTTATGGATAATGCAAAAAATATTATTCTAATTTGATCATCTTATACGTGACTTTCATGCCCACCTATCTTAACATGATTGGGACTTCAATTGAAAAACATCAGCATCATGTTATCATAGCTGAAATTTGTTCTATGCCAAGCAATCCCTTCCGTATACAAATAAATTTCAGACTGTTGACACTATTTGGATTTCTCTCTTTTTTTTTTTTTTTTGTCATTTTCATTCCTTAAGAATGATTGAGGAGCTCAGTTAACTCTTGTAAAGTTACTAGTTTAATAAACGCTCATTATGGGAAAGTTTTATGGCGTTTAAATTTATTTTGTGTGGGTCACAAGCGCGTGGGTATATCAAAATGAATTAGTTTATAATTTGGCACTTGATATTTGATTAAATAGTCCTCGGGGTGTCAACTGTTGTAAAACAAAGAATAAAAAAAACCCCGGCCGGTTGCTTCTTCCATTAAGATAATATATGTTGGGAAAGCGCGCTTCTATAAAATATATATAAAAAGAACTGGTTTCAGCAACCTTCTTATCTTTGTCAACCTTGAGTTGTTTTGAGTTTCTAAAATTCTGGTTTTGGGTGAATGCATGAAGAGACGATTCTGTCTAATTTGGATTTCATGTACCAGTTGCAAGTGGTGCAAAGTGTCATACCAACAAATTATATAATAAGGTAACCCAACAAAGGCAAAAACAACAAAAATGAAAACTGTATATGAAAGGGTCAAAGGGGTTCTTAGTGTAAGAATTTAGAGGGAAGAAGCTAAGCTTAATCTTCGCTAATTACAGCTAGCTAGGAAATATATATTATAATTTTTAACGAGGCTAAATGATGCTTAGAAAAATTTAGAAAGGGTTGCCAAACAAGTACAGTACTATAAGAATTCGAGAAAATAAGATCATGTATATTAATATAAAGCGTTATATAAAAGGGTGTTAATGATCGAGAGTATAAGAGAAAGAAATCATGTTATATCAAATTGATCTCTCTGGCTTTTTGAAAAACTAAACTAGAGAAAGTTCACATTTCACTTGTTGTATATCCAAATTGAGCTTACAAACAATTTTATGATCCTCATGTTAGATCTTCAAAATTACACTATTAGAGAATTCCTCTTTCTTTCAAATCTACCTAAACCATAATTACTTCACCCACAATGAATGCATTCCAGAGAGAAACTCACCGGGTATTTTCTGTTGGAACAAAGATGCATGCATTTCGTTGCTATAATATTATTTACATCGAAGAAGGTACTTTTGGGGAACTTTCATTGTGATTTTATTCAATAATTTGACTCATTTAACTGTGAAAAAGTGAAAACATTAGTTGCATTATTATTCTTGCACAACTCCTCAGACTAAATCAGCTGTCTTTGAATTCACTGATCGAGCAAATCTTTGTTGAATGGGAAACTCTCAATGCTTGAAATTGCTTAAGATTCTTGCAATCTTCATCTTCATCTTCCTACTGCTCTCTGGCCGTCACTTCTTTTTAGTTTACTGAGACTAGTACTTACTTCAACAATATTTGTTTTTATTTTTTTCTTTTAGCCACTGGCTAAATTGTAATTACAACCTTTTTAATAGAAAGATGAGGGCGTACGTGACCCCCATTTTTCACTCAAAAAAAAAAATAAAACAAAAAGAAACTCCTCAGACTAAATTGAACCTATTCTTATGAGTTGGTAACTTGGTATCATACTTGCATACTTTTTTTTTTTTTTTTATATAGCAGAAACGTCGTTAAAGTTTAATAGAAGTTGGGTTTTGGGTTGCATATTTTTTTTAGATGGCAATCGAGCCTTTCAAATTTAAATATTCACAACTGAAAAATTTTAGTTAGATTTCGAATTTTATCAGATATCCACTCATTATATATAGTCCTAATAAGTCACTAGCTAGACCAAATTTTAAAATTTGGAGTATCTGGATTAAAGAATTGAGGAGCTAGATTGTTCAACACAACGTATAATAAATTAATAATACAAAATAATAAAGAGGTAGATGCCAAATTTCCAAGGTCTTATATATTATCGTGGATAAATTTTGTTATTTATTTCTGAAACTTGAGTCAGTTTGTGCAAAATACACTATATGTACATTGAATCGTACAAGTCGTGCACAGAACTCTCTTTGTCCTTTAGCTAGTTTTTGCCACGTGTTCTTCGTATATATATTTACGTAAAAAGTACTGCAATTTAAATAAAAAAGTATAAGATAAGTTTACGGAAATCTTATTCTTTTGGAATTTGGCATTGAATTTTGATTTTGATATTAATAAAATATTTTAATCGTAAAAAAGTCTTCCTTCGCTTTTTCTTTTATTCAAGAAAATCTATCCTGATTCCTTTTACTAATTTATATTATAAATGGCTTGTATAGTAAAGAACATATAATAAATTAATACCTTATTTCACATACATATATTGAATGTTGATATAGATTTGATATACATATCAAAAGTTAAATGAGAGTATCGTTCTTCACTCGTTGTTTGAGTTTATGAGCCTAATTAACCATGCACTAATCTTTCGGCAAGTTTCTAAATTAAAAAAATTAAATTACGAACCACATATATTGGTCTGAATAAGCGTTATGCTTATGCTGCAAGTTATTAAGTTTTGGAATTTTATCTTTTGCGAGATTTAATTAAGCTGATTTTTATTTTAATCCCCGTATAGGGTCATGCACACGCGCGCAGACATCACCACCACAATTAGAACCTGAACAACTCCCGTAGAAGGCTTTGTGCCTATCCAGCTGAACTAAGCAGCGGAGGCATGAGCTAAAAGGTTAGAGGTTAGTGCCTATCCAGCTGAAACTTCTGACAAGTTAGTGCAGGAAAGTGTAAAGTTTATGAGTATTCTTACAACGGTTATATATGAGTATTCTTTTTTCTATTGATTATTGAGTATTGTTAAATTTACAACGGTTAAATACAAGGTTATAAATAGACTCACTATTCTACCGTTTCCCAACGTTCAAATGTACGAAAATTACTTTTTGCTAAATCATAATTTTGCCCTTATTTTATTTTTTATTCTCAACATAAAGTTAATTTTTGTACCACGCATCTCCAATGTATCTTTAACTGTCTAAAAACAATGTACGAGAATCGATCATAAATTTGATTAATGTTCACGCACTGGTATAGTGACTCACTCAACAGTTTAAATGCGACATGTATTTTTAATTTCTAAGAAGTTGGATGATAAAGACTTCTATCTCTTTCTTAAAAAAAAAAAAAAAAAAAAATCGTTTCAGTAGAAGAACTAAGCTTATATATGAGAGGCGAGAAGTCAAGAATTTAAGTTTCCATGTGTTTAATTTCGAAAACATGACCTCCTCTTTAATAAAAAAAAAAAATGAAGTTTACCAGTAACCATTTCAGCTATTTTTGAGAGCATCCAGTCTCCTTTTTCAATGGGAATAATTGTGAAAAAGTCAGGGAAGAAAGTAAACATACCGTTTATCAGAATGAATTTCATAATTAAAACGACAGAGAAGTGAAAAATATAAGTTCAAAATATTGAAGAACCAATCAACCACAGAATAGTGAAGAATCATAGCTCATAGGGGATAAAAAGGGAAAAGAGAACAAATATTTGGTCTCTCCATTATGGGACTTCTGAAACAGTTACAACAGCATGCCACTTGAAGAATTTTCTTTATGTCGACACCGTGTTGTTAATGCCCGAAAACCTGTACTTTAACACCAAACTTCAAAGTAAAAATAAATAAAAGAAAAAGGACAATAGTTAACAGTGGTACTTGTAATGTGGCAAATCTTTGAAAGAATTAATACTGTTTGTTAAATTGAAAGAGCACTGCTGCTTTCAGAGAAAAATCGAGGGTTCTATTAATAAAAAAAAAAAAAAACATGGTTGTTTTGAAATTTTGGTTCTAGGCGTTGGAAAGCACTAGGTGTTTTGGAATTTTAGAAAAGAGACAAAGACAAATTCCGAGCTGACGAGTAGTATACATATATGGCACTTCCGAGCTCAGACCTAACTCAACTAGTAGAAATATGAGAGGCTCATTCAATCTCTCTTTCCAAATAAATTATTTTGTTTACGCATTTCGTGAATATCTCTTCTTCTCTAGCTAATTGATTGCCAATACTTTCATTCGGAGATGAATTGCAAATAGGTTATTCTATTTCAAAGTGCGTTTACCAAGAATAATTTCCATTTGTGCCTTCGGGCTTAGTTTGTCACAAAAAAAGGAATAATTCCACTTCGAGATATTCCATTTAAATGCCTTTATGAAATCCTAGGTTGTTCCTTAAGGTCAAAATATTCTCTGGCTCCTTTTTACTTATAAGGTCAAAATATATGCTGCATTCCAAATGCAAAATGCCTTAATTTGCGCACAATCATATTTAGAAGGATGTCACAGGCTCCGTGCTTCTTTATTATGCTAAAAAAAAAATACCAAACCCCAATGTTTTATTGAACTGAAATATATAAAACTGTATGTTTTTTTTTTTTTTTTTTATATAAAACTATACATTAGATAGTTGCTACATATATTCCAATAAAAATTGCTCATGTTTTAAACTAAAATTCTAACCTTGACTTAATTCAAATCGACGTGTTATCATAAATTTTATAGCATTTTAAAATTCATTTGATATTTCATCGAGAGATAAAAAAATAAACAAAACTTTTTTATTATGAATTTATGATAGATTAATAATTTTGATAGGTTCATTTTGTCTCTAGTTTTGGGAATTATGATATCCAACAGTATATATATAGAGAGTTTAGCTACGGTGAGTTGCGACTCACGGACCCTTCGGTGAGTCGCGATCAAAATTCCTAGATTTAATTCAAAATGACCGATCCAAACCGTCCAATATGATCTCCCTATTGAAATCTCCATGCAGACCAAATTTTTTATTTTTTTCGAAATTTTTAAGTATTTTTTTCGGATTTTCAAAAATGGCTGTTTTTGAATGGTTCAGAACTAATTAGATTAACGATTTTCTAAAATTAAAAAAAAAATACTTAAAATTTTTGAAAAAATGAAAATTTTGGTTTGCATGGAGATATCAATAGGGAGATCATATTGGATGGTTTGGATCAGTCATTTTGAACTAGATCTAGGAGTTTTGATCGCGACTCACCGTAGCTAAACTCTATATATATATATATGAAAATGACGTTGAATTGTTGTTACACACTAATTCAATGTCAACCTCATCCTTATTTTTTTTTTCCTTCCTGCATGATTTGGTGAGGAATATCCTCACTCTGCATTTTATCAACTAAAATGATAAAATTGCATTTGAATTACTAGACGCTGAACTTTTTAGAACGAATGAAATAGAAATAGTTCTTTTTTTCCTTGAAAAACAAAATTTTAAGTTATTAATTAAGCATTATTTATTTTCATACTTTGTACATCTTAGTTTTCATTGTTTATCTCTTATTTTTATAATATTTTATAACGTGTTTTAGATTACTTTTAACAGTATTTTTTAAGTGACACGACGACGAGTAATCGCGCGTTGCTGACAAAGTCGAATACACAAGTATCCACGCTATAGGTGCAAAAACTAACTTTTGTTTTCATTAATTCTACAGTCTGCATCTGATTAAATGAACCGTGTCAGATGGTTCTCATATGGGGTTTAATTTGGAGGTTCCAATCTAAGACATAACAGTAAATATGATACCAATCCCAAAAAAATAAAAATTGTAAAATGATACAGCAATCCTCAGTGGGATAAGACTATAAAGACTTGGTGTAATTTGGATATTCTTGGCCCACTCAAGATTTTTATTATTATTATTATTATTATTATTATTATTATTATTGTTATTATTATTATTATTATATTATTATTATTATTATTATTATTATTATTATTATTATTTTAATGATTTCTTGTAGAACTCATACATCAACGGAACAGATTTTTGAATATAATACCTGCGTAGTTGCGTATTCTAAGCTTCTAACTGCAAGCAAACCAGGAGACGACAACAAATTTAAGAAGTAAAAAGGAACATTTAGTAGTCTGCAATCATGAAATTTCTCGTGGTATCAAATCGACCTCTGCTTATGGGCTCCGTTTGGATATGGTGGAATAAGGGTGGAATAGTTTTTTTCCAACGTAAATCCTTCTTCCTAATAAAAAATTCATCAAAACAACATTTCTTATTCCTAGAATAACAAATCTTCTCACTCTTTCTACATAACACTCTTCCCAATAACACTCATCTTTTACTTTTCACCCCAAAACACACTTCTCAATAACCTTATTCCCAACTTACCATTCAAACAATATTTCTTATTCTCGGAATAACTTCTTCCCACTCTTCCTGAAATAACATTTTTTCGTCTGGAATAGCTCTTCCTTTCTTATTCCTAACTCATCCAAACGGAATCATGGTAAATAATACAAAGATATTGATCATAATTCATAAGTGATATAACACAATACTTTTTGTTCCCCATTACGTCTTAATCGTCGATTTGTTACACCGGCATGCTGGCACAATTGAATCCCATCTAGATCCCCGCAACATTTTTCAGGAAAATGGTAGCTTATACCTGTTGTACTTTTTGTTCAAGTTTCATGAACTTATTCCATGCCACGATGCAAAATTATAAATAATTCTGACTTGTCCCATTCAAACAGTAAACACTTAATTAATTTGTTGCAATCACGTAAGTTCACAATCACAAAATTGTTGATGTACATGGACACTTATTCTTGCTGATGTAGAGAAGATTTTGTGGTGTGGATATTAATACCAGTATTTCCGCGAGTTTCTGTTTATAAATAGTTGACGTATGGATATTGATTAATCAATTAGATCAGTGTGTAGTTAGTCAAGGTACAAGTAACTTCTGTGATTTTTTTTTTTTTTTTTATTGTTTTCGAATGCACATTCTTTGATGGAGAATACGCACTCGGTTATTTCAATTTAGACATAACTGTTTAACTGTATTTTATGTGTTTTGATTGAGTCAAAATGTATGTATTCGTTAAGACCTGTTTTAAACTTCCATACCATTAATATGCACAAGTAACTATTGTAGAATCCACATTAAGTATTATAAAATATATTTGTAGTCATTATTTGAACCATTGTATTAATAACATTGCAAAATATATATTTAATCATTGAGGGATGTAAATTTGACTATTTACTTTGTTTTGAAATTTGGTCCAAAACCAAGGAGGATATTCTTTTTTTATTTTTGGAAGGTGGAGTGAAGAGAGGGATGAGGACCGGGTAAAATTATAGTATACGGGCTAAATAAGACCTATTTGGTGATATCATGAGAAGTTTTTTTTAACAAAGATATCATGAGAAATTATAAATGAAAATATCAAATATCAACAATTCAAAGGCTTCAAAAATGGCACCTTAATCATGTCCCCCACGGCTCAGTACGTAGTCAAGAACAGAAAATAAAACACCGAACTGGTAATTAATTAAGACAACAATTTGGACCACTTTAATCATATATTACGATCCACATAAATAACAACTAGGGCAACCCAATTTCAGTTATTCTTACGCACACCAAGAGAAAACACATAAACAATCCCACATACAATTGAGAAAAAAGGATCAGAAAATTGAAAATATGTTAAAGTTCTCACTTGAATAATTACTCTGCAATTAATTAAGATTGAAGCTCTTCTCTGGCCAGTTCTTCCATTTTGCATCCATTCACCATAATAGCCTCCCTCTCACAACACTTGCAAGTCCTCATGGGCAACCCTCCTTGCACATGAGCCATCTCCCCTTGCACATGCACATGAACTGGTGGTAACTTCTTGGCAACGATCACCGAATTGATCACCTCATCTTGCGGGTGGTAAATTGATGCCATTTCAAACCCCTTTAGCTCATCTGACCCGACCACTGGATACAAAAACCCCCTCGCACCGTGTGCACTGCGCACCAGCAAAACCGACCCAACACTCATGTACCTATTCAAGTGTGCTATAACCCTTTCCTTCTCTTCTTTGTCTATCCCAACCAGCGCCGCCAGGAAAACGACATCATATAACGACAACACATGTGTCAGGGACATAACATCAGCAGTGCGAAACTCAACTCGAGATGCCATATCAGCATCGGATTTTAGCAGTTTCCTGGCACGGGCTGTGGCTGAAGAGTCTCGATCATACCCGTGAAACCGTGTGGTTTTCATATGGTATGTGGCCAGAACGAGCAGACTAAGAGGTAATGGACCCGACCCAATGAAGGCGACACGTGTTGGCATGCCGTGAACATGCTGTGAAAGGAGTTCAAACTCCAACTGACTAAGTTTGAGGTAGTTGGTGTAATAAGGAAAGAGCGATAAATGCGCTAATGGGTTGTCATATGATGCCAAGATGTCAGAGTAATGGCTCTCTAACAGACCCTCGCCATTACTGCACAAGTCAATTAGTTTAAAGCGCATTTCTTGCGCTTCCATGTCGAGCTTTGAGACATCGATGTCAGATGGAGGGATGCATGCCAAGACTAGTTCAGTGAAGAGTGCGTTGACTTGAGGTGATGGATGGAGAGAGGGAAGGCTGGAAAGGGAGTCACAGAGAGAAGAGATCTTCTCAACTAGGGTTTGTTCTACTTGGTTGGTCATGCGATCAGAGGCCATGGATATCAGAAGTAGTGCGTGTGGTTAGATCAGTTGGCAAGGGGGTTGGAGTGTTTAGAGAGAGATGAGGTGAGATTTAAAGTCTTTGACTCTTTGATGAGGTGAGGTGCATTGGAGGGAGGGAAGGGAAGGGGTATTTAACGGGTGAGGTGTTGGAGTGTGGGCCGGAGAGGAAGGCTTGTGGATGGAGTGTGGACGGTGAATACAAGATAGGATAAAAGAGAAAAAGGGAAAGCGATGGTGAATGTTTAAATGCTAGTCTGATTGGGGAGAGGATCAAAATATTTTTTTTTTTATTTTGACTCTAGTTAAAATTTATTATGTGGTGGAATTTTAGATTTGGTCTTCGAAGTTCTGAAAATGTCCTTAGCATTTCCATGGTGATGATTGGCATTTTGCAAATATATTCATTTTTTTGGGGTAAATTTATTGCAGTTATTAGTCAAGTCCATTCCAATTTAAATTTATAGTATTTATTTTAAATTTTGGAACTTAGAATTGATTCAATCTGTAATTGAACTAGAGTTCTAGGAAAACCTCTTTTTCTATCACGTATCAGTTTCACATATTAATTTTAACAAGCAAAAATGTAATAACAATTAATATGTTTTAAGAAGCATCTAACTGATGAAATAACAAATCTTGAAGAAATTGAGTATTTACCTTAATAAGAGTTTTAGCTACGGTGAGTCGCGACTCATGGACCCTCCGGTGAGTCGCGATCAAAACTCCTAGATCTAGTTTAAAATGAACGATCCAAATCGTCCAATATGATCTCCCTATTGAAATCTCCATGCAGACTAAATTTTTCATTTTTAAGAAATTTTTAAGTATTTTTTGAAATTTTAAAAAATCGTTAATCTAATTAGTTCTAAACCATTCAAAAACAATCGTTTTTAAAAATCCGAAAAAAAAATACTTAAAAATTTCGAAAAAAAAATTTAGTCTGCATGAGATTTCAATAGGGAGATTATATTAGACGGTTTGGATCGGCCATTTTGAACTAGATCTAGGAGTTTTGATCGTGACTCACCGGAGGGTTCGCGAGTCGCGACTCACCGTAGCTAATTTATATATATGCAAATTCTAGTTTAACGAGTTGAATTGATTTACGTCAAAACATATTTTAACGAGTCACGAAGTACGAACTACTTTTTAACTACGATATATTATAAATAAATTATTATAAAGGTGTTCTTGAATATTTTTTTACTATGCCATTTTTTTAACAAAAAAAAAGTAAGTATCAAATGCTTAACCTTTTTTGATACGAAAGAACTGTGTGGCTGTTAAAAAAAGTTTCAGCGAGTGGCTAAAAGGTAAAAAAAGGAAGAAGATAAGTACAGAGTGGAGTAACAACTAGTGGATGGCCGGAGCTTGGTAGAGGGGTTAATTTGAGGGATTTTTTTTTTCTTTTTTACTTTTACTTAAAATAAGGACAAAAATTATATATAAGGAATGCTAAAGTACTACGTGTAGGATATATGTGATCCGTCCAATATGATCGTCTTCGCGTATTAAATTTCAAACCACCAATTCAAACCGTTAGATTGAATCTTCATATTTGAAACTTGTATGAAATCAAATTTTATATTTTTTCCGAAATTTTTTACTATTTATTTCGTACTTTTAAAAACCGTTAGAACTTATATGGAATGTCCAATAACAACGGATTTTAAAAATACTAAATTAATAGTAACTGTTCGACTATTTTGAGTAAAAATCCAATATATATATACACGCACTTGATATCTACAAAATATATCTTGATAATTAAGGGAACGGATCGAGGGATTGAGGGTTGTTCGACAATTGTTTTAACTTTTAGCTAAAAGTCCAACGTTTGATGGGGTTTAAATCATGTTGGTTGAATAGTATATAATAGGTCTAATATCGTTTTAAATTAATGAAATTATCCATGAGAGTAGCTCTCACCATGCGTAGCGAAGATGCCGCAGCAATTATTCATTGAGTCTCAGGGTGTGTTTGGCGGCGCTCTTATTCGAAATTGGAATAAGGATTCTCTCTCCTCTCTCCTCTCTCCTCTTATTCCGAATAAGGATTCTAATTCCACAATATAGATGGTATTAGAATTAGGGATTGAATAAGCCTTATTCGGAATAAGACTTATTCGGAAACGTGTTTGGTTTCATCCCGAATAAGCCTTATTCGGAATAAGACTTATTCAATCCAAACCAAACACACCCTCAAACTCCAGCCTCTGAATAATCCAATACGTGTAGTATATGTGGAGCGATTCGATGATATGATCAGAAGTGTTATATAATGTCAATTTTTATTTAAAAATATAAAATGCTTTCCATGGATTTATTTCATTGCATCCAATTGAAATAGAAAGGGATCTAAGTGCAAGATTGAAAGAGTCGATAATATTTTTTTTTCTCTATTTTACTCTTTACACTTATTCCACTCAATTCTAATTTCTTCCATCCTATCCCAACTCACTAGAGATCCTCAATTGAAATGGTAATGCATAGCCATAAATCTGAACCATTTTAAAAAATCGGGAATTCAAAAATAATTCAGCAAGATTTAATAGTAATGATATATATGTATATAACAAAAGTATAATTTATAAGTAGTAAATTCGGCAATTGGAAGAGCATCTGGCAAATACTTCGAGGATCATAAAATAAATTATCTTTCATTTGACAATCTTTTTTCTGAAAGATAAACTATCAGCTTATCAGCTGGAGCTCGCCTGAAATTTCTTTTTATACTTTACACGTACGTACACGCAGATTTTGAGATTTCCGTCTCTATTAATTAAGAAAGCGACTGCGTGTGCTTTAAAATCCAAAAAAAAAAATAATTTGAATATTAGAGAACTAACAGGCCAATTCAACAGACGAATTCCGATTCTGTGTCTCTCACTAATTATAAACAAAACTGTATCCATGCCATCAAAATGTCCAAGTCATTTTTTAAAATATGATTAATTAGAGATTAAAAATCGTAAATAATAATTTTAATTATTTATACGAATTTGTATCTTTTACGTCAGAAACGTGATGGGTTATAATCTACACTAAACCATATTTTGTTGACAAAAAAGATTTTCGGTATAAAAAATGCCATTTAGAGAATGCTTCGCACTCGATCAAAACCTCATGCACGCAGTAATACAGACTGCGTGATTTAGGCGGTTTATCTCATATTTACAATGCGTAAGCATGATACCGATAGCTGCTAATGATATTTGATAATTGACTATAAAAGAAATTCGGATAAAATTTACAAAGAATTTAATCTGATCAACCCATTAATTTACATATTTAAAAATTTAAATACTAGTTAATTCAAATTTCAAATCTAATATTAAAATATATAAGTACGTCTCTGTAGCTACGCCACGGGGCCTGCCTAGTCTTCCTTATGTATTTTATATCTAAATAATTTGACAAATAATCTTTTGTCTGGTTCAGTGGCTCTTTGACGGCCAACTTCATGCCTCTCAGAGGTACTAGAATCAAGTGCTTTAAAATGCAGGAATATTTCTGTTCACATCTAGGTTTCATACTAGGTAGTTATATTTAAGGAATAAAATGCGTTTACTGGTATTAATTAGCCTATCCTTTAAGAAAGCTTATTATAAAAATGTACAAAAAAATTAATTAACAATAGTTGATTTTATATATAAAAAAAAAGAGTTTAGGGATGCTTTTACCAAGCGGTTTTATTTCCTTATATCATACCGTACTTTGTTAATTCTATATTAAGTCATTAATGCAAATGAATAGGGATATTGACTGATTGAAGTTGTCAGAAAGTTTACATAAGACTGTACATACACATTAGACAATATCCTTTTAATTAGAGATATTGGAATATCATTTGAGCTATGCAAAATTCGTACAAGTTGCAAAATTACAGCTGTCCAATACCAATCTTTAATGTCTAAATAGTTAATTTGAATTTATCAAAAGATTCTTAATTTTGAAGTTAAGTAATTATAAGAATTTACTCTATTTGTATAATGAATCTGTTTGTCGAATTACATTTATCGAATGAATATTTTATTATTTTTACAGTAGTGTGTTCAAATATTTATCACGAAACTAAGATCTTCATCCTAAGAACGAGTATCATTCAAAGCTGGCTTATAGTGATATAAGAGAACGAGTGACATATAAAGCTGCAGGCTTATAGTGACATATATATATACCAATATTATGTTAGTCAAAATACGTTGATAATTCATTCAAATTACCAAAAAAAAAAAAAAAACAAAAAACAAAAGTAAATCACAAGCATGAGCTAAACACTAAATCGTGCTCTGATGGGTTGAAACCACACACAAAAATCTCAGCAATGCTGAAGCCAAAGAGCTTGATGTACGATAACAAAAGAGCTTTTAAATTTATAATACGATTCCACTCAGTTTCGATCGCAAGCGCACAACCTACGTCAAGTATAGTCGGGGTCGGACCACAAAAACAGTGCTGGAATAACGGTCTTTTACCTTACCAAACTAGTTAGACAATTCAACTCTTTTAGAATTACAAATTGAAAATTGATTGTAATCCTAAATCTAGTTTTAAGGTTAAAAAACAAGAACTAAATAAGAGAAAAAAAAAACATGTTCAAATTTCACTCCGGCGGTTCGTCTAGTACCCAAGTCCACTGCTCAACCGACCCACCCAAATTTCGCTAGTATTCTCTTGAACGACCCGTTTGGAAAGTAGCAGTATTCTTTGATACAATGTCAAAATTTCGTCAGTAGTCGCAACGGAATAACATCATCGTCAGGTCGGGTATGGAGAGGCACGACCCAGAAGCATATGCACAAGGATCGTGCCCCTTAAGAACTTGATTCAACTCTTTTAGCACCAACTCGGTGCTAATGTCCTCCACACACGCGCACATTATTTTTTATTATTTTCTATAAATGTCTGAATTGATACAACACAAAGAGAGAAGATGAATAAATAGAAAATAACGTCTTCCCCAAGACACAATTAGGTAAGAAATATAAGAATATCTAATCACATCCTCAGATAATCTAATTAGATTCTCAACAATCAGTTATCGTCTTCCTTGTGCATGTTCTTTTATTTTCTCGAAATACCTCCAAGGATTCTTTCCTCTTTTTTGAGATACCTCCAAATTCTTAGAAATCACTTCTAATATTTATGTAATTATTTAGGTGGAGGAAGAGATAAGATAAACATTCAATAACAGAATTTTCCATTCATATAATCATTTCTTGTCTCTTACATTTCAAATGACACTAACATACTTATATAAACTCATAACTTAATTAAACCATTCAACCAAATACTAAATATCATTTAATAACCCAATTTCTTAAGCCTTACATAATTTCTAATTTATTTCTTTGACTACCTAATATTTTGAACCCTTGACTATGAAAGTTTGAACCCTTAACTATATAATTAATGTTTACAATATTCAACACCCCCTCTTAAACTTAATTTCTTTGACATCCATCATCCCAAGAAGATTCTTGAATTTCTCAAACAACTTGATCGGCAACGACTTCGTAAAAATGTCGACAACTTGATCTTCACTTTTCACATGAATTAGTTCGATATTCTTCATCTTCACATATTCCCAAATAAAATGATATCTCACATCGATATGCTTACTTCTTTCATGATGAACCGGATTTTTCGCCAACTCGATTGCCGACTTGCTATCCAAATAAATTTGAGTAGCATCTTCTTGAACAAAATTGATTTCCTTGAGTAGTTGCCTTAGCCAAATAGCGTGACACACACATGTCGCCGCCGCGACATATTCCGCCTCACATGTCGAAAGTGTTACGATAGGTTGCTTCTTCGAAAGCCAAGTGAAAGCCGTGTTGCCCATATAGAACACAAATCTCGAGGTACTTTTTCTATCATCCGTGTCTCCGCCCCAATCACTATCCGAATAGCCACAAACTCCAAAATCATTAGCGGAAGAATCATAAAATAAACCAAGCAATAAAGTACCTTGAATGTAGCGGAGAATCCGCTTGATGTCTTTCCAATGTGTTGATTTCGGCTCCTCAATAAATCGACTCACTAACCCCACCTCATATAAAATATCCGGTCGAGTACATGTCAAGTACCTCAAGCTATCAACAAGGCTCTTGTATAAAGTCGCGTCGATCGCCGTTCCATCGTCATGACGAGACAACGTAACACCACATTCAACCGGTGTACTAACCGGATTGCAATCCGCCATATTGAACATCTTCAACACTTCTTTAGCATATGCTTCTTGTGAAACAAAAATTTCTTCATCGCCTTGTTTTATCTCAAGACCAAGAAAATAAGACATAAGTCCCAAATCAGTCATCTCCAATTCTCGCATCATCGCCTTCTTAAATTCTTCAATCATTTCACCACTATTTTCCGTGAAAATCAAATCGTCAACATACAATGCTACCACCAACATTTCTCCATTTTTTACCTTCACATATAGCGCATGCTCATATGGACATTGCACAAAACCGTGTGACTTAAAATATTGGTCAATTCGGGTATTCCAAGCCCGAGGTGCTTGTTTTAATCCATATAATGATTTCTTTAATTTTAAAACTTTACCTTCATCGCCTTTCTTCACATACCCGAGGGGTTGCTCGACATACACCTCTTTTTCGAGAATGCCATTTAGAAATGCCGACTTGACATCCATTTGAAAAATGCGCCATTTTGATTGAGCCGCAAGTGAAATGATAAGCCGTATAGTCTCCATGTGAAAGACCGGTGCAAACACCTCTTCATAATCAATTCCCTCATTTTGCTTGTAACCTTTGGCCACCAATCTCGCTTTGTACTTGTCAATTTCACCTTGCCGGTTAATTTTTCTTCTTATACACCCATTTCACTCCAATCACCTTATGTCCTTCGGGAAGAGAAGTTAGCTCCCTTGTGTCATTCTTCTCAATTGCGCACATCTCTTCATCCATAGCCACGCACCACTTGTCATCTTTTATCGCCTTTTCAAAAGAAACATTTTCGTCTTGCGCAAAAAGACACACCAAATGCAACTCGCTTGTCATCTCATATAAGTTTTGCATGCTTCTTGTTTTTAGTGTTCTTGGATCATTGTCCGACGGTCCAAATTGTCTTGTAGGTGTAGTGGTTGTATTAGTCGGTGTTGCACTTGTCAGTGTAGGAATTATGATCACCGTCTCTTCATTTGTTTCTTTATGTGCCACCTCTTGCATAGCACTCCAATTCCACATGCTTTCTTCATTTACCTGCACATCACGACTAGCACGCATTTTTTTGTTAAGTGGATCATAAAGTTTGTATGCCTTTGATCTCTCATCATAGTCAACAAAGATCAACTTTGTACTTTTGTCATTCAATTTCTCTCGCTTTTGATCCAGTACATGTGCATATGCAATGCTACCGAATACTTTCAAATGAGCCACCGTCGGTTTTGAACCGCTCCAAGATTCTTGCGGTGTCATATTCTCCAAACTTGTTGTCTTGTACCGATTTTCCAAATAGACGCCACAATCAACCGCCTCGGCCCAAAATTCCTTTGGCATACCTTTGGTTTTGATCATGCTACGAACCATGTCGAGAATGATCCGATTCTTACGCTCCACAACTCCATTTTCTTGTGGTGAGTACGGCGCTGTCAAGAGATGCCGAATACCATTTTCTTCACAATAAGAATTAAATTCCCGCGAGATAAACTCGCCTCCTCGATCCGATTTCAAAGCCTTGATATAAAAATCACTTTGCTTCTCAACAAAAACACGAAACTTCTTAAAAATAGCAAAAGCTTCCGACTTTTCTTTTAAGAAATACATCCAAGTTTTTCGAGAAAAATCATCAATGGAAGTTATGAAATACCGGTTCTCACCGAATGTGCTTGGCTTGATCGATCCACAAATATCGGTGTGCACCAACTCGATAGGCTTCTTTGCTCGATATTCCGCCTTATTCGGAAAGCTACTTCTTGCATGTTTTCCGAGTACCCATCCTTCACAAATTTTGCCAGGCATATTAATTGATGGCAATCCAAATACCATCTTCTTGCTCGCCATCTCTTTGAATCCTCCAAAATTCAAATCCCCGAATCTCAAATGTCATCGCCAAGTTTCATCTTCTACACAAGTTTTCAAATATTTTGCATGAGTATTTTCCAAATTCAAGTTATACATTCTATTTTTAGCCATATCAACTTGTCCAATAATCGATTATTTTTGTCTCGCAAATAAAGAACTCTTTCTTTCATGAAACCCGAATAACCTCTTTCCATCAATTGTCCCAAGCTCAAAATATTGGTTTTCATTTCCGGCACATAATAAACATTTAAAATAAACTTTTGAGTCTCATTCTTTAATTCAATCAAAATGTTACCTTGACCTTCAACGCGCACTTTAGAAGCATCGCCAAATGAAACATTGCCATTTGCTATCTCCTCCATATCGCTAAACATATGTTTGTACCCACACATGTGGTTGCTAGCACCCGTATCAAGGTACCACACTTTCTCATTTTCGAGACTACTCTCCTTGCTCGCTAAAAGCACCACACCATTAGCCTCGGTTTCTTCTTTACTTGTAAAGTTTGCATTTTCCTCCACCTTCTTCTCATTGTAACATTCCCATGCATAATGACCAAATTTTCTACAATTATAACATTCAATATTTGACTTACTTGAGCGGCCGCCTAGACCGCGTCCTCTACCACGCGAGTTGTTGTAACTCCTTTCTTCTTTCTCATCATTTTCACTTTGTCCTCGGCCACGACGTCTACCGCGACCACGAGCTCCATAGCCGCGACCTCGACCACGACCTCGCTCACCATAGCTCGACTTTTCTTCTTTTATTGTTGTCTTCGCTTACAACGCTTCTTCTAGCAATTCTTGCTTCTTCTTTTTCTTTCTTTACTCATGAGCCTCCAAGGAACACGATAGTTCGTCGATGGTCATCTCCTCCAAGTTTTTAGACTCCTCAATAGCACACACCACATTTTCAAACTCATCGGTTAGAGACCGAAGTATTTTTTTCACCACTCTTGTATCGGATAGAGGCTCGCCATTTGTCTTCAATTGGTTGACAACGGTTTGTATTCTTGTGATGTAGTCGGATACACCTTCTGACTCCTTCATTTTCATTGATTCGAGCTCGCCGCAAAGTGTTTGTAGCCGAACTTGCTTAACTCGCTCGGCACCTTTGTACGCCTTCTTGTGGATATCCTAAGCCTCCTTTGAATTTTCCGCACCGGCTATCTTCTCAAAGTCGGACTCGTCGACCGCTTGATAAATTATGTAAAGTGCGGTTTTGTCCTTCTTGCGCGACTCCTTCAAAATCTTCAATTTATCTTCCGCCAAACCATCAGTTTTCTCGTGCTCCTCATAGCCGCCATCGACTATCTCCCATACATCTTGCGCACTGAGGAAAGCCTTCATTTGTATACTCCATTTGTCGTAGTTGGTTTTCGAGAGTCGTGGACAAGAGAATTATCCAATGCCGCCCGTCGACTTGCCGTCCGCCATGGCTCTGATACCATAATATTAGAAATCACTTCTAATATTTATGTAATTATTTAGGTGGAGGAAGAGATAAGAAAACACTCAATAACAGATTTGTTTTATTCAAATAGTCATTTCTTTTTCTCTTACATTTCAAATGATACTAACATACTTATATAAACTCATAACTTAATTAAACCATTCAACCAAATACTAAATATCATTTAATAACCAATTTCCTAAGCCTTATATAATTTCTAATTTATTTCTTTGACCACCTAATATTTTGAACCCTTGACTATGAAAGTTTGAACCCTTGACTATATAATTAATGTTTACAATATTCAACACAAATTAGGTCAAAATTGTCATTCCTGTCGGTGCCATGCATCTAATCCATGACATGATATTATACGACACAACTCGTGTCAGTCCATACCATATATCCGATTCAGAATACGATCTTCTGATGCATGATATTCCAACACTTAAGTTATCAATTTTAACTATCTAATTTGTATAGGTCCATAACCTAATTAAAGATGGCTTAATCCTACAGGTCTAATACCTTAACTAAACTAGTCCTATAATTCTTAAATTTTAACTCCTGTTACTTAGCTTAAGGTTTTCAAGTTAATATCTTAATTTTTTAGGTGAATTTTTATCTCCTAATCTATGGAAAAGACTTTATCTCTCAATTTCTAATCTTAGTTGTGCTTTTTAGATATTGACCTACCTATTTGGTGTGTAACTAATAAAGCAATTCAAGTTTGGTCAGGTTTTCACTGCAAAATAATTAAGCGTGACTTTTGCCTAATAGATAAATACTTTGTACTTGAATGCATCTAATTAATACTTCCGTAATAAATTACAATATCAAAGACCGATATAATTCAAGCAAAAACTAAAATCGATCAAATCAATTTAAATTAAATTATAAAAAGTCCAAATATATATCTTGGTGAACAATACGATCACAATCTAATCATTTGATCCGATCATCAAATATGCAGCAATTAATTGGAATGAGAACTCTCCTCTTTTTTGTTTCTTTGCAATGAATTCAGTAAGAATTTTTTTTCAAAAAAAAAGGGAGGTCTTTGCTATCTAACTTTTTTCTGAAATTAAAAGTGCATGCGGGATTTTGTTACAAGCTGAAATTACAGTTCTGAGTACGGGTGCACTCTTGAATGCAGGTGCATCCAATTTAACTGCATAATAAAATGTGAACGTTGGAGGCATTGACCTGTCCAATGATAAAACTAATAAAATTGGGCCAGACTTTTCTAGTAGGAGGTGCCAAAGGGGTCCACTTAGCATTCTTCACCGGAGAGAATGGAGAGAAAGAATGGAATCGTTAGTCTGTTACGTAGGAGAAAGCTTCTCCCAGCTGGACTTTCTTGATTTCAGTTTTAGATGATGTAAT
Source organism: Rhynchospora tenuis (assembly GCA_027725995.1). Taxonomy (NCBI): domain Eukaryota; kingdom Viridiplantae; phylum Streptophyta; class Magnoliopsida; order Poales; family Cyperaceae; genus Rhynchospora; species Rhynchospora tenuis. The sequence continues at coordinate 52,916,616 of CM050888.1, forward strand.
TAGGTAAATAAATGATGTCAGTAAGTTGTATTATGTAAGGAGAGGTTGAGGAGAGAGAAAATGCATATGAAATTCGATATCTGAACCATTTATCATTTTATACCTATTTTTTACGATTTTTTCTAGTATTTTCTGAATTTGATAAAAGAGTTGATTTCCATTGTAATTTCTTGTTAGATTCTTATCTTTACTTCAAATCTCATCAAATTATTAGCTCAATTCTACTCAATTTCGAGTTTGTATCCTCAATTTTTTAGATCAGATCCAAATCTGGTCTGGTACGAGTGCGACCGCATTCATGAGACAATGAAGTATTCTTTGTCAGAGCTGATTAGTTCGTGACAGACTTGAATTCTTAACCTCTTAGAGACAAGTCTAGTGCTCTTACCATTGAGCAACTAGATCACATGCTAATTTAGTAAGAGTTCGATTGATAAGAGTTCGATTGATAAGATATCTTATTTTGTTTACTTTTGTGTCGTTTGCTGTATAGACTTCAAAATGCACCGGCCCTTCTCTGTTCATAAAATTCTGATACCGTGTTACCATTAATTATGAGGGATACATTTGTTTCATGATGTGCTCTAAGTTTTTTTTTTAAAAAAAAAATAGAATGAACTCTCAGTATTACCAGCTACTCCGCCTCGTTAAATATTAGTTAACATAATAACCTTTAGCTTTAATGCCGGCGCTGTAACTGCCCATATAGCTGAAGTAATTTGTTATTTTAACAGAAAAAGTGATTGTTTTTTGAAGAAAGAAAATTTTGAGTTGCTCAAATTGCATTGCTGTTGTCTAATTCGTCTTCGTCTTATGTGCTTTATCTCGAAGTGATTACTTCGATATTATGTTCTCATTATTCTCTTTTTACAAAGTGATGATAGGATAGGATCCCACTTGAAGAATAATTAAGAAGACTAGAGCATATATAATTATTCCTTAGTTTGATGCAGTTTTTCCTTTAATTTCTTTTTCCCTCCCCCCGGTTCCATCTAGTTTAGTTAGTTTTTCTTTAGCATATTGTCTAATTTCTATCCTTAGGCATGAAAACGGATCATACAGTGGTCAAGTCATATTCATATCTATAACTTTTTTCGGATATGGATATGCTCAGATACATACGAATACAGATCACATGTTAAGCGGATACGAATACAAATCAGATATTGTAGGATACAGATACGAATATGGATATATTTCGGATATTAAAATAAATATTTATAATTAAAAAAATAATTTATATTGTCAATATATATATTATGGTATTAGTCTAACTAAAATATTATTAAATAAGTCGACCTAATTAATAAAAGCTCAGTTTATTAAATCAAATATTTTTCTATAGCAGTAGAGGCATAATTAGGTTAATCATCTTTTATCATTGATTCAATTAAGGATGAAAACGGTTTGCATAAGGATCAAATACATATCAGATAACATATTTTTTTGTTGGATACAGATGCGGATCAGATAGTAGTAAAATCATATCCGTATCCATATTTTCTTAAAATATGAATACGAATATGGATATGTTCAAATACGGATAGAATTCAGATATTAATTAAGCGTAATTTTCGGATTCGGATGTGATTCAGTGTGGAGTTTATCCGCACTGTTTTCAACCCAATCTATCCTACCAAACTCCGCACCGTTTTTATCCCTATCTATCCTACCAAAAAAACCCCATAAAATAAATAATAAAAAAATGTAACGACTATAATATTTTATTCTTCTTGATGCATCTTTTAATGTTATAAAGTTCAACTTAAAAAAAGAGTTGTATAAGATTAAGATGTCCTCATTTAGTCACTTATGCACACTCTCAATGTGTCAAAGATGCAACTAAATATATAGTTTAGCGACTCCTAGTCATCACAAACAGCACCAAAGTGGTAACCTAACCTATTAGTCCAACAGCCCAAGTGAGCTTTGTTTTATATATTATTTTTATTCGAACATTCCGACATAAAACGAAAAATATCAACATCAAAATTCTTTCATTTATTGCATTGAGTTCGTTAATCCGCTCCGTAAATTTTAGATCAAACGGTTCGATATAGAAAAGCAGAATCTTCTTTTTTTCTCATAATAATATTATAACCGAACCCAGAAAAGATGACTAATAAATGGGAAGTGGGGCTCAGCATGGGAGTAGGATATATAAAAAAAAATAAAATAAAATAAACTTAGATATTAAAGGAGGGTGTCGACATTTCATGTCATCTATGCACGTATCTGGAGAACAACGTCTGAAATAGAATCTTGCGCTTTAATCAATTGATACTCAGAAACCGATTCAAATAGTGCTGTCCAAAACAGCTCAAATACCTAACAAATTATCTTCTTAGGGCGCGTAAATTTTATGTTGGGATGTTAAACTTGAAACAGACATACAATTGTTTAAGATTTTTTAATCATGTTACTTAATTGCTTAAGATATTTCCACTATGAATCTGTCCACTAATATATGGTGACACGTCGTTCATCACCACCAAATATTGATATTGTCATGAACGATCATTTTACAAATGAACACGATTTACATTTGAATTATGACAATTTGCTGGAATATGATATTTAAGCTTTTTACCATAATTCATGTTTAACGTAAACAAAATTAGAACTTCTGGAAGTAATTAACCAGAAAATATCAATAGTGGAAATATATTTTTATTTATCAAAAAGAATTTTGAAGTTGTATGTGCAAAATGGCTCTTCACTTTACGTAATATCTAGATAAATTACAAAACATTTTGAAAATATGATTGTTTGAATATATTTTAAAAAACTATATGCTGTACAAAAAGCTATAAGAAGATTAAAGCCCGATGCATTGAATAAGGGTGTGTGTTTGGAAGTTTGAGTGAATAAGGAATTTGATGGATAAGAATTAGAATTAGAATTAGGAAAATTGACTATTCATGAATAAGTCCGGTATTGTTTGGATGGTGTGTTGTGAATAAGAATAGAGCAAACAAGAATATAATAATGATTTGATTTTGTTTTGAACAATTTTTCATTATAAGAATGGACGAACATGATATAATAATATATATTCATAATAATAATAATTAATACAACATTTAAAATATAAAATTAATAAATAATAATTAATAAGTCATAAAAATAATAAAATAATTATCATAGTACATTAATATTAATTATACTTATTAAGATAATTATATTAATTAATAATTAATGTTATGACTAGCTTAAAAAATATTTATAATAATACTTATTATTACACTATATTAATTATTTTTATTAATATAATAATAATATATTAATAAGTATAATATTATAATAATTATTAGTGTAGTAATTATTATAATTATAATTGTTATTACTGTTATCATTATATTATTAATATTCATTAATAAAATAATTATCATTGTATATTAATATTAATTACAATTATTAAAATAACTATATTAATTAATAATTAATAATTTGACTAGCTTATAAATAAATATTTATAATGATACTTATTATTACACTATTATTAATTATTTTTATTAATATAATAATAATATATTAATAAGTATAATATAATAATAATGATTAATGTAGTAATTATTATTACTGTTATCATTATATTATTAATATTAATTAATAAATAATTATACTAGAATATTAATATTAATTATAATTAATAAGATAATTAAATTAATTATAGTAATTAATAATTTATAATATGACTAGCTTAATTATCATTAAAATATTATTAATGATATTTAATTGAATAAAATGGGCTGTTGAAGCAAGCGGTCAAAAGTGACCACTTTAGTTGAATAAAATATTATTCTTTCTCTCTCCACATGAATATTTAATTGTTTTTCCTAGCATCATGAGCCATTCCAATTCTAATTCCATGAGTTTGCTCGGATAAGAATAAGACAGCGAATAGGCCATTATTCCTTATTCCTTGTTTATTTGGGTCACCTAGGAATTGGCTAATTCAAGAATAGAGCTTATTCGGGTCGTGCATTGGACGGTTTCCAATACATATAATATATTTTTTTTTCATTTTCCAAAATTCTACCCAGATCCGTTTTTTCTCTTCTTTCGAAACCAATTTTCATTTCAACCAAAACTACAAGTCTACAATAAAATACTTTACCATCCAAAGTAGCTCTTATACTTATTTATTAATACAACTAGTTAGGTTGTCAACATTTTCTTCACATTTATGGTGCGTCGATTAAGTATGTTGTACAACCTTTTTTAATACTTTTCCGAATAAAAAAAAAGGAAATTTATCGATTTACTCTCCTTCAATGTAATACCACATACAAAACTTAGACTCTTAGTTTTGTATGAAATTTGATTGGTCATCTTAGGAAAATTATTATAACTATGTAATTTTTAATGTATGGTTTCGGTCGATTACATTGTGTACCAGATAAAATCGATGACATTCCAAGAAAAGAAGAAAAATATTTCTTGTTATTGTTGTTTGTAAATAAGCTATTCAATGGAACTTCCATCCTCTTCAAATATGATAAATTTTCTTGTAACATGGATGCCAATACTTAATAGAAGACGCATATAACGGTGCATTGAGAAAGAGGATAAATTTATCCAATGTAATGAGCTTCGTATTTCATTAGAAGTTATGTCATTAAAAACTTATTTGAAAGAATTCAACTACGAGAATGTAATGAACGCAATCTGATAAGACGTTTCTCTTCAATAAATTCATCATGCATCGAATTTTTTTAATATTACAAGTTATATGAACTTGGACTGTAGTAGGATTTTCAACATCAGTCACTTGAAATTTGAAAATTTGTACTGTATCAGACCAGAATTTTGAGTAACATGATTAGGCTTCTCTTAATAGAAAATACCGTTCCTAGCTAGGCCACTTAGTGACTTAGTAGGTTCTCACGTCTTAACAGTAAACGCCCTTCCAATGACCGATTGGACAACATGGCCCACGCAAAAGGCAATTAATTAATACAACCACTCAACTTTATTTTTTCCATTGTGTACCAGCTTTTAGATGATGCATTGACTCGTCGCTTATGCTGCTTCGTTTCTCCTCCTCCCATCTTCGCTTTCTTCTGCTCCTAGAAAGCAACGGTACAATTCGGTCAGACTATACATCAGCTTAACAGTATGAAGATCAAAATCAGATCATATCAAGTGCTTTTGAAAAGGGAATAAATTCCAACTTTTTCTAAAAAGAGTAGGTCACAGGCCCAGTTGCGCCTCCTGTTCAGCTACATTTCAAGCTTTGTCGTGCAGATGTAGCCATGCATAAATCAACAAATAGATCTTGAAGAAGCCACTGGAGATGATCAGATAGAAATAGCTAATATAATATAGAAATGTAAACTGCAAATAGAAAACGACATATTCCAAACAAATTGCAAGTAGACAGCCATTCCAATAAGTTTTTCTAGTCGATGGTGATGCCAAGAACTAGAATTCTGCACGTAAACACATTCACGCAATGTGACCAAATTTCTCAAGTCCAAATATTCTTTTCCCACTGCCAAATTTCAAAAGAAAAAACGAGAACTCCTTCCTAATTTTCAGATTAATTATCAAAATTGAGTCCAATTTCCACAATCTTGTGATCACAAGAGGACTAGTATTAATACATTTTTATTACTCTTGTGCCGATGCTCCTTGTTCCTCTGTTCCTCACCAAAAAAAAATAAAAAAAAATGCAATATCTATCAAGGTAGACAAAAATTATAATACACATAAAATGCTCCTTGTTCCTCTGTTCCTCACAAGATGAACATTTATTTTGAAGTTCTCCCAAATCATCTTAAGAGCAATTTAATTGCGAAAATATCCAGAGTTAGCTTTGAAACTGCCATTGTACAGCATATCTTCTGTTCAGCTGGCCTTCTGCTTTTACAAATATCATGGCCTCAATCAACTTGATCTGCATTTATCAGAATCAACGTATTGTATGTAATTCAGTTTTATAGTATGAATAAAAAAAGGGAGGTGCATTTTGGTTTTCAGTCAGATTCTATCAGAGTATAAATCCAATGAAGTTCTTAGGATGCTGACATATTTGGCAAACTGCAATCATACAACACTATTATTTTTCTGGGTTCAATTTTATTCGGTTTAGGTTTCCTATCCTTTTCCTATTAGTCTGGAATCTCTTGTTATGCTATTAATTTGCAAAGGCCTACAGGGTCCAAAATATGAGCCTCAAGAAGTCCTACTATCAATCAAGGTAGGTGTGACCATTTACCATAGTAAAGACCTAGGTTTACAAAGCAATTCCCCAAACTCTGAGCTTTCATGGGCAGCACCACCACCACTAGCTGACAAAGCCTTGTCATTTTCACTATTGATGGCTGTTGTAGAATTCTGTGGAGTATCCTTATTGCTCGATAAATCATAGTTGGGTTCACAGTATTTCCTGAGCCACCTATCAGTCTCCCATAGAACGTGCATTATGCTCTCCCTGGCCGAATAACCATGACTCTCGTAAGGGAGAATTACCAAGCGGCATAGTGCGCCGTGGCCTTTCAGTGCAGTAAAAAACCTATCAGACTGTCAAGCAAAAAAAAAAGAAAAAGAAGGTGATTAATTTTTCTTTTTTCCTCTACAAATATCCCAGCATTATTACAGTTCCAAGCAGACCAGTAGGGGAACTGTCCAGAACCTTGAGAAAAAAGCGCATGGCTCAAGTAGAGGTTCGAACTAGCATGGCAAGATACAGATCTTAAATGTATAATTTATAATTTGGACTTGTATCAGATACCAGTAACCGTTTCGATGTGCCGAAATTCCTATCGGTACAGCTCACAATACCAGGTTGGAGTAATTGGGTCAGACATCTGAATATGTAAGGACTTCTAAAAGCTGATTGGATGAAGGTAAGTTTCTGTAATACCTGCAAAGTAAGTGTTCCCGAATTGTTATCTTCTTCCCCATGTATAAGAAGAATAGGTTTCTTTATTTTGTTGGCTGACATGAAAGGGCTCATCTCAACATAAGTATTAGTCGCCTCCCAAAGTGTTCTGTCTTCATTCTACACTCAAAACCACCTTATAGTAAGAAAAATTGTTCAACAGTTTCAAAAATTCTCAACCAACACTCTTATTATAATACATACAACTAGTCTATGTGTGGAAGATGTACCTGAAAACCAAAAGGAGTTAAAGTCCTGTTGTAAGCACCAGAGCGAGCCACCCCACAACAGAAAAGATGGGGAGCGTGTGCTAATAGATTAGCTGTCATAAAGGCCCCATATGAGTGGCCACCTACTGCAATCTTACTAGGATGCGCTACCTATAAAGAATGAATAGTTGACAAACTATATGCATGAGCTATGTTATATGGCAATAATGAATAAATAATAAATAAAATTGTAAGGACCTACCCCTCTCCTCACGACCTCTTCAACTGCCGCCTCTGCACTGGCAACTAATTGTTCGACATACCTTGTCAGATAGAAAAGAAAATGAGAAATTTTTAAGTAGATATCAGAGGCAGAACAAAATTAAATAGGGTTGATATATAGAAGAGTGACTGGCAATTAGCCTTTCATGTGTAAAGACTTTACCTATCATTGGCCTCTTCTTCACCTTCACCAATTATAGGTATTGTTGGGCCAGACAAAATTGCAAACCTGAGAAAAGCACACAAGTAAATCTCTTTAGAGAAAAAATCTATTTTTTCGTTGTTGAGTAAAAATGACATCTTCAATATAAAGACAGAAATTCAATACCGTCGAGCTAGCCATAGAAGCGGTGATGTGGCACCTATACCAGCAAACTCATTAGGAGAGCCACGTACCTGTCCAGCTGCATCTTTGCTCTTAAATTCACCAGGGTAAGACCACACCAGGCATGGTAAAGGCCCATCTACCGAAGGGTCATAACCAGGTGGCAGGTAGAGAGTGGCTGTAAGCTGTACACCATCCTTCCTCTCATACCTTATCATCTCCTTGTGCAGAGATTGCAATTGCGGATATGGATGTGGAAAGTTTGTTATCTGCACTCGCCTCTTCTCTGGCCAGAATTGAAGGAAATACTGTGTGTTTTCGGTTTTGGATTCTTTTGAAGTAAGAATCTTTAATTGGTTGAGGTGTAGAGTGCTGTCAGTTTGGTCCGACATCAATGCAATTACAGTTTCATAATGTTTCTCCTTGTCGCTTTCCCATATACGCTCCTTGCTTCCAGTCTCACTGCAAAAGCCAAACAAATGAAGAAGTAAAGAATTAACACCTTTCATTTCTACTTAGTTTCTTTCCTGTGCGGAAATAAATGCTTTCTCCAAATTGTCATGCACAAAAAGCTTTTAATGGTACATCATGAAGCCCAAACACTTTGACCACATTATGCAACTACAATTTTTTTAAATACATCAAAAAGATAGGAAGGGACCCTACATATCAAAGAGATCAAGAAATGGAATATTTCCTTCTGGTGTTGCGCCCATGCCATTAAGGAGAAGGTATATGTTGTCATCTCCATCCTTCTTGATCTTTGCAATTACATAGGTCCCTGCTGCTGTTCTGCGCATCATGGGGGAGCCTGGATCGGAGTACACATCCTCTGATGACCTGTCAAACAGAATCCGAGGGCCTACACCTTTCTGATCAGGGGCCACAACCCATGTTCTTGTTTTACGGGTTTTATACCACGATTCATACACCAAAGCTAGAGACTCATCACACCATGAGATTCCTCTGTAGCAAAAACAATGCAAATACATAAACATGTACCTTCTGTCATCAGGTCTACTCTAGAATTGCTTCCTAAAAATGTAAATCATACCCATATCGAAGATCAAGGTTATGCAATATCTCAGGCTGTTCACCATTGAGGGGTTCAGCTGGCTCCATATAAATAATGTCACGTGGAGAAACTTCCACTTTTGCATCACCTCCATCCTGTGTCTCTACCCTAACAAAACAAACATGCATGGATTAGAAACCAATAGATCAAGTAAAAGATGAAAATCATAGCTATTGTGTCTTAAGCTTTACCAATATAAGGTTGACTGCTTGTCAGGCCTCCAGTTGATCGAGCGCTTCCCCTTCCGCACACTATTTGACACAATAGGAATATCCTCGGCAAGGGGCAGATCACAAATTTCTCTGACAACTTTGCCCTCGGTTGTCCACAACTCTACTTTTTTTGGGAACCTTCCACATGGAACGATAAATGAGTATGGTCTGTGTATCGATGTGACCATGACATATTTTTCATCTGGCGAGGGGTCAATAGAAGTATACAGAGCCGGTGGCCCAATCGGCTTGAAGGTTCCATCTAGCGAAGCCAAGACAAGTTGTGAGGTCGCATAATAGTCGAACAAATCAGCATCATACTCATCCTTTAGGAGGTCTTGGTATGTGCGCACTTGGATCACATTCTGTTGTTCATTTGATTGGATTTTAGGGCCAGATGGGACTAGTGGCTTTCTTGGTGGCTTACCACGGGATAATGGGATGGTGCACACTAGTAGAGTAGAATCATTGACCCATACAAAGCTGTCAAGAGAAAAGACTCGAGAGTTTTAAGCATTTTAAAACATGAATTAGAACAAAAAATCACAAGTATGGCTTTCATTGAAAGTCCTTTTCTATTACCATTTTACTTTTAAATTTTCCAGCCTGAAACCAGAACCAAACATTAGTCTGTTGGTTAGCTATTTCTTCATATCTCCTAATTTGTGTTACAAGACTTTTAATACATTTGGGTCTGGCAACTGAGTCTTATGTGATCTCCAATTTCTCTGGTGTGTAAGGCTTTCTAGAGCATCAGCACCTGGTACAGTAGTAGTACTTCCTCATATCCAATATGAAATAAATGCGGCCCCATACTTCTTTGGTCCGAATAAAAGGTAAAAAGAAAGTGCACGAGATCACAATTACCTTTCAAAAACTGCATTCAGGTACACATCAGGTGAATTAATAAGAGGTCGGGCTTTCCCTGATTCTACATCCGCAATCCACACAGTTAACTTGCTACTAGTGTTGTCCTCCTATGTAGAAAACACCAAAGTGAGCATAAAAAGAAAATAAAATGAAAAAAAATCATGTAACACACATTTTAATATAAACCTGCACTACCTCATCAAATCGGATGGCAAATGCTAAATGGCGACCATCTCTTGACCTGAATTTAAACAACGCAGAATTGGCATAAGTATTATTATCTGGCTGACATTTAAGTAACTGCGCTATGGTAAGAAGTTCAAGTTGATATGTTTGGTTCGTTAAGAACAGCAAGTTGATCGGTTTTTTTATAGATATCATGAAAATATATAGCAGAGTATACTACTATCATTGGTTGCACATGCATAATGAGAAAAAACATGTACCATGTAACAAAGTTGATTTTTGCTCCCTCTGGATATCCAAAGATCTCTTTCTCAGGCCCAAGGCTGCCATCATCCAACAAACTATGAATGCCTATTCCTGTGTAGAAAGACCTACACAAAGTACAATTATTCCATTAGTTATGCATGCCCAACAAACTAAAACAAATGAGTTCCTACATAGCTGAAAGTTTTCAACACAGAAATCCTAAATTGGCTCCATTTAGTATGGTTGCAAACTAAAAGTATTGGTGGTTGTGAGAGTATCAAAGCTAGGAATAGCTTAGACGGGGCCGTGAGGATATAGCTTCTTTATTATTTTTTTTATGGTTCGGAATCAAGAACTTAATTATTACAATATTACTGCACTTGAAAGATGCCAAAATTTTTTGTAGCTAAAATTAAATTTCCCTGTGATAAAACTTATAACTAGCAACTCCAGATAACATGTTCAACAAAAATAGTTCCCAAAATTGCAAAAAATCAACGAGACTATAAATGAACATAACGATAACTAACATTCGACTCCTTGCATTAGAGTTGCCATCAATTCGTACACCAGCAAGCTTTTCTTCTGGCTTTGCAAGATCTGACAAAGGAGGTAGAGCTCTTCGCTTCAAAAATAAAATCTTATCCCTATGAGGAGAAAATGACAATACAGGGAGAGGCGGTGCATCAACAATATCTCTAATCTCCTTTGGCGGAAGCCTGTAGCCAACCCCACTGGCAAAATCATCTACACATCAAGCGCAATTTTTGTACCAGTTATTATTACAGTATTATCACACAATTATTCAATTGTGATGGTTTCAAATTGGCATTATCTTTCATTTTTAGTAAATGCATCTAACTTGTTACTATTACTTAAAAACAAAAGATAAAAGATTCCTTTTCTTCCACCTGACAAACAAGGTTGATCAAAATTGGACAGACAAAGTAACAGAAACATTACAGAAACATATTCTAATGTTACAACTATGGCAAACAATTCTTCTATCAAAGATGGAGGAGAATATAAACTCAAATCGAACTGAATTACGAAACAAAAAACGAAACCACTCGAGATAAAACTTATATCTAGGTAATAATCACCTTCATCATCTTGAATTGGAGAAGAAGAGGGAGAGGGAGTAGCACCAGAATCGGCCACACTGTGCTCGGCCGCAGAAGAACAAAGAGGTACTAATGTGGCGAGCCTGCATGACGCCATCCTCCTTCTCTGAGCAAATCTCTTGCGATGGAGTGGAAGAGGAGATGACGCGAGAGAGCAATGATGAGAAGAGAGGTGGAGTGTGCGACGAGAAGAGAGAGAAAGGGAAAGGGAAAGAGAAGAGAAGCGGTGAGAGACTTTCGACAAGAGGGACATGGTTAGATTGCTTACTAGACTAGATATAGATATTTGTTTACTACTTTACTGAGTTTACGGATTGTTCGATTGATTTTTTTTTTTTTTTTAAGATCTGTCGCCATCATTTGGGTTTTTCCACCAATCAGAGCCATCGTGCCTAAGTTCTACTTCTAGCTTTCTGTCTCTGAACGGTGGGGCCATGTCGCTGATTGAGATTTTGCATAACACTCGCACTAAGCAATCGGGCGAATAGGAGTGATCCGTACTGAATGTAGTTGAACAATATCTATATTGTACCAATTAATAAATTTATTTAACTGTTTTTTTATAATATTTTTTCTAATCAAGGTACAAATTTTCACAAATTAAAAGTAATATGCTGATAGTATTGTCGATTGATTATGCATCAAAATTCATATATTTTGAACGTCATTTGATATTTATCAAATGTTATTAAATATAAATTATTAAGTTTTAAAACATTTGATAAACCGTATGCATATGAAGATTTACTGTTTTAGCTCTTAAACCTTCTTCATTATGTATTAAGCTTATTTTTACTTGATTAATGTCAAATCTGCAATGGTTCTGGATTTATTTAAACAAATTCGTTTTTGACAATCACATCTTAAAATTTTCTTTAATAGCCATCAAGACTTTCTTGTCGGCCAATGACAAATCTTAAAACTTTTAAGTCATCTTTCCAAAGAGATTCGACATGTAATGAATGTGAACCCCCCCCCCCCCCCCCCCCCCCCCCACAATCAAGCTTAGTGTATGTAGCTTTCTTTCTCTGAGCCGTGGGCCACGTTTCTGATTGAGCTGTTGTTTTACACTGCCCACTAGCATGGAGCAATCCGGCAGAAATAGGACCCATTCGCACTAAATGCGGTTCGTCGTAATTCATCTATATCTATATTTTATTATTTCTGTTACACACTTCTATGTTATCAAAATAAAAGTATATTATTTTTAAAGTTAAGCTACGATTTGTTGTTAGTCTTTGTGGATTGAGTGGCATTTGTCATTTTATCAAAAATTGTCAATAATGGGTTATCACAAATTATTAACTCGTTTGATAAATGATCCATGCATGTATGTATGTATGTTGTGTTAATTCTTAAAACTTTCATTGTTATCATGTTATGCATTAAAATCTACATTTTAATTGATCAATATCAAATCTGCCACGATTATGCATTTATAAAGATTTATTTATGACAAATATAAAGAGCTTTTAGTGTTAAATTTTGGGACCTTCTTAGCTAGATATTATAACAAGCACTTAGTCGACCAATGTCAAATCGATAAGATTCTGGTGGTTTTGAGTGTTTTCTTTTTGATAAATATCTAGTAGGGTATAATTGGAAGGTTATATTCCGTACAATTTTAAGGTGGGCATGCAACAAAAAAGGAACGCACAATCCGGATGGAGTAAATTACCCTTTATATTCTACAACTATGCAATTCATTGGTATTTCATTTAATGAATAAGATAATTGTATGGCTGTCTCTAATTTTGAGTAAGCTCCTCATCAGGTAATATGAAATTAAATAATACCGGTCTCACATCATCATAATAAAAACTGAGCCTAATTAAAAGAACTAATATACGGCTTCAGTGAATTTGATAGGTGGTCACCTGGCTTACCACACTATCTCAGCTAAGATTATGACTATGGTACCGACCTGTTAACTGACAGGTACCCTCCAAGTACATAACTGGTATTTTAAGCTGAGACGAAAGAGTGGTATGTGCCACAAGGTGATCTCAGAAAAATATCATCACAAAATTGCAATTTTACTGTGGAAGAAGATATGGAACTGAACCAGACTCCGAGAGAAATACAACAAAGGGTGCAAGTGAATACTGGGACAACCCGCATGGCAGGAGAGGGGATCATTTTGAATTATGCAAGCGGCCATGGATTGCTTAGCGTAAGTTAGCTGTCCATTCACTTTGAGTTTAGTTGAAAAAAAATTTACTGCTCTTAGCATAAGTTGGCTGTCTGTTCACTTTGAAATTTTACTTCTGTGTAGTAAGAAGTGTCAGTTGAGGTTTGAAATTTTGTTAATGTTTCTTGTTAGGGATGTCTAGATAAATTTTGAGGTATAGGATACATACTGGTAAAATAGTTTCAAGTTACTTGGTACCTTGGTAGCTGATGGATAAGTTTGTTGGATACTTGGATATAAAACCTTCATTTAATGGCCTTTTAAAGCCTTTTTTTTTTTAAAAAAAAAAAAAAAGCAATTTTACCAGTCAGTGCTAACTGCTAAAGAGAACTAATAATCCGCATTTCCCAATCGGTCATTATTTTACGGCCTTTACACTCAAATCAGTACCAGATCTTGTAATTAGCCATTTTTTCGAGTTGCCAAATTAGCAACAAGACAGTATTCTCTAAAAATAGGAATGGGCCGAATGGCCGAACGATAGCTTTATGCAACAGCGGCTTTGTACACAGCAACAAGCATACAATGAAATTAATTTCATTTACTCCATCTTCTCTGATTTCAACACCGCCTTTATGAAACAATTTAGAGAAACAAACGTCCAGTAACAAGGAATCTACTACCTTAAAGAGTCTCTGGCCAATCGTCTTGGCCATTATTTGTAAATAAAAATAAACCCCTTCCTGATGAACATACTAAGCCTATCATTTTATTTCATTTCCAAAATAAAAGCACATAGACCGCCAATGAACCATTTCTACATCACAATTCCAACAATAGGAATGCGGGATGAAAAAAAAAAAAAAAACTAACAATTAGATTTGCACGAGAAAATCGTATTTTGCACCTAATAATTGAAGCTTTCTAACTTTTAAGACAGATCAATGATTAGTATTTTTTTTTTTCTTTTTTTGTCAGCATGATCAGTATTCTTTTCCTTTTTATATGTAACAAGTTTTAATTACCTTCAGCAGAATCAACTATCATATTTCTTATATAAGGTGATATGGTTTGATATTTCAACCTCAAGTGCACACATCAAAAACACAACAACGAGTGAAAAATTAGTAAGTTATTTTCATAGGCCAATCAAATTAATCACCATGCAAGCCCAACACATCCTATATATCACCTATTATAACTACAACAAAATGGCATTCAACCAAAATAAGGGTGACATCAAAGCGATAAAATCTATAAATATCAAAATAAACTAAACCCCTCTGATTCTTGTGTCTCCTCATCCGGCCTCTCATAATACTGATTTTCTTCTTCTCTCTCTTCTCTTCTATACTCATCTTCATAATGGGATTGAGGCTGATAGCTTTCTTCAGGTTGCACAAAACTAACCAAATGATTCAACCCATTGACCACGTCATACACCATCAGCCCCATCCTAGCTCCAAACCAGCTCCCAATATGGCTCCCCATAAGGTAACCCAACTTCCCCCCCATCCTCTGCTCCCCGTGGTAACCCCCGACATATGTTCCCAAAAGTGTTCCCGCACCTCTCAAGAACCCTTCAGTCATGGTACCCCCAAAGTACATAGCCTCAAAAAAATCCCAACCTGATGAAACAATTGGGCCCAGGATTCGTTTCGCCTGACGGGATGCCAGCTTGGCAGCCTTCGCACCAACCTTCTGTGCCTGTTTTGCTGCATCGGATGGTGCAAGGCCCTCAGAAATAGCTTCAGCTATGGCCTTTTCAATTGCCTGCTGGCGCACCCGTTCTACATGAGCCGATCGAAGATTGTAAACATAGAGTTTCACGCCTTCTTTAACGCCACATGCGAGGGATCCGGAGCCCATGTCAAAACAGTTTAAGAAGGTGAACTGGCCACTCTTGGAGGCAGCCTCTTCCCCTACCATTTCTCTGAACTTCTCAGCTATAGAAAGTACCAAAAAAACTCTAGTTAGATATGTAACAGACTAACAGCTAACAATATTGTAGTGCCAAATATAGCACATTTTTTTGTTGAAAAAAGAAGTCCAGTGGCCCGTTTCTATTTTCAGAAACAAAAATAAATTCAGCAAATCTATTGCTTTTAACATTAAAACTCAATCTTGTAGTCTTGTTAAGGAATGCAGGACATTCAAAAAGGCACTAAGTCAGCCAAAAGAACAAAAGAAGCTAAACACAAAATCAAACGTAAGAACAAGAAAATTTTTTCACTGGTAACAGCAGAACTAGCTGTACCAGTAACATGCCCAATCGATACACCTTGAAGTTCCAGAGTAGAGTTAGGAATTTTTTTTCCTTAATGGCAATAAAGGTTGGTGTGAAGTCATTCAAGTAAGAAATAATCCAAATAATATTTATTTGATTGAAGACATGCTATGGAACCCAGTATGAAATTATTTACAACTGGCTCCTAATACTCTATATACTACACCCATAATTTTCCTCTTCCCAAACACCATCAATTGATCACCAATTCACTGAAGGCAATTCAATATTTCTACTTATGATACAATACTCCCCTTAAAACTTTAAATTTCAACAAACATCTGCCAGAAATTCAACTTGATCCCCCGGAGAGGCAAACTAATAAAAAGTCAACTTGAATATTGGTTATTGAATTATCAATTATCAGAGTTACAAACTTGATTACGACCATGAATCACTCAACCTGACCAGTATTGTAACTTCTAAATTTCGACCAAATCACAGTTTAGACAAAAGCAAGCAAGAATCCCTAATTTAAACCATAAATCACTTCTGAGAGAGACCCACCTGTCATACTGAGAGCGATGAGACCGATAATAAACAGCAAGAGCTGAACACGCCTCTTCTGTAGATCCAGCATTCTCTCTGAATTTAAACTCGCTGAGAAACCCTAACCTTTGTTAATTAATCTCTCCGTTATTAGCAACAGGCTTTCCTGTTTTTTCTTCCTAATTTGTGATGGAATTAGGGACCAGAGAATAAATTCACACTGTTAAAGTGTTAAGTACAAAAGAAATAAAGAAAAAATGGCGCTGCGTAACGCACTCTTTTCTTTTCTTTTGGCGTCGATCCGCGGTGAGAGATTGCAGAGAAGAATATCTCTGTAAAGACTAAAGAATTGAACGAAGTACACTGACATGTGGGGCCGAGTTGTTTATTCTCTACCTGTCAGTGTCGATGTGGTTTTCTCCGCCATCTTCCAGCCATCCAGTCAAGAACAAACTTATGAATTGAGCTGCACTTGGCGTACAACACCTTGTATCTCTGACAATGGGACAGAGAATAACGAAGGAAGTTCACGGCAGTTGCATCTCTCGGAAGATGGAAAGAAATCCAGTCCGAGCGAGGTAAGGTATCGTCTGCAATTTGGAAAATGCATTCTCTAGAAGCAAAGCGAGTGTGGATAGCTAGAGGTGTAGCCGTGTAGCGCGAGTCTCTGTAGTTTGTTCAGCGTATTCCAAAGACTCGTTACACGACTGGCTGTTCTCGTAGTGTAACACGAAACTGAGGCCGCTTCCGAACTCGAGTTTAACGCGCTGGCGTTTCAACATCTTGACCGGAAATTAATTTTCAAGTTTCTGGAACAACGGTAGTAAACTAATTTACCACCACCTGTATGATTAATTATGATTATGTTTGTTAGTTCTGATTTCCGAATCCTAATTATAAGGTTTTATTTCTTTTGGTTCAGTTGAGAGTTTGAAAATTTTCGGAGCGATACAAAACAAAATAACAGATACATTATATAGTGTTGTTTTTAGTAAATTTTATTCGTTCAGTTGTATTTATTATTTTAAAATTTTGAATTACGGGAAAACGTTGGACGTCTATTAGTTCTCTTACATAACGTCTAAATATTATATTCCCCGTTGTATAATTTGTATTTTGGGGTTTGTTGCTTCACTACAGAAAACACAAAGTTTTAATGATTCTAAATTTAGAAATACGGCACCTTACGGGGTGTTTGCGAGATAAAAAAAAATTTAGAAATATGACATATTGGGTTCCCCTGCTTAAGGTACATTGTTCAAAAAAAAAAAAATAATAAAATAAAAATGTGACAAGAACTGATTAAAAACACAAATTATTGCATTGTAATTATTTTACTTTATAATATTATGCTCATTATAAACACAAAATAAATGATTAAAATGTTATTATGTGTACACGATCTAACCTTTAAATAAAAAAATAGAAAATGGGAAATCTCATCTTTTGAAAAAAAAAAATTATATAAAGAAAAACTGTATTTGCTTCGTAGTCATTCTTCTTTGTCATTCGGCCAAAATATTTGTATCAATAACAGCTGTTTGATCAAATATTTAACAATCATTTGATTTATTATTATTCACCAAAAAATAATTAACAGTAACCGTTTGTATAATTTTTCCCTCAACAGTTTAGTGAAGATAATGGAAAAGGAGATGGAAAATTAAATTCAAAACCCCATCTAAACTGAACGGGCCTGGAATGTTTTCCATCAGTGAGCCCGAAATCCCACTAATGCTGAATAAGCTTAGCTCCGTGACTCTTCTCTATTGCAAATTTGCAACAGTCCGTGCATAGAAAGTTGCAGCGCCAGTCAGTTGCCAACCGATGGACGACGAACAGAGCCCGACGGCCACTTGGCAAGCGAAGCACCGTGAGCTGTACGAGCAAGCAACGCGTCATTCGTTCATCCTTTCGATTCGTGATGGGACCGTTGATTTCTCCTCTTTCAAGCGTTGGCTTGTAATCTATTTCTCTCCATAAACCCTTTCTGTATCTGATTTTTTTCAAATTAAGCAATATATCACTCTTTCAAGTTGTTTTGGAGAAGTTGATTTTCAGCTCAGAATTTAGCTTGAATTAGGCTGGTGACTGGATCATGTACACCTATAACTATCAATTTAAAAAGTGAGTAGAATCACTTTTCTACTCACTTGAGTTAAGGGTTTAAATAAACTTTAGGCATCAGCTTTCAGCTGATGTTATTTGCATCGGGACACTGTTCCAGATGAACCCACCAGGCTGGTGCCAGAAAGTCGATTTTTCTTGGGTTTTTTCATCTGAAATTCTAAGACTGCTGTATTGTTTAACCAAATTGAGTCATCCTAAGAACCAAATGAGTGCATAGCGAAATTATGTTATCTTGGTCGTCTTAATTTATTTAAAATTAGAGCAAATAATGCTATCAATTCATCAATGTATGTTTTGCTTGACCCCAAATCAGTAGAGACATTCGCTATGTTATCTGTAATATTCAATTTTTTTTTATATCTATATATACTATCTTACATTCATCGAGCTTTACATAGAGGCACACTTGAGATTTTCTAATTGAATTACTTTGAACATTCTTTAATCTCTTTTATGTTTTGCTATATTTAATTGCAGGGTCAAGACTACATTTTTGTGAAGGAATTTGTACCCTTTGTATGTAGTGTGTTGCTAAAATTGCAGAAAGAATCAGAGATTAACTCAGATAAGGAGATAATTTTAGGCGGGGTTGCAGCTCTAAGTGATGAGCTGTCTTGGTTCAAGAATGAAGCTTCAAAATGGGGCGTTGATCTTTGTGGCATAACCCCATTCACTGCAAATACAGAATACTGCAGGTACTTTTCTATATGGATTCTTTTCTACTTTTTCAATTTAATGCCAAATTTTTATTATTACTCATATTAATTCTGCGAAAACTCAAAAAAAAAAGTAAAAAAAAAAAAAAAAGAATAGATAGGTATCTTGCCATACCCACATAATGGAAAGCATCTTATTGGAAAGAACGGGCATATCCAGCATATAGTGATAGCTAACTGTCTTGCTTCTGTGCAAATCCTTCTCCCTTTTATTTGGTTCTTTCTTTCCTTCTTTTCTTTCTTTGTTTTGTTTTTTGTCCGGAGTTGCGGGATGAACTTGATATTTAAGGCCGTACATCGGGCTTAATTTGGGTCCATTTAACACAAAGAATTTCAACATGTAATTTTTACCAACTTAACCAGTATACCAGTATAGCACCTTGATATTGCACTATAATAGATTCTCTTTTTTAGGTTTCTGCAGAGCTTCGGTCCACTAGATGTCAACTATACTGTTGCTGCTACAGCATTCTGGGCAATAGAGACAGTATACCAGGAGAGTTTTTCCTTCTGCATAGAAGGAGACCACAAAACACCAACCGAGCTTCTGGGTACATGCCAGCGATGGGGTAATTCCGATTTTGGGCAGTATTGCAAATCTCTTCAAGAAATTGCAGATAGATGCCTCAAAAAGGCTCCAGCTGATGTGGTTAGAAAGGCTGAAGAGGTGTTCGTTAGTGTTCTTAAACATGAAATTGAATTTTGGAATATGAGCTCCAGTGAGTAGGCTGGAGGACGATTGCTGAAATGTTTGTAAATAGTACATCTTGCACTTTCTATGAACTATCCCGTTTTTGTACTGGGTCCTTGCTCCTTATCTCATTTTGGACTAGATATTTCTCATTAGGATGTGTCATTTCTTTTCTTTTCCATCGGGGATTAAATAGTACATGCTTTTCATATCTTATAGGATAAATTTAAACGGCTTTGATACTGTTTAAACTCCATATTTAAAAAGCTTATTGTACATAGATGATTGAAAAGACCTCATTGTATTAATCTGGTTTGGTGAGTGATAAACTGGTACATTCTTATACTAATCAAGAGGCACATACCCTTGCAGGTTCACCGACTAGACAGGTTTTTTTTCTTTTCTTTCTTTCTTTCATGTGTGACTTGGTGACTTTTGTTGGATTTCTTTTCTAGCCTACCCCAACTTGTTTGGGACAAACGGCTTAGTTGTTGTTGTTCTTTCTTTCAGGTAGCCCTGACCTGGAACCAGTATCTTTGTTTTGCAGTAACGAATTAACTAGCAACCTCTAGTTCAATTTATTTCTTGTGTTTATTAATAATACAACAGCTCAAGATAAAAAAAAAAAACAAAAAACAAAAATTAGACATATCATAAAACCTTATAAAATAGTCGCCATAAACCCAATCTCCCAATACAAGCACACACCCTTTTAAATCTTAACTGGCGTCTAATCTCAAGATCTCATCTCAGACCCAAACACATACCAGTATTCTGACAATCCAATTAATCCTCGTATGTGCGGCACTCGTTGGTCTCTGGGTTGTCCTTGCAGTACTCCTCAAGTGGGTCCTTCCCCTTGTTCTTGTCGCGTGCATGACTTGCAGCTGCACTGAGCTCCTCCACTTCGTCCCAGGCAGCGACACACTCGCCAGCCTTTGGGTCATCTGCGCACGTCTCCTCTGCATTCTTTATGCTCTCTGACACCTTGTTTGCAATCTCCGATGGAGTCGACCTAACGACGAGTCTTGTGCAACGCCTAGCACCGCAAGGGAGAAGCCTTACTTGGGATGGTGATGGATATAGATTGGAGATGTTTAGCAGCCTGACTGGTCTAGGGGTTGAGAGAGTTGTCATGCCGGAGAGAGAAGCAGCCATTGTGCCTTGGGAAGATATTCTGCTGTGTTGCTTTTCTAATTGTGAAACTGAAAATGCACAAGAGTAGGGAAGGATATTAGGATATGGGTGGAGTGCTTTTTAAGGCGCTTGTTTCTTATCTTTTAGTGACCAATTGTATGGTTACAAATCAGCCCGACTAGATTTTATTTTGAACTTTATTTCCTGCTGAAAGAAAATAAAAAAAATCAGCCCGTGTAGATTTTTTTAGCCTTTTCAGATATATCCTTATGAAACTTGTGAATTGTAGTTTTTTTTTTTTTTGTGAAAATCCCAACTCCTTGGTAGCTACTACCCTAACACTATGAATCAAAGCAAACCAAAAAACAAAAAAAAAGGAAATTTTGTATTTGCATTGTGAATTATAGATTAAACTCTCCAAATTAACCTACGTGCACCGCAAAATTTAAATTTAACATATTATTTTCTATATGCGCATTTCAAATTAATAATTGGTATGTTTATCTGGTGCTTTTGGCAAGATTTATTTGCCACGGTATTTATAATATTAGCTCAATATACTTTACAACTGAATCTTAACTATATGCCGACGCTGTGGCTATGTATCCAGTCGCTACATACTCTAGTCCAGCAACACAACAGTACACTGCATCGTGTTAGCGACAAGCTATAATTTCGAACAAAATTTCAAGCTGACAACATGTTTGTTTATTATATCAAAAATCAGATGGACTTGTAAACAGTTCTGAAACTTTTGATAAGTGTCTAATGAAGTAAAAACTGTAATTAAGAAATGGCTTAATATGTAGAGTTTAGTGAGAATATGAGGATGTAATTATGAGACACTGCATCCCTCAGGTACCTGGAGAGTGTCTATTTATAGGGATCAGGACCTCCATTGTCATGCTGATGATTTTTTTTCGGAAATTAACA
Organism: Rhynchospora tenuis; assembly: GCA_027725995.1. Taxonomy (NCBI): domain Eukaryota; kingdom Viridiplantae; phylum Streptophyta; class Magnoliopsida; order Poales; family Cyperaceae; genus Rhynchospora; species Rhynchospora tenuis. The sequence continues at coordinate 52,938,548 of CM050888.1, forward strand.
TCTTCAAATTCGGGACTTTTGAGCAAGTAACTAGAGATCATAAAATCCAAGCCGAGATGTTGGAAATTGTTGCATTGATATGGATTTCAGGTTCATGATTTTTTCAGAAATCGACACATCAGAAAAGTTTATTAATTACAGGCTTCCATAGACTGAAATACTGAATCATACAAAATTTAATCGGCAGATCGTTTATGGGCTGAAAATAGGTTTTGTGGGCTAAGGTACAATCATGTTAGTACAAGTTCAGGAGTTCAGATTCAGACAAGTACGTTTCAATTTTCAAATAAAGTTTTTCTTGATTTTGCATTCCTGCTACAGACTACAGTGCTACCAGCGAGCATCTTCAAATAAATTATATCTAACACTAAAACCTTCAATCTCAATAAAAGATGATATCCTTTATGACAACAGAATGTCAACATATTAAATACCAGAATACTCGTTTATCTCGTCCAACTTTTTATCATTATGTTACGTTGCATGCTTGCTTGGCATCTACTTACGGACTAGTGGTCAGATTAGCGATAATATTTAGCTCAAAATCAAATAATTCCTCTAGAAAGTTGGGTAATATAAAGGCGATTGCAAACTATAATTTTTCCCGAGACATTTCTTAGCTATCTACCTAATTTTCCATCTCCTATAGTGTTCACCACATATTTTTACAAGCTATTTATAAGGAAAAGGAATAAATTCATGCAGTTAAATTTTTATTTCTTCCTTTTGAAATTAAATTTGTATGAATGGGGAGATGTTCGTAGTGACCAAGATTTGAAGTAAAGACAGGTATTAAACGACAAAAATAGGAAAATAACTAAATACAACACAAAGGTATTTTTAATATGGTCTTGCGTTGAAAATGAAGTCGGGGACTTTTTAACGGCGATGCTGATGTATTGCTGCTTTTAAATAAATTATTAGATCCAAAACGGAGAACATATTTTTATCAGGGATTTACGCATCTCTTATTCAATAAATAGATTCTTTCGAGATTTATCATAAATCACAATTAAGAATAATAAGCATGCGTATCATTTAAGTTTGCCGGCTTATAGCATATTAGGAGCAAATCCAGTCATCAAATGTAAAAAGTTATATAGTATCATTAATACTAGCTGACTTCATAATCACGCTTTCATTCACTTTTATTAAAAAAACATAAAACAGAATACAAAATGCCTGCATTAGATTTTTAATATTTTGAAATTAAAAGGTAAAGATTTTCAATTGGACCTGAATCCAAGCTAAACAAAGGATAGGTAGAGCAATAATAATAATAATTATCATTGTTATGAAAATTGGAAGAGACGGCTAAACTAAAGAAAGAGAGAATCAAAAAACAAAATTTATGAGAAATCTTAATTGTTTTTCTTGACTGATTATATACACAGGGTACAAATAGTCTTTTTTATAATAATATAAATTCTCCACAAAGAAAACCAAATAAATAAAATTTTTCAAAATACCCTACGTATCAAATACACAAAAAATTCTTCTTACCATAGCCTGACAAATATTAGTCTGTTATTCTGACAACCTGACAAATCAAGTCTGCTACCAATTGACGGTGAGATGTAGTGTTCTCCAAAATGACACGACACGATCATGTTGGCACGACATGGTGTGCGTGTTGACACGACACGACACGACACGAATACAAAATTGACACGACACGATCGTGTTATCGTGTCGTGTTGGGATATTAGAAAGTTTAACACGAACCAACACGACACGATTTGACACGCAACACGACACGAACACGAATTAACACGACACATTAACACAAATTTAATTATTAATGTTAATTAATTAAATAAAATTAATAATTTAAATTTAATTTATAATACTATATCATATTATTTACCATCATTTGACTCATATTGTTCTAATTTAATTATTATTTAGTAATTTTTCCCTTTACTTTTAATTTTTTAATATTTTTCAATATTTTTTAATTTAAAAAATAATAAATAATATGACACGATGTGACACGACTAACACGACGTGTCAACACGACACGACACGATCGTGTTAGTCGTGTCGTGTCAGAATGCGTGTCGTGTTGCCTATCCTCACCATTTAACACGACACGACACGACACGATTAAAAAAGTAGTTCGTGTTAACACAACATGACACGAGACTCTAACACGATCATGTTTGACACGACACAACAGGACACGCACGATTGGAGAACCATAGTGAGATGAGAGGCATGTCCAATAAAAAAAATATAAATAAATAAAGAAGTAAAGTCTTTCAGTTGGAATGACCTCATGTAGCGTCAGGCCGTCAGCCAATCAATAGAAACTTCTTCAAGCAGAAGGGTCCGTTGTTTTAGATAAGATACCTCTTTGAAATTTCCGTTACAACGCTCTTTCAATATGACGGACAAGAGCATAACAAGCAATTCACCTATTCTTGTATGAAATCTGTGATCAAATAAGCTTGTTTGAGTTTATTTATTTTTAGGTGTATTTCAAAAATTGTTCCCAAGTATATTAAATCTGATAAAAAAATTATTCAAAAAAAGATAAATAAAAATCTTATCCAAAAATATTAAGCTTTACTTATTTATAGGCTTCTGTTAGAGCACAAATGGAGAGTGTAGTTCAGCATACAACTGGAGACAATCAGCACAAAGGATAACTACTCCCAACTGATACACTGCATCTGTTAGACAGCGCATCAGTGGTCCTCACACTGAGGAATCACGCTTATTTCACCTCATTCTCAGATCTATCAATAAGATCATGACATGTGTAATTAGAATTAGGGTTTCTGATGTTTATTCTCTATATATAGGCAAAAGACTGCTGTAATCAATATGAGAGAAATAATGAGAAAAGTTTCTTTAAAGAAAAGCATTTCGTTTTATCAGTATATTTCTATTTACCAGCAAACTGTTTCATGGTATCAGAGCAACAGTAGGCTTGCGCCATTGTTTCTTCCTTGCTTTAATTCATGGCTACCCCTTCCACCAACCCCCAAAATTCCTCTTCTCCTTCTTCTACACTATCTCCTGCTACTTCAATTGTTCCTTTAACAATCCCAATTGCTACAAAACTAACTCGCACCAATTACTTAGCTTGGCAATCCCAAATAGTACCTCTTCTCCATGGTTATGGTTTGTTTCAGTTCATTCATTCCCCTACTCCTCCGTCTCCTTTGATTATTACAGACACGTCGACCTCTCCCAACCCAGAATATCTCACTTGGCACAAGCAAGACCAACTTCTTCTAGGTTGGCTCCGTTCTTCTCTCTCCGAGTCACTGCTGGCTCAAGTGGTTTCTTGTGACACCGCCGCCAGCCTCTGGTCGATGCTTCATCAGACCTTTTCTGCTACTTCTCAGGCTCGTTTACTTGATCTCCAGCAACAGTTGCAATCTCTGACCAAAGGTGGTTCTAGTTGTGCTGAGTATATACAAAAAATCAGATCGCTAGCTGATGAACTCGCCTTCATCGGAGCTCCGATTTCCGATGCTCAGCTAGTCAATTACACCCTTCGAGGGCTTGGTTCTGAGTTTAATCCTTTGGTCATAGCTGTTACAACAAGATCGGAACCTATATCTCTTACTGACCTTCACTCTCATCTCCTCACTCATGAAAATCGCCTCAACTCACAACATATTGCTCTCCCCTCCTCTGCCTCACTAGATCCCACAGCCTTCTACACTACTTCTCGCCCTCGTAACCCAAATCCAAGGCCAAATACACCTTATCGGGCTCCGTTTCGGCATAATGGGCCAAACCCGCCTTTCAACAGACCTTACAATCCGAGACCAAATACACCCTACCAACCTCGCCCACCCAGGCCCAATACCAACCAGCCCTACAGAAACACCTTCCCTCCTCCAGTTCAAACCTTCCCGCCAGTTCAAGGAGCTCAGCCATGTCAGATCTGTCAGCGCTGGAATCATCAAGCCCGGCAATGTTACCATCGTTTTGAGAACAGATTCCTGGAGCCTCTGCCTGTGGCACCACCTTCTACGCCTACTTATCGCCCACCTGCTCAACCTCCCTATCAAGCCTTTGTCGCTCAACCTTCCACCTACCCGGCACCTCATGAGTGGTGTATTGACTCCGGCGCCTCTCATCATGTCACCCCAGATCTCAACAACATCTCCTCCTTCCTCCCTTATGAGGGCAATGACACATTGCAGATAGGTAATGGAGTGGGCATGCCTATAACACATATGGGTACATCTTCCTTTCTTTTTCCTAATTTCTCTCTTAAGTTAACTAACATCCTTCATGTTCCTTTGTTTACTCGCAATCTTTTGAGTCTATCCAAACTGCTACAGGATAATTCATTAACCATTGAATTTTGTTCTTCTTTTTGTCTCATAAAGGATCAACAAACCAAGACCATCCTTCTTCAAGCTCCTCTCATTAATGGCTTATATCTTCTTCATTTACCTTCACCTTCCTCTTCACCCAAAGCTTTTGTGGGAGAGAGAGTCTCGGCTGATCTTTGGCATGCTCGTTTAGGCCACCCATCTTCTTCTACTACCCTTCATGTTTTACATAAATTTCAATTACCATGTTCTTTACATAAGTTGTCATTTTGTAATGAATGTTCAATGGCAAAATCTCATAGACTTTCTTTCAATTCTAGCTCTTCTTTCTCTAATGCTCCTCTTGAAATTGTTCATTCGGATCTTTGGGGTCCATCCCCTATATTATCCAAAGATGGGTTTAGATATTATGTTATATTTGTAAATGACTACACACATTACTCATGGATATATTTCTTACATACAAAAGATGAACTATTAAATGTTTTCTCCTCTTTCAAGTTACAAGTAGAAAACCACCTCAACCATACCATTAAAACAATCCGTACCGACAATGGCACCGAGTATAAACCAATTGTTCGTGTTTTTCCACAAATTACTTTTCAAACAACTTGCCCATATACTCCCCAACAAAATGGGGTGGCCGAACGAAAGCATCGCCATATCATTGAGCTCTCTCTTGCTACTATGAACCATGCATCTATACCATTAAAATATTGGGATGATATCTTTGCTAGCATTGTGTTTCTTATTAATCGCATACCTTCTTCTTCTTTACATTCTATTCCCTACCAAAAACTGTACAACAAAGTACCAGATTTTACTCTCTTACGCGTTCTTGGTTGTTTATGCTATCCTTACCTAAGGCCCTATACTCATCATAAATTGGAAAATAGATCCCTCCCTTGTGTGTTTATTGGCTACTCTCACTCACAAAAAAGGATACAAATGCCTACATTTACCTACTAACAAACTTTATGTGTCAAGACATGTCATTTTCAATGAGTTGCAGTTTCCATTCAGCACTGTCTCAGGTTCAACTTCAGAAACCACTGCCGCTGCATTTCCTCTTAGCACCATTCTGATTCTGCAAACTTCAGCATCTCTCCAGCCCAACAATGTGCCAGCCCAACAACCGCTTCAGGCCCACAATTTACATGACCGTTATGTGACTCAAACTCCTCCTTTAAATGTCGCTGCCCGTATTCTCACGCGCCCTCCTGACCGCACTACTGGGCAGCAGTCTCCTCCTGACCGTCATGTGATGCCTCCCACTTCATCTTCTCCAATCGACGTTCAAGCATCTGTCACTGCTCCCTCCACCTCAACTCATCACATGACAACTCGAACAAGAGATAATACTCGCAGACCGCGGGTGTTTCACGATCATGTTGCCTTTACTTCTACTAGCACACTTGATGAGGTCGAACCACTCAATTTTCGCCAAGCCAACTCATCACCACATTGGCATGCCGCCATGGCTAAGGAAATTGATGCCTTGGCTCTCAATAAAACCTGGACCCTTGTGCCTCTACCACCTAGCCAGAATGTTATCACTTGTAAATGGGTGTTTAAAATCAAGCGCAATGCTGATGGATCTCTTGAACGCTATAAAGCACGACTTGTTGCCCGGGGCTTCAATCAAGAAGAAGGCGTGGATTTTTTTGATACCTTCAGTCCAGTGGTACGTCCCACTACAATTCGCCTTGTGCTATCTCTTGCTGTTACTCTTGGCTGGTCTATTAGACAACTTGATGTAGAGAATGCTTTCCTTCATGGAGATTTGCAAGAAACGGTTTTTATGACTCAACCACCCGGGTTTGTTGATCCCCAATTTCCTACTCATGTGTGCTCTCTTTCCAAAGCTCTATATGGTCTCAAACAGTCCCCTAGAGCATGGTTCCATACTTTAAGCTCAGCTCTTCTTAAATTTGGCTTTTGTGCCTCACACTATGACCCCTCTCTTTTTGTTTATCACAAGGCTCATCAAACCGTGGTGCTATTAGTTTATGTCGATGATATTATTATCACCGGCAGTCACAAGGACTTGCTTCTGAGTATCATTCAATCCTTACAATCTCGGTTTAAACTCAAGGATTTGGGCCCTCTTCGGTTTTTCTTAGGAATTGAAGTAAGTTCCACACAAACCGGCATTCACCTTTCTCAACAAAAGTACTTGAAAGAGTTACTTCATAGGGCAAAAATGCATGAATCTAATCCCTGTGCATCTCCAATGGTTGCCAACCTTTCCTTATCTCTTCATGATGGTGATCCTATGGAAAATCCAACTCAATATAGAATGGTTGTTGGGGCCCTTCAATATGCCACCATTACACGTCCCGACATCACCTATGTCGTCAACAAAGTCTCTCAATTTATGCACTCTCCAACTTCAACCCACTGGGCAGCTGTAAAACGGATATTAAGATACTTGAATGGTACTCTTCATCTTGGATTACATCTTCATGCCAATGCTCCTCTTCAATTACATGCTTATAGCGACGCCGATTGGGCGGGTTGTCCCGACGATCGCCGTTCCACCTCTGGGTTTTGCATTTTTCTAGGTCCAAACTTGATTTCATGGAGTGCCAAGAAACAGGTGACAGTTTCTAGATCAAGCACTGAGGCAGAATATCGTGCTCTAGCAATAGCAAGTACTGAGCTCATTTGGCTTCAATACATTCTTCATGAACTTCACATCTCTTGCTCAAACTCTCCAATTCTTTGGTGTGACAACATCGGTGCTACTTTTCTAGCATCCAATCCTATGTTTCATGCACGCACAAAGCATGTGGAAATTGATTATCATTTTGTGCGTGAAAGGGTTGCTAAGAATGAGCTTCTGGTACAGTTTATTTGCTCCAAGGATCAGGTGGCTGACATTATGACAAAACCACTTAGTACCCCTCGGTTTTTACTGCTTCGAGACAAGCTTCAGGTGTCTTCTGAACCTTCTGCTTGCGGGGGGCTGTTAGAGCACAAATGGAGAGTGTAGTTCAGCATACAACTGGAGACAATCAGCACAAAGGATAACTACTCCCAGCTGATACACTGCATCTGTTAGACAGCGCATCAGTGGTCCTCACACTGAGGAATCACGCTTATTTCACCTCATTCTCAGATCTATCAATAAGATGATGACATGTGTAATTAGAATTAGGGTTTCTAATGTTTATTCTCTATATATAGGCAAAAGACTGCTGTAATCAATATGAGAGAAATAATGAGAAAAGTTTCTTTAAAGAAAAACATTTCGTTTTATCAGTATATTTCTATTTACCAGTAAACTGTTTCAGCTTCTCTATTTTTTTTTCCTTTTTTGAAAGGATTAAGTAGAGATTTAGTTTTACTATTGTGATGGAAAATATTAAAAAGCTGTCAAGCCCTTTTATTTTAATTAATTATCTACTTTTCATATTATGTTTCTAACTAATACCAGGTTCCAGGCAAAGTTTTGCAAGCCGGGGGGAGGGGGGGTCAGCTTCTAGATGTCTTTGATTTTGGTGGTGATTAAAGTTTTGTTTCTTCTCTTTTTTTTTTTCTTTTTTTTTTAAAAAAACTTTTAAGACCCCGTAGGGTTGTTTTGTTTCTTCTCTTTGAGAAAAAGAGAAACAGTTATAACCGAGAATTGCCAGATGCGTGCCAGACACGTGCCTCCTCCAAAATTTTATATATCAACTTGATCTCTGAACTCAAACTGTTATATGTCTGGTGGGAATAACAATATTTTAAAGGAAAAAAATTAACAATATCTGGTGGGTACTGATTTGTGATGCAAACGATTACTGATAAAGTAATGACTGGTAAATTTAACAAGTAAAAATGAGAGGCAGGTTTATGAGTGAAATTGACCTAAAGTTTGCCGGTCCCAAAATTTACATAAAATTTATCAGTTTCACTTGAACAAATGAACCGTCAACTTTTTTTTCAATTAAATGAAGCGTCAATTTGTTGTATAGTTGAGTGCCAATCTAAACAACCAATTGATGTAGCATATATAGAATTTTAGTTCTAAGGAATTGTCAATCTATGCACAAGTATGTGTCATTGTGCCAAGCTGTTGGTAAAATAAATGTCAATTTTGATTGCTCGAGACGTCTAATCTAATTTTGTTAGGAAATTCCAAAACATTTTTCATATAACAGTCGATGAATAATTATTTGTTGTCTAGCCCCGTTTGCAACAGTGCAGACATTTAGTTTTGAAATGATATGCAGAGAGGTTAGCTTCGCTGTTAGCTAATATCAACCATAACTTGGATGAGCCCGTCTAGATAAAACTTGATTGAAATATTTTCTTCTCTTTTCCGAGAGAAAATTATTAATTGAAGTATTACCTTAAACCAGGTAAAAGGGTTCTGGTTTTGTTTAAATTTTATTGTTAGGCACAAAACGAAGGTCTGGATATCCTATGACCATGTAATGAAATACTTCCATTTCATTTGATATCTACTGTTGCAAAATTGACCAAATACCTGCTCAAACCCACTTTAGAGAGCATGAAAGAGAACAAATATAAAACAAAGGCAGCCCACTGATACAATTATACGTATTTTATATTTATAAGATAATGAAATGACGAAAGAAAACTAGGCTTTTTTCTTCCACAAAGTAACAAAAGAGAACTTGTATTCATCCTCTCTTCCGTCAGATATTTTAATGAAAGCTCAAGAATATTATTATGTTTTAATCAATCTATCTATGTATCTATCTATCCAGAAATTAAGTAAATAAAGGAGACCACACAATTGGACCTTAATTTAACATGAATGCAGAACAGCTAACACGTTACCAGGGACATAAAAAATTATACTTTTCCTGTTCAGATTGAATATACAGTTTTCAGCACGCATTTTGGATTGGTTAATAGAGATTCCAGGGGAGAGTTAGAGAGAGAGACCTAATTAGAATCATCAAGGCATATAACAAAATATTACAATTACATTAAAAACCACCTTAATAATACATTCAGTCTGTTACAAGTTACAAGCATCACAAATCGAAATAAAACAACACACAAGACTTTTAAACATTAAACAACAGCTCTAGCCCAGCCACGAATATAAAACCTAGATTATGAGCCGTACTGCAAAATAGATCCCTCCATGAACAACCCCAGAAGCAAATTTTGGCGTCCCTTTTATGCACAATCCATACTAGTAGATTGGGGCGTTAAATTTGATTTCTGGAATTATTCAACCACAACAGATTAATACATCAGAAACTGACCAGACTAACCCTAATCACACAAAATATAACACATTAATAAGCATAAAAGCCAGTAAGGCTATTGCAGAGATATGGTTTAATTCAGAATTGAACCAAGTTGGCAGCAGCCATGACAGGCGGGACAGCCGGAACTTGCCATGGGTTCAAGTCAGCAGTTACCGGGAAATCAGGTCCAGAGATAGAACCCATCATAACTGGATCCAGACCTGGCAGCTGCCATGGCCTCATGAATGGGATAGGCTGAGACTCAGGCATATCTTGTATATCCATGTTTATTCCCATGAAATCTTCATAAATCCTTAAAATAGAGTTCAAGGACTTCAGCCTCTCAGCCAGCTCAGCATGTCGGGCCCGCAGGACCTGGTTCTCCTTCTCTACCATTATGTACTGCTGGGATGTCAGGTTGAGTCTCGCCTCAATATCAGCATTATCAGCCTTAAGGCGAGCCCCTTCTGCAATAAGGGTGTCTAGGTGCATCTGTTTCTTCATGCGGGACCGCCTGGCAGATTCCCGGTTGGATTGCATCCTCTTCCTTTTTCTGTCATCTGAGACTGGGGAATCTTGCTCAGGGCTCGAGTCACGGCGAATTGGGGGAGACAGAGACATGTTATTTATTTCAAAAATTGGGTTTATTGTATTTAGAGGTAACTTGATGAAAGCTAGGATTTTGGCACTAATTTGGAATTTATTTGAGAATTACTAAGCTAACTAAAGGAGAGATAATTCATGAGACAGCATAGAACCAGTAAAGGAAAGCTACTGAGAAGGAGTGGAGGAAGATGAAGCGGCGCAACGAGGATATTTTCATAACAGCTCAGATTATTCTTGAACTTTGGGGTAAATACATGAAAGGAAGAAATTAAACTACAAAAGGTTACAAATTTGGGGCTTTTTTTTTACAACCGAATAGAAACTCCACAGGGTCTCTAGATCTGATTATGGCACTACAAATAGACGATTTGGGGCAGTTTGGTGGTAACTAATTTGGGGATTTGGTTCTATTTATCGAGAATAACCGTAAATTGAAACCAAAACCTAGAAATATCAGATCTATATTACCAGAGTTTTGCCAAATCAACGATCAATTGCGATATAGAGGAACCAGATGGAGCTTATTACCAGAAAGAGGAGAGTTGAAGAGAAAGGGAATGGGTTGTTACTTAGCTGGAGAAGGAAGCGTTGAAAGCCTTTGATTGAAGAGAGAGAGAGAGTGGTGAATTGTAGAAATGTGAAAGGATGTTTTAAAGTGGTTCAATCAGGGGTACTTTCGGGATTTAGAAAAGTAGACATGCTAAGCGGGGCCGCCAACTACGTACGAAAAAAGGCTCACAGCGAAAAGAATTTTGTTTGCGCACCACTGTGATATACTCTTTTTTACGTTCAAATACATGAGAGTCTATTATTGGATTTGGACTCATTTTTGTAATGTGACGTAGAAACTTTGGGGGAAAAGAATTCTTCGGAGAATCAAAGTGGATCTCATCTTCTGGAGCAAAGAGTAAAGGGATTTGGAAAGCTTGATTGGGCCAAGTGGCACTTTTGAACTTTGGAAAGAGGCTTGAAAGTTCCAGCTGTACAATACCGCTTCAAGATTTTCCTTTATTAAATGTTATTATATTTACCGGAGATAATATTATAGTATATTGTGCTCTTGACCTAATTACCTAAATGTAAGTTGTAAGTTGTAACTCCTTCAGAAAAAAAAAAAAAAAAAAAACCCCTTCTAGCAAGGAAAAGTTGCTCTCTCTGTTCTCAGCGCATGAAGAGCACTTCATTTGTTGAAACATTGCTTTTACGCGTATACAGCAATAAAAAAAATGAGAGATATTTTTAATATTATAATATATAATATTGAATTAGTCCATATTTGACGCCACAAAAAACTAATTTTGTGAGTTTTGCATTGAAAAAGTAATCGTTTAATTTCTGTTTTGAAATAGCATGTTCATTAAATCAATATTATTTCGTTAAAAAAAATTTTGTTGGCGTTGAAGATTTGTTCTATCCAAGAATAGGACAAAAGAATGTTAAGATATTTCTCTTGCTAGAAGTATTCATCTGTGCAAGTGGCTCCTCTTTACGAAGAAAATTGACTGTTTTTGAAATATTGAAATCTGACCTAAGACGAGAACAGTTCGTTTTAATTTTTAATTAAGAGTAAGAGAAGAAATTTTCCTTAACAAGTAGCCATAAACTAGGGGCACCATGGTCTTTTGGAAACGAGGTTACAAAGGAATATTCCAGGTATATCCGACAGCAGTTCATTGATTGTGAAATTACCGTTTTGTACGTTCATGGATTACCGTCATTTGTCACTCAATACTCATGTAAGTGGAATCAAATGATGATTAACACTTGTTTGAGATTGAGTTGGAAGGTTCTACGTATTATACCGTGTCTGCAATTTATGAATTGATCAACTTGCATAACAAAAATATTTATATAAGAAAGAATGCCGGATGCATCTTCCCGGATTTATAATCTTCATAGATAAATAGGATTAGAGACAGAGACATAAATGATATGCTTGAATCTCTCTATAGCATCACCTCATGCCTCACTATTACGTAAATCGGAACGTCATGATGTGACTGATTTCAGTTAAAATTGATACGACACGCCATGTCACGTATATGATCATAGCACGTATATTTGTTTTAATTTTTCCACAACTTTTAATTATTATTTGCAATTGTATTTGATCAACACTTCAAAATCTAAAGTGAAAAAATAGAAGATAATGTGAACGATTAATTCTTCAATATTTCTTCCATCTATGTAAATTATTTATTTCAAAAAATTTATTCATAATTTCTATTTTTAAAAATCGTTATCCAACAAAAATAAGAACATCAAATAATAATTATCAGTCACGTGTGTATCGTATCGTATCGTATTGTGACGTGCCAATTACAATTACGTGAATTATGATGTCACGGTCCTAATTATGCTCATAATCATCTTAGCATTTTACATTTTTAATATACTTATTAAGAATGTCAATTTATCCGGCCTGGTCGTACAATTTAGATCCGGTAAGTTCGGGCAGGTCCCACGAGTATGCTGCTAATTCATTGAAGCAAAACATCCACATTATTTTCCCAAAATGCCCATAGCAACGTCAAATGAACCTCAAAACATTCTTCTAATTTTGGTCAAATGAAATTTACTAGATGTCTATGTTGTACTTGTACTAAGACCATCGTAAACAAATTAAATGTCTATGATGCAAGCAAGCGTGACACTCCCACGTTTGTGGTTTTGAAGTATTACAAGTACCTCCGAAATCCTTAACCCCGCAGGCCCGCACCATCATCTAATTGTTATTGTTTTTTTTATCAACTTAAGTTTGAAAAATAAATAAATGTATATTGTATAATTAATAAGCAGGTATGTGTCGTAAAATTATCTTGTGTGCATATTTTATGGGTGATTTAGACAATAAACTTGGAGTTAAAATAGCAAGAGTGTATTCTACAATAATCAAGTGCGTGTTATGCAATTATAAGCATGCATTAATTAGAGGAAACATGAGTCCAGCACAGATGGTCATAACTCTGTGTCTCTATTGCTTCTTTTAGAGAAAACATGTTCAATTTCCGATAGAAATAAAAGAGGAATAAACTATGTATTTTATACAGTGACTTATGCTTCTTTAAATAAATGATAAATTTTAGAAAAAATAAACAAGCATTGAGTGAGGCTGGAGAAACAAGTTCGAATTTTCAGACCGAAAACATGTTTGACCAATCAAAAGGTCTCGACGTACGGCTGTCATCAGTAACCGTAAATAATTAAATCTAATTTGCAATTACGTGGTAGATAAATTTTTATGATGCAATAACTAACAATGTACTTGTGGGTGCACGAAGAGGTTCATGAAAAAGTGTCTAAGGAATGAGTTCACAAACAGTGCTCGTCCGATTTATTGAAATTTATATTAGAGGTAGGTCCTGATCAAAAGCTTGTTTTTTTTAATACGGGATTTCATTCCATTAGAATTTTTTTTCAATCAACTAATTTGGTGTCATTTGGTGGAAATTTCTATATAATTAGATCTAACGAATCTTGAGAAATCATCAAATGAAATGAAATCCCACAAAAAAAAAATTCATCAAAGCCGTAGTGTGGATATGGGAATTGATCGATATTAATTTATTTCACTTCTAAGTTCTAATTGATATCGAAGTTAAATCCGTAGGAAATATTAATTTCACGATGTTTTTTTTTTTTTTCTGGATTCAAGAACTAGCTTCACATCAGTTACAATTATTTAAAGAGGACGTATTGAAGAATTTAAATTTTTAAAGGTCCTTTTAATAAACATGGTCCTATATTCAGTAAATTCTGTGAATGGATATACTTACTACAACTCTAATTTAGAACTTAGTCCACTTTATATACTTACTACAACTCTAATTGTTGAAGGACATGAATCTTATCTGTGCATTTTGATTTTTGACTTTACAGCTTCTAAACTTATGCTTGCTTTGAGTTTTCAACCAAGATATAATTATACAGTAATACAGAGGCTAAAAGCGGGTGGGCCCGTGGTACTTCCTTTTTTCAGCTTTACGATATATAATATAATGTGTGAGATTCCAAACTTATGAGCACATATTTCAAAATCCATATGCTATTCTGGTGATTTTTTATTTAAAGCAGTCAAAACTTCAAATTACATCCCCGCAAGGAAAAACTGGGTAATTAATATACGGCATTTTTGGGGAAAGAAGTCTCAAAAGGAGAAATGTTGATGTTGTTTGACTTAAGCAGTTGATTTGGTACAGAATCTTAGTATTTCTCACTTCTAAACTTTCCTTCGGAATTAAGTAAAATTGTTGTACGAAAAGCCAGATAAAAGAGCGAAAAACTATAGGCGGGACTACATCATCCCACATGCAACTGCTAGTTTTGTTCTGTTTCTAAATTTAAACAATTAAGGGTATTTTGATAGGTTGGTTGATTGATTAATAATGCTTGGACCGGATCATGCGCGTGTCGGTGTTCTTTTCCAATAGATAAATACTATGCGGTCCAACTAGAAGCACATAAACATGCATCATTCCTAAATTTTACATTCTTGCTGTTGCGTTCGAAACCCTCTGCTGCATTTTTACTAGACTTGAAATTTGTATTGCAGTATGTTGTTATATTTTGCACAATACACATGCCAACATAAAAAGGGAAAAAGTTGACGCATATAATTAAAAATATGTCCACGATAAAAAAATTGAAAATAAGTCTTAATTAAAGAACATAGACAATTTGGAAATGCTTATCGAACGAAGGTTGTAGAATTAAAACTCACTTGAGTTTTATGGATATATAATTTTGAACAAAATTGAGAAGTTTTGACCCCATTTCGTTTTTTAAAAGAAAACTCTTTTAAAGAGACGACCCTCAAATATCTCTATACAACTTTATAAGATTTTTGACACTATATGTCTAGCTTAAACAAAAAAAAAACTTTGTAAGATTTTCTCAGCTTTCAAAAATGACATTTCTTCATGTATAATGAATATTTGTTCAATTAAAAACTTAAATGTGCACTTTTTTTAAATTAGCATAATCACGTATCTGTATTTAACAACCAAATTCATTCAAACGTACTATACAAATTTTAACTAAATAAACAATTATTCCTGCTAAATGCGCACTTAATGAACAAATAAACACTTTATACTTTAGAGAGACAATCAACTAACTAATTCATACTAAACCTCTGTCCGAAAAACAAGAAGAGAAGTAATTCATGCTATAGATATGTTAGGTAGATCCAATGCATACTCTGTTGATCAATAATGTTTTTTCTATCTTTTCTTTTTCTTAAACTGAAGTACCATCACTAATTAGATGTATTTCGTTATCTGAAAAGAGTAGATCGACCATGACGTGTGAGAGATACTCCTGCTTCAGAATCCACGTATTAAAGAAAAGGAGAGTAGAGAGAAAGGGTTGTCCGGTCTTGTTACCTTCCAAATCGGGATGTAGAAACAGTAGAATAAATCCTTCTCCAAATCACTCTATCTCTCACATCTTCTTCTCTTCCTTTCCGTTACTCTTCTACCGACCTGGAGCGAGTAAACCTTCGGTTAGAATAAAATTTCTAATTATTTTCGTTACTCTTCTTTCCTCTCCTTCTGATTTGGATTTCTGGAACACAGCCTCAGAGACAATGATTTGGGGTAAGTATACTAAATCCAAAAATAATACGCATAAGGGGACATTACGACGAAAAAAAATAAAAAGATGCATGATCGATGGCATGATAACAGTTCACAATTACCTTTCTTGAGGCCAATAACTTTTTCTTTTTAATATTTCCTCAAATATCATGCTGCTGTCGGCCAGAGATCAATTTTTTCGATTTGAATATTGTAATAATATAGTGGAAGTTCTCTGTTTGAGTTGGTAGAGAGGGTGAGAATTTCGAGCAGAACTCTTTGCAATCGCCAATTGGTCATATGAAAATCTTCATTAGATTATAATTTGTGATTAATTACATGTTGACTAGATGCCGAACGGCAACGAAATAGGTTTCAATCATTATTATTATTTTTCTTAAGTTTCAACGTCTCATAACGAGGACTGTAATCTAGTCGAATTCAAGTAGATTGATACTTGTTCTACTTGAGTAACTTATTATTCAAACTTATTTGAATCCGAGCTCTATATGAACTCAACTGTTACTTTTTCTAGCATTGGTCTAGAATTAATTTAAACAAAGAAGAGCAGTATAAGTAATAACAAATATTCTGGAGAGGACAAATATGCTGGCTTACCGATTATAGCCCTCTGCTAGCTGCAATAGACTAAACTTTTTTTGTACGATGATTTACACAATTAATTTCACAAATAATCTCTTCTTTAATCAAGATTCCGAACTAATGAAATAAGAATTTTCTAGGAAAGACAACAGTTGTATTGTGTCATGTAAACATTTACAAAGTCAACAGCTCACATGTTATCTGCCTGCCACAGATATCTTTATCTCTACTACTTATAAACGCACGGACCGTAGAAGTGTTAAACGTTAGGTCTAGCTTGTAAACACGTGTTTCTGCCGTTCGATCGATTTGATATGTGGTTGGATATCAATTGCTAGATGAAACAACAATATATTTTGATTTTTCATCTAATAAAGAAACAAAATGAATAACTTATCTACCTGTGGATATATTGAGCAACATATCTTTATTTTTTAATATTATTTTATATTTTGTATGCCCACATTTGAGAGCATCTTTTTTGCTAGTAGCTTAATTAAAAGGAAAACTTTTCCTTTTATTTTGGGTACAAAATCATAGGAATACATCGCAATATCGCATTCTTTCTTAAACAGAAATTTTAATCTAGCTTTTAATAAAACTAGATCTGTAAAACCTCACTATACGTGGCTCATAAGATAATCGTGGAATCATCTTTAACACAAATCTCAACAACACATTGTGGACGCGTACCGGTGGAGCCACCATTATGGAATAGGACAATAGGAGGGGGCGAGAATTATCAAATGAGTTTTTAAAATGTTTAGGAGGATCATTGTAATAAATAAAAAAAAATAGTTGAGTATATTATAATTGTATCATATATTTTTTATTTTAAAATTTTTGGGCGGGGACTGATGTACGGTTTTCATACTCGATTTCCAACCGATTTAAGCCCTAAATTAAAACAAAAAACAAGTGTTTTTGCTTTATTTTGCTAATTTTTAGGTTGTAGAAAGGTACAGCCGTAGTCCGGCAAGTTTATTTTCAGGTTCATCATATTTTGCGGCGCAACAACAGAAGAATTCAACTAAGTAAAGGAAGAAAGTGCACTGGAACGGACCGCCCTGCCGGCAGGACGGGCCGCCCCAACCTAGAAGAGCAGACAGCATGACATAAGTAGCAAGGATCAGCCAGCATAGGCCGCCCAACCAGCAGGACGGATCGTCCAGACCAGTCAGCCAGCCCATGCAACAGAACCAGCCAAGGCCAGACTGGAACGGGTCGCCCCATCATCCAGGCGGACCGTTCCAGCAATTCCAGCATTGCCCAAAATAGCAAGTCAATTCTGCTTGTCAGTTTCTTCTAAGTATGGACCTTCCAGAAGCACGATTCCACGATCTCCACAATTAGAAACGCGTCTGATGAAGGCTTAAAACCTAGGTCAAATAAATTTATAACCTAAGACTTTTCCTCACTAGTCGTTCTGGTAAAGCTTAGGGTCGAACCCACAGGGACGGATTAAATTGAATACCGGACTTTACTTCTTCACGAAAGCTAGACAAGACAATTTTTTGGGGTTTTGTAGTTTAAAAAGACAAATAAATAAAGTACAAATAAATATTTTTGGTTATTTTTGGTGATTTAAGGACTCAAACAGATGCAAATGAATGTCCTAAGGATAAGTGTTCAATTAGTTTAGCTTTTAAGACAACTCTATCACGATTTTCACCAAGACAGAGGGTCATTTCGGGGAGAAACAGATCCATTTCGGGGAGAAATGGGTACTGTTCAACACTAAAACTTGCCTTAAACCTATTGTTTCGACTTGATAATTTTACTGGATGTTTTGTGAAGGTTACTAAGCGACCAGACCCTAACCCTAACCTCAACTTTCGCTTCTTGGTTCTGGTTTGGATTTGATGTCGGGTTTTACCACAAAAACAACTAATCCTATACTCACGTAATTAGACCAGATTGTTTAGGAATACTTAGTTGGATTTCCAGAGATATCTAAAGTCCTGTCGGTGCAATAGAAGTTAGTCCTTTCGGTCGTTAACTAACCTACTCTTTCGAGCGTTGGTTTATCTCATGAACTTTAATCAAATCAATTATTTGGTCGAGTTATATCCTATTAATGCTGCGCATCATCAATAAGTTAACGTTCAAGCAATTAACCAATTCAATCAAGCAAACAGTTATTTCACAACTAAATAAACCACAAAATATCATATAAATCCATCAAGTCATCACAAAATACTAAACTAATCTACTAACTACCCTTAAGACATAATAAACTAGCCTAACATGCAAGAAATATAAGATACAAGCTCTATCATCGATACAAACAAAGAGAGAAGAAGAGATATAACCAAATAATCCCGCTAAACTCTTGTTTGCAAGACTACAGAGTCGTGGTTGGATTGGTTCTGCCGCTGTCGCGTGTCAAGAATCGCTCCAAGTTGCTGTCAAGGTCGTGCTCAATGAAGAATGGTGAAAACCCGCGCCTTTCGGCGCGAGAACGGAGGTGGAAAAGGTGGAATTTGGTGTATGGAGGCTTCGATCCCCTTTCTGGAGGCAGAAACGTGCATATAAAGTCATCCCAGGCGGCCAGGAGGCGGCTAGGGCAAAGGGGAGACGGTTTGCACTTTCCTTCTTCGAAAATTACCAAAAACACACTTTCCAGAAGTGCATTTCGCACCGAAATCCGTACATTTCGGACCAAAATTTCAGAACAGCGCACCGATAGTATTTGGGCCATAATTTCTTCATCCGGACTCCGATTTAGGTGATTCAAAGATCGTTGGAAAGCTTAGGATGAGCTCTACAATTCTATGGACCCATTTAGTCATTTTGCTTCTCCAAAATTTTTCCTTTTATGCAATTATTATGTCTAATCCACCAAGTTCCAACAAAACAAATGAAACGCCACGACAGTACCAAAATCTAGGAAAACATAACAATTTATGGGACAAATTGTAATGGTTTGATCAATAATTAAGGGCTAAGTACGGTCAAAACATGTATAAAATAAGAGACATCAGCGTCTTCTTCGAGTATAAAAGCGATGGCCTGTCTCCAGAAGAGGTATCAAGTCAGAAAGTCTAGGTTTTAGCCTTTTTTCCAACTCAGCCAGGAGACCAACTTCTTGGACGATCCAGCCTCACTGGAGCGCACCGCCCTAGATCTCAGACGGACCGTCCCAGACAGGCCAGAGCACAGAATTGTGGAGTTTCTAGCAGTTTTCTGTTGTAACTTCTATTTTCTCTTTTCTTTTGCTATGTATTTGATGAAACCTGAATTATTTAGTATGAATTTGCTAGAGTAGTTTAGTTTAGGGGCTATGGTTGAGAACCTTTTCTTTTATGTTATTTGTTGAGTCGAATCTTTAAGTAGTTAATTAAGTTAAGTTTTATTATTTATCTTTTGTGATTTGATTGCTTTACTTTGTTGATTTGCTTGTTTTAATTGCTTAAATTGATTATCTCGTCAAACAAAGTACACGTTTGATAGTTTAGAATTTAAAATCAATTGAATTAACTCAAAGCTTTTCAATAAAACACTTAGGTAGATAATAGATCGAAAGATTGAATCAAAACTTGAGTAATCAATGTTTTAACTTAAGATCGAAAGATAATAAGTTTGCCTAGACCCAAAAGATAAACTAAATACCCTAAATCAAGGAACGAAAGTTGAAGTTTAGGAGTTTAGAAGTTAAACGTTTTAAATCAAAAGAATTAACCTGAACGAAAGTTAGAGTCTAATTATTTGATTTAATAATCGTCTTAAACTACTTAAAACACTTAACTAATTACTTAAAGGTATGACAAGATAAGTATTGGCCTCTGGAACGGACCGTTCTAAGGTTAAAACGGACCACCCGAAAGAGGGCGTTCTAACCTAGAACGGGCAGTCCCAGTACGCCATCTGAAGTCCAGAACGGACCGTTCCACTTTTGACAAGTTAAAGAAATTGTTTTGAAATCAGAAACCCCTAGTTTTATCAAATTGGTTTTTCTCCACGTTTGGTTATTTAGAAAGCTATTTACTTAGAAATTCTGAACTGATTTTATTTTGTCTTTAAATTTAATTAATTATTTCTTCAAAAATATTTTATTAAACCTAGGATTTAATTGAGATTGATTTATATAACTTAGAAATTGAATATTCCGTCTCCGAGGATCGACCCTAGGCTTACTCAATGATAAATCGTGCGCTTGCGATTAAAATTGGGTAGGATTTAGGTAAAATTTAGTATAAGCAAGAACTCATCAGGGACCTACTCCGCTTGCCACTTCTGACGTTCCATGGAGAGTTTATAAAGAAAATTTGGTATTTAAAATATTCTAATAAAATTCGAGATAGGATAAAACTAGTCGCGACTGACAAATGAGTCTATCACTCGTGATTTTATTTCGATTTTGAAGCTTGTAATGGTCAATTCGAACCGCCGGAAAATGATCTCCATATTAACAAGTTAAAATCTTGTTGTAAACCAGAATGTATATTTATTTTTTAAAATATTTAGTATTTTTTTAAAAAATATAAAGTTTAGTTTTCAATTAATATTTTGTATATTTTTAAGATGAATTAGATATCGAGTCTTCCAATTTATTTATTTTTAAATTAAATATCCATAAATGGCACTTGGCTGAATTTTGAAGTAGCATCCTTGAGTGAGGAGAATTGTCATTTTGCATTAGACTAAGGTTGATTCTCCATATTTGAATAGAAAAATCTTTTAGACTGTTAGAAAATTTAAAATCGAGATATCGTTGCACTGAAAGGCCCATAACATATGTCATGCGCGATTAATTTCATCTCATAAAATTCTAGTAATATTTGAAGAGTAGGGCTAAAGTCCATACATTGGAAGAAGGGTCTGTCGAATGCACTTGTTCTTAAATTTTAAGCATCAAATAACCGATCTGAACCATTTTATGTGGTCTTCATATTAAAATTTAGTAAATTTTTTTATTTTTTGAAATATTTTTACTATTTTTTTTTAATATTTTAGAAAATCATCGATCTAAAAAATTATGAAGTGTTATAAATAATAAATATGCAAAACAGTAAAAAAGTAGAAAATTATAAAATTCGATTTTGTACTATATTTTAATATGAAGTTCATATTATATGATTTGGATTGATTGTTTGGAATTTAAAATCCAAAATAAATAAGAGCGTTAAACGAAACCTACCGTCCAATGTATTAGATTTTAGCCTTGCTAAGATTTAAATACATAGCCATGCTGGAAATTTCTGTTCAAATTACCAAAAACTAATATTCAGTGTTTAAAATCTACAATCCAAAGTGCGAAGCAAGTGCTAGCAATTAAGCAAACAGAATTTTCAGAGCCAGCGGTGCACAGAGACAGAGTGCTGTACTACTGTGCAAGCACGTTCATGCTCATGCGCACATGTAATATTCCCTTCTCTAGTGTTTGACCTTGTACGGATCAAACTGGAAAATTGCCTAAGAACCGTGAACTGGTCCTCCCATTGTTTGTAATTATGTAGTTGTTGCACGCACAAAATTAATACCATGACGATCTTATCTTAAAATAAAAAAAAAAGAGAATGTATCAACGTGACAAACATGTTTCATAATAGTCAGTTTTTGACCAGAAGAACATTAAAAAAGAGTGGAAGTTCTTTTTATTTTGAGAAAAGGTAACGATGAACGGATGCCACCGACTTCTATTAAATCGAACAAAAAGCTTTTTCAAGACCAGAGAAAATAAAGAAAAAGATCAATTCTCGCATTCTATACACTCGTTGAAAACGCAAGTCGTTGAATATTTATCCTTTCTAGCCCTTTAGGCTTTGTTCAGCAAATCACTACGCGGGGATAGAGATTACGTCATCTTCAGAACTAAATCAATAGCAAAATACCATGAAAGATTCTTATTTTTTTGTTTGTAACTAATTTCACATAATTTACGTGGAATAGTATTATAAAGCTCTTGAACTTTTGTTTTGTGATAAATTGATCATTGGTTAGGTATCCCCTCGAACTTTCTAATTTATGACACTAGACCCCAACTTCTAACATAACGAAGTCTGATGCGATTGGTAGAATACCCTATGGAGAAAATTGCATGTGATTTTTCAGCTATTGTGCTTTTCTTTTAATTATGAATAATAATTGGTAAAATGCCTAAACAGAACAGTTTTAATCGTGAAATTTTCCCCAACGATGTTATTGGGCTTACAATTAAACTTTATATATTATTTTGGGCTTGAGTAAGTCCAATAAGAAATGTTCCTGTATTTATCCAAGAATGTTTAAACATTAACACCGCTTAGTACTTGCACCCTTGATTTCTACCTAAAAAAAATATGGTAGAATAAAATACTTTTCCCAATTTTCGCTTAATGAAATAGTGGTGCTATTGTGCACCACTTCTTACAAAAGAAAGGAGAACAAATAAAGAAATGAACACTCAACAATGGCCTAAGGGCTTTTACTTCAAAGGAAAACAGTCAGCATCGAAGTCTTCTGCTGTTGTTGTAATGTTGTTTACTTTACTGGTTTATATTGGGCCGGGCTTAGAAATCGGATACGCTCTAATGACTTTCTGAATACAGAAAACAATACGATCCTTAAAATTCGTAGATGAACACTGATTCGGATGCGAGAGCTGTCGAGGTTTCATTACCATAGGACGTGGGAAGACACGAGAAATAAGCAGCGATAAACACGAAAAAGCGTCGACCCGCGACACGGGAAGTATAGATGACATGAACTCACCAGTCAATGATACACTGTTTCTAGAACTGTTGTACCTGGGCTACAAGTAAGACAGAAACTGTTGGACATATTCAAGTACAAAGTAATCCGTTAACTTCGCACAAGAGCAAAAGGCTGATTATTACTCATTTACTCAACTATTTCAAAATTGTCAACGACAGCTGCCTTTGATGATGAAAATTATATGATAAGAATTACATATTTACAATGGCTTTTGTTGAATAAAAGGGTTTAACCAAGGTTTTTAATACCCTACCAGCAATCTTACCGGCCACTGGTCGAAATCTGGTATTTTGTCTCTTTTATGATACCGGTGTTTCAGCCTCTGTTCCAGTTTTCGATATTACTTTTCGGTAATGGTATTAAAAATACTGGGTTTAACAGTGGTTCTTTCATGTCTATCCTCTTTCCCTGTCGCTTTCTTTCTACATCTAAACGAATTTCCTTGGGTCTCTCTCCATGCTCAGAGTTCTCAACTCGACATCCCTCCAGTCTTGCTTAAGGCACATACCACTCAGACAATGCACGAATTGCAGAGAAACTGCTTCCTCACTACCATTGCTTAAGTTTTGAACTCTCTCTGAGTAGTAATGGAAGAGAGGGGTACTAACTTGAGATGACCTTCTATTGCTTCGACACATCAGAACTCAGAAAACGAGTCCAATACTGTTGTAGAAACAGAGGAGGAATTTGGGGAAGAAAAGGTGCAAGAGGCAGACTAAAAAATGACTGGAGCCATTGTCCTAACTAAGCCTCACCCTTAAATTTAATTCAAATTTGCTTGCGGGAGGGTTTCCCTGTTGGCTGAGGGCTTTCGTGGCTTGTTGTAGGGGTTTCCCTCTTGACTGAGCCCCCTTCGATGGCCTGCCAGTGGGATATTCCTCTTGGCCGGGCTTAATCGATGTATTCTGTTGAAAGAAAGTTCAATAATTTGCATCAAGTAAGCAGAAGGGTGTAAAATGATATTCTGCCAAAATTTACTTGGAAGGAGTCAGACTTCATGTGTTATTACGACAGTGAAGCATTACAAATGCCTTTTAACAAACTCATAAACTTCTTTGTTTGTAAAATATGTTGGACATGATCAAAATTTGAAGAGAATTAAGGTATGAAATTTCTGATGGGAACATTTGTTTGCCTTGGTTCATGGTCTGCATAATCACTTAATCATGAATAGATAAGAAAACCGATGGTATGGTAAAGATTTTAACGTTTGATGGACGATATGATAAGGTTTATACAATAACATATACTAAAACTGAAACTTTATATTTACTGGTAATTTTCTAATGCAATCAGCAAAGAGCTTGTTGGTAGTTTATAAAACTATTTTTATTTCATAAAGGGTTAAACAGAAATAATTAAAATTTTACTGTAGATGAATCACGGCCAGGAACGCCTTCTGTAAAATTTTTCATAATTTTTAGATAGTTAAATTAATTATACGAAGTTTTGAAATCAGATGGAAATTAAGTTTCAGAAATCTGTACCAGCAAGCCGTGCCAGCAAATGTGTCTGTAAGTTCATACTTTGAAACCTAATCTCTAAAACTTTTGTAAAAATAATACCAAGTTCCTCTGAATGTATACTTCCAAAGCTAAAAGTTTTCAAACCTTAATTCCAATTCAGAGAGCAAATGAAAATTCAAGAACTAAACCGATGTCTAACTGTTCAGGAAAACGGATACCAGTATGAGGCCCTGAATTCAAAAATCGTGTAAAAATACCAAACCAACTCAGAAAAATTCATACCAGGTACCAAAATTTTCCTCTTAAAGTTTACCTTTAAACAAATAATAAAACTCATGTCAAAATTCGAAACAGGATAAAAACAATTAATGAAACAGCGAACCAAGGTCGTGCTGTCAATTATAACAGTTACCAGAAAATAACTGTGAAATTAAAGTTTGAAATCTTCATGAATAGAACTCCAGAAATTCTGTAAAATTACAAACTGGATCCCCTCTGAGTCTTCTTTTAAATGAACTTGATTTCAAAAACTTTTAGTTGACCCGAGTATCTGTTTTTCAATTTAAACTGAATAAAAGTCTGGCTGGCAAAGCGCACACCCAAGAAAATTCTCAAATTTGTCTAACTTTCAATATTTATTAAAAATCAAAGAAAACTAAAAAGAATTCAAATAAAATGTATCGATACTAAAAATTTCTAAAGATTTCAGTTTCACTTATCATTTGGTGTCAAAATTATAAAAAAATTTCAGTTTCACTCGGAAAATTTAGAACCGAAAATAAATAAAAGCATGTTATTACATAAATCCGTTTGGAAGTTGATGACCGTCAGTCTGTTAGTTAAAACTCATTTGAGCAATGATTTCTAATTTATAGAGACTGATTTTGACTTAATGAATATTCAAGGAATCAAAATATTTTTTACCAGGGTAGCATAATATGATAATGAAAATTGTTATATGGTTCACTTTTTGGTGTCCGGTTGGTCCCGGCCTTGTCAGGATTATTAACGTTGTAATCGACTGGAAGTACCCTTTTGTTCTGTAACATGGGTGCTGGACCCTTGGGCCGGTGAAAAAGTTTCTCTCTGATGGCCATGATAAACTTGGATGATCTATTTATAATATCAATTAAGTTATCTATATTGTTGCATGCTAATCATGTGTTCATATTGTTACATTCTTGATCCTAACTTTGCAAGTCCTTGTTTTTGAGACAACAATATGCTCCATAATTATTGGTACTTCACATAATGCAAGAAACAAATACCTCAAATTCTAAAATCAAATGCCACAATTGAAAAAACATTATTTAACTCCAAAACAAATGGTACCTAATCGACTAATGGATCGGTCGATCATTTACCACTATGGTTCAAGTTAGATTTAAAATCTCAACTTACTATACACACCGCTCAAAAAAACAAAAGCCACACACAAACACCCAACAAGTTATGTTTCATAACTCTCATAGCCTAGGCACATAATTTTTTGAATCCCTTAATGAGAGGTTCTCGAGGTTATTTTCGAGGTAATTAGTAGTAAGAGTTTGCGTTTGCTGGAAAGAAAGAAACTCACAAAAACAATAAGTCTTCATATGAATAGAAATTCATATAAGTTCTTCTCTCTTCATTGAGAAAGGACTTCTATTGAGCTGTGATATGTGTAGGGTATTTGGATAGACTTTTCCTTTTCCCACGGGGTTTCACATTTATTTATCACGACAGAAAAGATCCAGACAACTACACACATTGCAACTAATCACCCTAAAAGTCTCAACAATCCTAAGAGATGCATGCAGTATGGAACACACCACAGGGAATGGCGCAACAACCATATGACACGCCATAGGACATCCCACAACAACCATATGGCACACTGCAACAATCTCCACAACAGCCAATCGAGGAGCCCCATCAACGGCCTTCTATGAGGACCTCTCGGACATCTTTTATTGGTACAAATAATTGGTACGCTTTCTTTACTTATCTCCACTCTTATTCATGTGTCATGATTGCACATTGAAGACAATACTGTGTTCTAAGCTTGGGGACGAGATTATGGAAAATGTAGACAAAATTGGCACAAAATGCTCTCTGTTTGGTACCATGTGGCTATCTATATGGCTTAGCCAGGCCTCACGGTAGGCATCACAACCTCTCTGTTGTGTTATTTCGCATGTGAATTGATTAGAAAATTAATTGGTTGTGCATTCATAGTGTTATATTGTTATGTTTTGCAGGTTAGGTCTCGATTCACACAATTTTTTTGTTTTGGAATTTTGATGGTTATATAGAATTTTTTTTCTCCAAAATATGAAGTTTTAAGTTAATTTTCAATTAGTTTGTATAACTTTTGGCCTTAGCGGTAAATTATTTTGAAATTAAAAGGGTTTGAAAATGGTTGCTTATAATTGTTAAAAATCTGATAGACAATGTCATAAGTTTTGTTGCCTAATGAATGGATTTTGTACTTCACAAGTCTTTGTTCAAAAATAAGTTTAATTTAATTTTGAAAACTAAATTAAGTCTTTGAAAAATGAGTTTGTTTTTACCGCTTGAATCACCAACAAAAAAACATGAAGTTTTAAGTTAATTTTCAATTAGGTTGTATAACTTTTGGCCTTAGGTAAATTATTTTGAAATTAAAAGGGTTTGAAAATGGTTGCTTATAATTGTTAAAATCTGTTAGACAATGTCATAAGTTTTGTCTAATGAACGGATTTTGCACTTCACAAGTCTTTGAAAAATAAGTTTGTTTTTACCGCTTGAATCACCAACAAGCAAAACTTAAAGTGACATAAATCCAAATAGTTGTGAAAACGAGAATGCGCTAAGACCTTCTTCTCTATCTTCGCCACAAATATTAGCGGGTATTAGGATCAATTGCAAGTTGTTAAGAATTTTTACCTCAAAGTTTCCGAGAGTAATTGGGTAGTTTTCAATTATATTTTCTCCCGTCCCTGGTGTGAAAGCGCTGGCAATGAAGTCGTTAAGTATTATGACCCAAGTGTACCACGACCATAATAGAGCAACACCCATCTAACTTTCTCGGTGCTTCATGTGTCGGTCACATATTAAAAAGGTAAATGATAACATATTATACCCTTTAGAAAGAAAATCTTCACGACTCGACTTACACATATCAAATCGGTAAAATTGAAATGAAAAACTTAATTTACAATATGACCTTTCGACATGATAATATGAGTTCTTGGTACAAATCAAATCAAATCAATAAAATTGAGTATTTAGTACTATCGTTGATTGTCATCTCTTTTATAAGTTTTTGGTGGAATCAGCACAATAATATGACCTTTCAGCATAAACGAAGCGAAGGAATCACTTGGAGACCAGAAAGAAGGACTTCCACATATTGCCTAGACCATGTATAAGCTAGATGACTCATTTTTGGCCTATATACCTCTCAGCCCACACCATTTTGAAGCCATGCAGCTTGCCATGTGACCCGTCCAGCCGCATAGCGGATTCTAACAGTCGCATATCGTCGTAAGGAAATTAAGATTTTTCCCTAAGGAAACTTCGGTTTTAGCAACCTTTTACCTTTGCAACATCTTCTCCTGTCCTAGTACACTTCCAACTGCCATAAAAGAGCCTCTTTGCTCTGGAGAAGGTAGGAAGCGACCTTCTCACAATTTGACGTGATCCCAAACACCTTTTTTGCGTTGTTTCTCCTTGACGGTGCAAGATTTTATCAAATTACAGCAAGATAAATCCAGGAAATCGACCTTGGAGCAGCTCTTGACGCAACGATAGTACAAAATTTTCATTCCACGGTTCCTCAAGTTCGATTCGACAAGATAGAGAAGTATTTGTTGTATTTTTTGTTTTTTAACTTTTGGTATTTCGAAACTCATGCAACTTGCATATTTGTTTGTTACACTTGTTATTTTTTACAAACATGTTGGACTAACTTTATTTTAGGTCATAGGGATGTAGGAGTAATATTTAATTAAGGATGCTCTCGTATGATTTGATTAAAACTTGGTATTAGTGGTTTATTTGTTGGAAATTATTATCTTGTTATTTGACTTGATTAATCGTCATTCCCGGCTTGATGAATGATCACATTTGTTAGGATCCTAAATAATCAAATGAATGTGTTAATAACAAGAATATCATGAAATATGTTAGAAATCGAAAGATGATAAACTTGTTGATGTCTTTAGAACCACAACTTGTAAACTTGAGCAATTAACCAACAACGAAAGGTCAAATTTACGCAAGATGTGTTAGGTTAGTACTATGCAAAAAATTTGTCCAAAAGGTAAAAGATGTGGACCTGTGAGTTTAGGTACTGTCACCCGACTCCTCAAGGCAAATAAGGGCATGTGGATGGCTATGCGACATAATAGATCGCATGGCCAAGTCTGTATGCCAGATGAGCTGATTCTAGAGACGAAAGTCGACGGATTAACACATCATAATAACCTAAATAAGGATGAAAACTATATCTCCTGAGGCATCTTATTTTATTAATGATATACACCAAAAACAACCAAAAACAATTTAGTTAATTATATTTCTTTTATTATTGTTGTTAAACTCTAAAATACCAAAAAAAAAAAAAATCTAACTATTGTGAACCTATTAGGATTAGTAATCAATTAAGCACCGTTGATGTGGATTCGACACTCAGATTTATCCAACGATGGTCGTACGAGACCAATTGAGTATACTTTAGGCATTTAAAGCTTAGTCTCACGAACGTTCAGGCAGCTATTAGAACGTTAAAACCTCTGTAATTCTTTTTTCTATTTTTTCGTAAGACCTTTAGCGTCAGCTTTCGCTATTGACCGTCGGTAATAATCTTCCCCTTATTTACTAAAATTCCATTATACCTTTTTAACATCATGTTTTTTTTTTTTTTTTTTGAGGAAAATTAACATCGTGTTTTTAAAAAGCTACTGTTGTTAATTGGGTGTTGTTAAAAATTTTTTGTGTTGTAGTTGATCGTTATTCCTATTAATTTAAGTTTGTCTTGTACGTACTTCTCAATACATGATTGATATTTCTGTAGTTAGTCGTTGTTCCTATTTATTTAAGTTTGGTTGGTACGTTTATACTTCTCAATATATGATTGATACTTCCAAGGCATCACTTAATAATTTATTAATTTATGATTGCTAATTAGAAAGGATTAAAAATTCAAGAGTTTATATTTAGTAATTTATGTATATATCCTCGGTCTTTTCAAGAAAGTCTATATTTTTGTCTAGGAGAAAATCGTCCAATTTCACCCATTATACAATTGTAATGCACAAAGTATATCTACTTACGAGAGTGGCTAGAATCCAACATGTTGGACATACTCGTCTAACATGATAAAATTTTAATTTTTTAATATTAGAACAACTGATTCGAACAATCAAATATTCTCCATAATAAAG
The DNA here is from genome assembly GCA_027725995.1 of Rhynchospora tenuis. Lineage (NCBI taxonomy): Eukaryota > Viridiplantae > Streptophyta > Magnoliopsida > Poales > Cyperaceae > Rhynchospora > Rhynchospora tenuis. The sequence goes on from CM050888.1 coordinate 52,968,417, forward strand.
TATCCATGTAAACCAAATTTTATAATTTTTTTCAAATTTGTTTACTATTATTTTTGGAATTTACAATATGCTCAATCTAAAAAGTTAAGGACCTTCCAATTTTGAAAATTAAAAAAAATTAAAAAACTTGAAAAAATTAAAATTTAATTTTCAAGGAAATTTTAATATAGACATCATATTGAGTATTTCGGATTAGTCGTTTGAAATTTTAATAGTTGACGGTTTCGAATCGTATTTGACATCCTATATATTTAATTCTAGCATAACTCATAATTTTATTACTCCCAGGTCCAGAATTCACGATTCAATACGGAAAAAAAAAAATAACTAATTTGGTATTATTTTGTAGAGATGAACTACGGACCTACAGTTTTTGCGAAGCAATAAATCATCTTGATTTGGATTGTTTCTTGAAATCTGACCTACGACTTAGAGAATTAATAAGCCATCTTTGCTTCGGATTCGTTTCTTGAAATCTGAACTTAAGACATAGTACTTTAAGATGTTTAGAACTCTTCGAATAAATTCTTGTTCGGAATTGTTAATTTTTAGTAGTGCCAAATACACTTGAGAACAAGCCAAATTACTTGTTCCAACTCTTATTATAATTCCAACATTTTGTTAAAACTAGCATGGAACAAGCATAGAACTAAGCATCCATGATTCTTGTTCTTGTTCTTATTCTTAGCTAATTACCATCCAAACAACCTCTCTAAATTTTAATGAATAAACAATTCTTCACAATTTCTTATTCACCACACTCCCAAACACTCTAATCTATTCTTTGATTAATACTTTTATTATATATTATTATGTTTTAATATTGTAATAATTTCATAAACAAGAAACACACAAAGACACAAGAATTTTAACGAGGTTCAGCACCAATTTAGTGCCTACGTCCTCCACACTCACACACCCACGTTTTTCTTTATTGATTTTCTGTTAATTGTTACAATGAGGGAGAAGGAGAAGATAAATAGCCTTTTTTCATACATGGCAACATGCCTTTTTGGAAAAAAATCAAAGATACACATTCTAGCATATAAATCTTCAAATTTCCTTCTCTTCTGACCCTTATCAGATCCTCTTTTTATGGTAATACACCTATACCACGAGCAGCCTTCAGATATAGAAGAATTTGGCAATAATCTCACAAATATATTGCCAAATATACTCTGGCGGTGCACCAGTTCGGACCGAAATGCCTCAATTCGGACCGAAGTCTTCTGAGTCCTCAATGCACAGTTCTCAGTTCGGTCCGAATAGACTCTGGTTCGGACCGAACTGAACCTTTGAATTTTAACACTCCCCCTCAAGTTGGCATGTACATATCAACCATGCCTAACTTGCCAATCACATCATTGAACACAGTACCAGTCACGCTTTTGGTCATTATGTCTGCAAGTTGACTCCCTGATCTTATGTGTCTGATTTCAATCTCATTATCATCAATTTTCTTCTTCAGGAAATGGCGATTTACTCCAATGTGCTTTGTTCTATCATGTTGTACTGGATTATGAGCCATGTCAATTGCTGCCTTGTTGTCTACATGAAGAATCATTGCACCTTCTTGAACTTTTCCAATTTCCTTAAGAACTTTATTAATCCATACCATCTCACATACACCCTTGACTAATGCAGTTAACTCAGCTTCTGCACTTGAGAGAGCTACTACTCCTTGTTTCTTACTCTTCCAGATCACAAGGTTACCTCCAACAAACATAAAATACCCAGTAGTTGAACGTCTATCATTTACACTTCCAGCCCAATCAGCATCAGTATAGCCTTCAACTTCTAGATGACCATGTTTCTTGAATTGTATACCTTTCCCTAGACACCCCTTTAAGTATCTCACAATTCTCATAGCAGCCTCCATATGTTCTTCGCTTGGATTGTGCATAAATTGACTAATCAAACTCACTGCATAAGCGATGTCAGGTCTAGTGTGTGACAAATAGATTAACTTTCCAACTAGCCTTTGATATCTCTCTTTATTAGTTGGAATTTGGTTTGGTTCTTCACAGAGTTTCAAATGTAGAGCTACTGGTGTATCAACCGGTTTACAATCTATCATACCAATTTCAGCTAGGAGATCCAAGACATATTTTCTTTGAGATAGAATAATACCTTCCTTAGACCGAGCTACCTCAATTCCAAGGAAATATTTTAGTCCTCCCAAATTCTTCATCTCGAACTCTTTTGACAATTGTTCTTCAAGTCTACCAATTTCTTCACTATCTTCTCCTGTAATGATCATGTCATCTACATAAATAATCAAAACAGTTACCTTCCCAATTCTAAACTTGTAGAACAGTGTATGATCCGAGTCTCCTTGACTATATCCATAGCTCTTCATTGCTTCAGTAAATCTCCCAAACCAAGCACGTGGTGACTGTTTAAGACCATATAAGGCTTTATTCAACTTGCAAACCATCCTTTTTGACTCCAATTTTGAGAACCCAGGTGGCAAATCCATGTAGACTTCTTCTTCCAAGTCACCATGTAGAAAAGCATTTTTCACATCAAATTGATGAAGAGGCCAATCTAAATTAGCTGCAATAGATAATAAAACTCGCACGGTATTTAGTTTTGCTACTGGAGAAAAAGTTTCTTGATAATCAATACCATAGGTTTGTGTATACCCTTTAGCAACCAACCTTGCCTTATACCTTTCTACCTCACCATCTGGACCATGTTTAATTGTGAATACCCATTTGCACCCCACAGTCATTTTACCATTTGGTAACATTTGAATAGTCCAAGTATTGTTCTTCTTGAGAGCATCCATTTCCACATTCATAGCTTCAACCCACATTGGATCATTCAAGGCTTCATCTATAGTTTTTTGAATTGGTATACTAAGGACTTCATCACTAAACTTCCTCATTTTTTCTGGTAAATTATTTGAGGTTACAAAATTTACAATTGGGTATTTGATCTGTTCATTACCACCCGTTTCTGGTATATACCTTTTCGGTGGAACACCTCTATTATGTCTTGGTGGTAACACATATCTGGGATTAGGAGAACTTACCTCTGGGACATCCTCTGGAGATCTTTGAGCATGTGGTATAGGATCCATTTGTATCACATCTTCATTCTGATCAGTTTCTACTTCATCCAAGTCATCTGCACCCTCATTCGGGCTGAATCCCAACTGGTTCGGACCGAAATGAGTTCCATTCGGATTGGATTGAGATCCATTCGGACCGAATTGAACCTCAGCCTCAGTTTCACTTAGTAACTCCTCTCGGTTCGGTTCGACCTCTACTCTGTTCGGTCCGAATTCCACCCTGTTCGGTCCGAACTGAGGACCACTTCTCTCAATGATCTCCTGTTTCAACCATATTTCCTTGGTTTTATCTGTCTCCCCCTGAGGAACATACCCCTCATCGTGATAAAAGGATTCATTCTCCAAAAAAGTGACATCCATCGTCACATACCATTTTTTGGATTTTGGATCAAAACACCTGTACCCTTTTTGATTTAATCCTACTCCCAATGAAACACATTTGACTGCACACGGTTCAAGTTTAGTCCTATTCTGTTTTTGAATATGAACATATGCTACACACCCAAAGGTTTTTGGAGGTAAACTCAGGATAGAAGGAATTGAGATAAAGGTTGACAATTTACTTAGTGGAGTCTGAAATTTGTGGAGTATAGAGGGAAGCCGATTAATAACATAGACTGCTAACATTACTGCACAATCCCAAAACTTCTGTGGTACATTATTCTCAATTAGTAAAGCTCTAGCAGTTTCAAGAACATGTCTATTTTTCCTCTCAGCTACCCCATTTTGTTGTGGTGTTCCAACACAGGATGTTTCATGAATAATTCCCTTTTCAGAAAAAAACCCCGCTAAGTTTTTATTTACAAACTCTCTCCCATTATCACTTCTAAACATCTTGATTTTTCTTTCAAATTGAGTTTGGATCATTTCATAAAAAATTTTAAACGCTTTCACAACTTCATCTTTTCCCTTAAGCATGTAAATCCATGTCATACGAGTGCAATCATCTATAAACAACACAAAATACTTGTACCCAAGAGCAGATTCAATCGGGGAAGGTCCCCATACATCCGAGTGAACTAAATCAAAAGGTTTCTCACTTTTCTTTAAACTAATATTATAGGGTACACGATGACTTTTAGCTTTAACATAAGTTTCACATTGAAAACTAGATAAATCAAAACCACTAAACAAACTAGGTAAAATTTTCTTCATATACCCAAAGGAAGGGTGGCCTAACCGCCTATGCCAAGACCAAACTCTTTCTTCAGATTTTGTTAATCCACAAGTCAAGTTAGTCCTCCCAACCTTCAAGTCTTCCAAGTGATACAAACGACCTTTCTTAATACCACGCCCAATGATCTCCTTCGAGAGGATATCCTGAAAAATACAAAAATCAGGGAACATTAGAACCGCACAGTTCAACTCCTCAGTTATTTGACCAATGGATATTAACCGACTAGTTAGAGAAGGCACAAATAATGTATTGTTGAGAACCAAAGATTGTGAAATCTCTACATCCCCTGCTCCTGTAACCGGATATTCAATTCCATTGGCATTATATATTTTTTTTACCCTTGGTTCTTTTAATTTCCTTAGATCCTCTTTTACAAAAGTCATATGGTCCGTGGCACCTGAGTCAATTACCCACTTATTCAATTCTCTTTGAGTGAGAAAAGACATACCTTGGTTGTCTGATTTACCTATTTTTTCATTAACCTGCTCACTTGTGCTGGCTCGGCAAAGTTGTACTCTGCCTCCGTGCTCAGAATTGTCAAGTTTCTCCTCTGTTCGGACCGAAGTCTCATCAGTTCGGACCGAACCAGTGCTAATTCGGACCGAATTCTCTTCAGTTCGGACCGAATCCATTTCTGGTTGTGGCTTGTTGACCACCACATAGGCCTGCGCCCTTCCCTGTTGCTTGCCTCTTCTGCCCTTGTACCAGTCTGGGTATCCCACAATCTCAAAACACTTGTCTCGTAGATGACCCGACTTACCACAGTGAGTGCACTTCAACTTTGCCTTATCCTGCCCATGAAAACTAGATGATCCTTTAGTAAACATAACCATAGAGTTTTGAGTGATACCTTCATCCTTGATCATAACTGTTTGTCGCTTGACTTCTCGACGAACAATTCCATAAGCTTGCTCGACGGTTGGGAAAGGTGTGACTTGTAACACATTAGATCTCAAGCTATCAAGACGATCATCTAGTCCATCAAGAAAGGTATACACCCTGGATTTCTCCAAATATTCTCTAAATATCTCTATATCTTCTGCACTCTTCATGGGGTTGGGGCGTCTAAAATCTATCTCCCTCCATAGTCCTTGTAAAGTACTATAGTATTCCTCCAACTTTCCTGTGTGCTTTACTCGAGACACTTGTCTATTCAAGTCAAACACTTGTGCTTCATCATTACCATCATAATAAGTCGTTGCAAGGGCTTTCCACATCTCGCTCGCTGTCTCATAGCGCATATAAGTAGGCATGAGGGTTGGATCCAAGGAGTTAATCAACCAGCTTTTAACCACCGAGTCCTCCGCGCTCCATTTACCAAAGGCTGTCTCATTCGGCTTTGGAGGCGCAGGATTACCCGTGAGGTGTTGCATCTTGTCTCTCCCTTTAACATACATACTTACTACCTCGGACCAGATCGAGTAGTTTGCCCCATCAAGCTTAATAGATATTGGCGAGGCAGAAATTTCAGGGTTAGGTGTGGCAGTAGGAACTTGTTGAGGAGATTGGGATTGGAGAGATATGAGTTGATTCATCTGTGCTTGTTGAGCAACAACAAGCTCTGTCAATTTTTCTAGAATAGTTTTGGTTTCGGTTTCGGTGTTGGTGTTGGGATCTGTCATGTCTGCGGTACTTGTCGATTGTCTTGGATCTCTCAATAGTTCAATTCGAACCACGCTCTGATACCATGTAATAATTTCATAAACAAGAAACACACAAAGACACAAGAATTTTAACGAGGTTCAGCACCAATTTAGTGCCTACGTCCTCCACACTCACACACCCACGTTTTTCTTTATTGATTTTCTGTTAATTGTTACAATGAGGGAGAAGGAGAAGATAAATAGCCTTTTTTCATACATGGCAACATGCCTTTTTGGAAAAAAATCAAAGATATACATTCTAGCATATAAATCTTCAAATTTCCTTCTCTTCTGACCCTTATCAGATCCTCTTTTTATGGTAATACACCTATACCACGAGCAGCCTTCAGATATAGAAGAATTTGGCAATAATCTCACAAATATATTGCCAAATATACTCTGGCGGTGCACCAGTTCGGACCGAAATGCCTCAATTCGGACCGAAGTCTTCTGAGTCCTCAATGCACAGTTCTCAGTTCGGTCCGAATAGACTCTGGTTCGGACCGAACTGAACCTTTGAATTTTAACAAATATGAGGGTCTGCAAACTCTCCGATATAATTTTTTCTAAATATTGAAATAAATAGAAAAAATAATTATAAAATTGGTTTTTAATATTATCTCAATATGTATAACAAGTTGAACATTTCAGATCGGCCTTTTCAAGTTCACATTTTGAGAAACGAAATTGAAGTAAACTTTTTAGATTATTTTAATTTGTCAAATACAAAATAATTTGTTATTACAAAATAATTAAGTTTCTTTCTGTTCTGTTGATGTTTGACGGATTAACTAGTGGAATAAAAATAAATCCAGCTGTTATTATTCCAGCTGTTATTAATCCATCTGTAATTAATTTATTACAAGTAGAGACAATTCAACTGCATGCATTCATAGAAACTTCTTTAATTAGGATCGAGATGCATAATTAGCTGCAAAGAAAATTTAAATAAAGTTTAGTATCAATTACTTGACTTATTTTGTTATGAAAGGCTTGCTATGAAATGTAGGATTTCAATAAACTTGCAGAATTAATTTATTTACGTCATAAGAGGGACAGTACAACAACAGACAATAATAAATGTACTATCCCGGCTCCAGCATCTGCTACCACACATAGACTTGCAATTATGTAAACAGACTTACTGACCCTTATTTTCAAAGCTTTTTCACCAACTGTAGTTAATTTATTTGAGTCTTACTTAAATCAGTAAATTTAAAAACTAGAAGATACAACTAGTTAGTATGATTTAATATTATAAGTAAAAAACGATGAAGATGAGGGTTCTAGTGCCCACAATATTGTGCTT